>CM071683.1:32298339-32780839 GCA_036553675.1 Solanum okadae | reverse complement strand
GAAAAATATTTTTGAGAAATATCTTTTATTTTTACTAGAGTAGAAAATAAATTTTGAAATTGAAAATATTTTTTAAAAACAAACTTAAATTTTATTTGGGGGGTAGGGGGGGAGGTTGAGGGTAGGGGTGAAAAAATGAAATTTTGAAGTTGAAAATATTTTTTAAAAACAAACTTAAATCTTTTTTTGGGGGGTTGGGGGTGTCGAGGGTTGGGGTGAAAAAATAAAATTTTGAAGTAGAAAATATTTTTAAAAATAAACTTAAATTTATTTATTTTTTTGGGGGGAGGGGGTAGGAGGTGAGTGGGGGGGTGGGTCGAGGATAGGGTGAAAAAATGAAATTTTGAAGTTGAAAATAATTTTAAAAAACAAACTTCAATTTTTTTTTGGGGTAGGGGTGGCGAGTAGGGAGTGGGTGGATTGGGGGGGATCGAGTGTAGGGGTGAAAAAATAAAATTTTGAAGTTGAAAATATTTTTTAAAAACAAACTCAATTTTTTTTTGGGGGGGGGGGGGGGTGGTGGCCGGGGAGGGGGTGGGTGATTAAGGATCGGCCCGATCGGAATGAAAAAATAAAAAATTGAAGTTGAAATTATTGTTTAAAAACAAACTTAATTTTTTTTTCTTTTTGAAGGGGGTTGGGGGAGGGGGCTGATGGGGGGGTTGATGGTGGGCGAGGGTAGTGGGTGGGGGTAAAAAAATAATAAATTGAAATTAGAAATATTTTTTAAAAATAATTTTTAATATTTTTTTGGTAGGAGGTGGGGGGGGGGGTAGGGGTGAGGGTGGGGTAAAAAAATTGAATTTAAAAACAAGGTTTAAAATTTTATTTTATTTTTGGGAGGGGGGGAGCGGGGTGGTTGGAGGCTGGTTTGAGGGTAGGGACAAAATAAATTGATTTTTTCAACAAAAAAATAATTGTAATTTGAAGTTGGAATAGAGTTTTGGAAAATGTTTTTCTTAAGTTTTGAAGGAAAGTAATTTTCCTTGAATTTGAGGAAAATGAGTTAATTTGAAAAATATTTAACCCAATCAAACATGAGAAAATTGGAAAACATTTTCCTTCGTACCAAACACAGCCAAAGAGTCAACTATCCTTGTCTTCACTCCTTAGTGAAACCCTTAACGCTTCTTTGTTGAAAATGATTATTTTATGCAGAGAAACATGGAAATAATTAAATAGAGATAAAAGTAGATAAAAAGAATAAAGTCGAGGAGTTTCAAGTGATATATGTGGTTTGAGGTAGGAAATTAGCAGAATGGAGAACATCTAAGTTTAGTTTGGGGGGCCAATAGGAAGTAGAACATGTTGTGATATGTTAAACAGAGAGACAAAAACCTACCTTTAAAAAAATGAAAAAAGAAGGCTTGACAAAGAAGGAAAAAGGGTAAAGGCAGAATGTGTTACTTCCTATATATAATTATGCAGCTCTTTGAATCAGGGCATTCGATTATGCTTGAAAATTATATTTGTCTTGTTTTCTCATTTTCCACCTCTATAGCCTGACAGAATGTTCCACTAGAAAATAATGATGCAGTGCTTCACTAGTTAAGAAATATCCCTGGACAATGATTGCAGTCTAGATTTAATGGAATAACGCATAGGCGGTGCCATTTGTCTTTGCAAGATGGAGAAGGTTGGAAAAGATTAAACCGAGGAAGATGGAGGGCTATGGTGATTGTTAAAACAACAATTTTGTTAATGTGTAAGGAGATGAAATAGGAGATGAAGAGATAATGGAAGGTTTCATTTTTTATCAAACTTCTTTCTTTAAATTTTAACCATGGTTTCATTTTTTGACAAACTTTAAAATTAGAGTGTAATGAAGGAGCTAACGCTTTCCTTTAAGATTCGTTTAAGTTATAGTTACACGGAGTAAAAGTTTCACTATTAAAAGTGCAATTGGTTTAAGTTGAAAAAACACGATGAAATATGTCATTTATTTATGTTTTACTTACATATTCCTTGCCTGTGCAAACTGTTTGATATCCAGGCCTACACTTGTGAAATTTTATTAGCTTCTTCTAATCTTTTCTTGAATGGTCGAATAAGCTTCAAGGTAATTAATTCCATGTTCTTTATTTGTAGCCTCGTTCTTCAATTATAAAAAATATCCATGTAACAAATAACTCACGGCATAGAGAGCCGGTATACATTATCAAATATATTTATATTGTACAAGTGCATAGAGACGTAAACATAACTCAAACTATAGAGACTAGGAATATTGGACTAGGAGTCCTAATAGTTAGCAGTAGCCACATTCTTTTAGTTGAAATAATCAGAGAGCTTTAGAATCAAACTTGATATCAACTCTAACTAGGGTAGGCAAGTGGAGGTGAGGTAGCTTGCTTTGAAATTAAGAAATGTTGTGGCTCAGGCTTTATTGAAACTTGTTGTAGTCTGTCAATGATGGTTAAAGAGGTTTTTGTTAAATGCAATGCAAAAACTTGTTCGACATAGACCATTCAGTTACGATTAATCTTTAAGCCTTCAAAGCAGATGATGAAAATACAAAGAAGTTAGAGGATCGAGAAATTTGATTTTGGGGTGACGTGGGGGAAGTCCCTTCTATAAAAGAAAGTTTATCCTTTGATGGTTTCTAATGGAATTGCAATTTGTTTCCTACCCCTCCCCAGAGGCGTATCCAGGATTTCGGGATGATGGGTGCATTATTACAAAAAGGTTGATCTCAAATATAAATTTGATCGATTGGACATTTAGGTTCTTATTACTGAAAACCGTTAAAATTAATATTATAGGTCCAAAACTAATTAAAATGTCAAAAGTGTTACCAATAACCATTTAGAGAGGTGTTATCTAATTTTACAAAGAAAAATAAAACAAGATGAATATAAAATTCAAATTTCTAACCTCATGTAGAGAGGTGCACCCAGTCATCATCGCATTATATGATACTCCAAATATGGGTTCACACATCTATATTTCAATATTTTTCAAAAATATAACACTACTATATATGATCTCGGGAGGGGAGCATGGGTTCAAGTGAACCCGGTGACCCCTCCTTGGATACGCCTCTGCCCCTCCCCAACTAGATGTATAGAGTAAATGAGTTCGGAGCTAAAAGGGCCACTTTTCCTAACTAAAATGTATAAAGTACCACTTTTTCTAACTAAAATGCATAAAGGGTCACTTATTTTCCCATTTAACCAAAACGAACGAGTCGTTGGGCTTTGAGCGACTAGTCCTAAATTTTAACGGATGGCCAAATATTCGTTTATTCAATTAATTTTTTTAGTAAGTCACTCGGCTTTGAGTGACTTCCCTTTTTTTTTAAAGTGTTTTCCTGGAACTTGAGTGACTTGCAATTATTTTTCTATTTATTTGTTTTTGGTGGTTATCCAAAATGAACTCAAAATCACGTGTAGTTTTGAAAGATCTTCTGAATAGGTAAAAAATCACATGGTTTTTTTCTTTGTTTTTCGAATATGTAAAATTTTTAAAGACAAATGCTTTTCTAATTTTGGTAAAAAAAACTCAAAAAAACTTCTTCAAAGGTAAAAGAATAAAAGTACTTCTGGAAAGGTATGAAATTTTCTATGTTACCAGTTGTAAAACTAAAAAAAAGTAAGAAATTTTCTATATTTGCATATCTATAGACATGTGGAGGGTGCCATACGTATAGACAAAGAAAATATAAAGTTTTTGTTACTATTATTCTCGACACAATTATTAATATTATTATAAATAATAACAATTAATAACTAACATTCAAAAGAAAAATAATATTATTTAAAGAAGACTATTATAATATAATATAGTATAATAATAATTAGTAACTATCTCTTTAACTTTAAAATAAAATAAGAAAATATAAAATTTAAAACATACATCAAATTGACGACTTTGACGTAAAAAAAGATGAATTTAATAGATGGAGAAAGTTGATTTTTGAAGTATTGAAAGAGAAACGAAAATTTGATGGAGTAATTTCAAACAATTGAGAGGTTGTTGTATAGATAAAGTTTGTGCACCAGTCAATGATTTGGAAATCGTGTGATTGTCAATGACTTGTTGCTTCAATGACAACTTGCACATGAATTATTTCTCGTGAATTCTGAATTCGAATTAAAAAATTGTAAACTTGTTTCCAATAAAACTTATTAGCGTTTTTATGTGAAAACCTAGATTCTTTAAAAAAAATTTGTCTTTTAATAAAATATTTTCATGTGAACAAGAAAATTTCTTACATTTTCAGAAGTACCTTTATTCTTTTACCTTTTTAGATGTTCACTTTTGATTTTCTTTAAATCTATTTTGAAAAGCATTTTAGTTTATACATTTTTTTTTAACATAATGTACTGTAAATTTTTGCCTATACATTTTTTATATAATTAAAGAAGAATACGAAAAATCACATGATCTTTTTTATCAATTTAGAGGATCTTTCAAAACTTCACGTGATTTTGAGTTCAAAAGGCAAATATTTTGAACCACCACCGAAAATAAATAAGCAAAAAGATAATTGCAAGTCGCTCAAGTTCCAGTGACACAAAAAAAAGTAATGGTAAGTCATTCAAAGCCTAACATTTATTAAAATAGATTAAATGGATAAACGGTAGTTTGGTCATCCGTTAAATATTAGGATAAGTCGCTCAAGCCCCAACGACTTATTCGTTTTGATTAATTGGGAAAATAAGTGACCCTTTATGCATTTAGTTAGCAAAAGTGGTCATTTTGGCTCGAGATTCGAATAACACAAGATTTTGCTGCTCCAAATAGCCCTTTTAAGAACAATATCAAAGAATAGGCACTTTGAAGAAGATGTTGTCTGCACATGCTTGAGTCATCTATCTGCCATGCAGAGGAGTGGAGTTTGGTCGTATGAAGAAATTGTAAGCAACTTGAATGGAATTTTCAATCATATAAAAAAGTCTCTATTTGAAATAAAATAAAATAAGATTACGTCTTGTACTTAAATTTTTGTTGGTGAAGTTTCACCAACTTTTCCTCGTTGTTTTAGTCAATATCAGAAGACTACTTCTATATTGGCTGTTGATTAGGACATAAATTTTAGATTAAGGAATAATGACCTTTTTTATATGTAATAACTTTATTTTGAATAAGAATATTGTGAGGTAGAAATATACCGTCCGAATGAAAAAAAGTTATTGGTTTATTATTAATGGGTTATTGGTTTAGTGACTTTAATAACATAGAAGAAAAAAAAGTATCAACAAATCTAAATTAATGTTTAAGTAAGTAGTGAGATTGGGAGAAATACCAATTACAATGTTGAATAAGATTCAAGGAGAGGGGTAGGTGGGTGGGTGAAAAAAAAAACTCATATAATTTCGAATTGAAAGGAAAAAAGCCGAAGTGAAAATGGCTATCGGAATGTGCTTCGATTTTGTGTCTTCTGGTAAAGAAAATGGGGAACGGATGTCATGGGATGGGTGGGGTGTTCTGGGAAGAAAAAGAAGAAAAGGGGAAAGAAAGATTGTTTTTCTTTAATTATTATTTTTTACTGAAAAGATAATTTTTGTTTATTTTATTTTTTAATTTATGTTTTACTGTTTTTATGCGCCCAATGCCACATGACTCTTTTTGATTAGCTAATATGTCACATCAGTCGCGAATGTATAGCACACTATCTTTACTTTTAGTTGATTGTCAAAATATGTTCAATAGGTATTTTTTTTTTACTAAAAAAGGTGTTCAATTGGAACAAGTCTAAGATAAGGTGTCTAAATGAAATATGCGGACAATTTTAAGTGGTCAAAGATGACTTAAAAACCCAAACAAATTAAAAGGATTCAACATACATTATGCATACATAGAAAGAAATAAATTAATCTTTTATTAGGAAAGTCATTCTGCTAATTTTTAACAACTTCATATTTTTTTAATAATTATTTTGTAAAATATTTTTTTGAATCCTTCCTAGTACCAAATACACCCTGCCTAGGCGCTTGACTGTACAATTTAGAATTTGAAATCTATATTATTTTATTAAAAAATTGAAATCATATCCAATGCTAATTCATTTTGTTTTATTTTTATTTATGAAGGCAATTAAAAAAAAAAATCTCTCATAATTGTCCCATCACACTCGAATGTCCCATTTCAACAGGAAACAGAGAAATGCTCATTCTTTAAGATCACCACCATCGCCAACTCCTCTCTAAAATTCCCTTCATCAAAATCCTCCCAATTTCACCATTTCATTCTTCCCAAAAAATGAATTCCCCAAGGATGAGTAGTTGGCTCAATAAATTTGGTTTCGGTGCGAGAACTGAATCTTCCATAGATTCATCTTCTTCTGAAATTCTTCAAGGACCCGATCATGATGTACCCGACCTGGGACAACAGTTTGCTCAATTCGGAGCAGGTTGCTTTTGGGGCGTTGAATTGGCGTATCAAAGAGTCTCCGGGGTTACAAAGACTGAAGCTGGGTACTCACAGGGTTTTGTGCATAATCCCAGATATGAAGATGTGTGTTCTGGTACTAGTAATCATTCTGAGGTTGTTAGAGTTCAGTATGATCCTAACGAATGTAGCTATGAATCATTGCTTGATGTTTTCTGGGCTCGTCATGATCCTACCACCCTCAATCGCCAGGTAGGTTTTCAAACTTTGTCTTTTTTTCATTGTAATTAGGAAAATTTTGATAAATTACCTATTAATTTTTGTTTTTTGATGTTGGAGTGATGTGGTTACCTAAGGTCTTTTACTTTGATTGATATATAGAGTTTAAAGGTTAGCAGATGAATTGAGTCAGTTACTCTTTTAGTTTTTATGGCTTTATGAGTTTTTCTTACAGTTATAGTCTGTCTCACCTTTTGCCTCAGTGACTGCTTTAAAGTCAATCGTGACAGAGGAGTGATCCCTGTCAAGGAAAACCCATTTCTGATTCCGTTTTTTCTAAATAGAAGTGACCAAGGCTATGCCTGGCAGGGAAAACATTTCGAGAGGGCTATAAATTCATAGTTAGATCTAATAGGCAATAAGGCAAATGTTTCTATCTTACACTTACCCGGTATAAATCTTATGTCAAAGCTCTTTTTGATACTAATAGAGTTATTTGCCTAACCTTAACCTTCTAGGACATTAAGTAAGTCGTATGGAAAATTCTTGGGCAAGTGTTTCAGAATAAAAATTGGGCATAAAGAATTTGTGTTTGACTAGTTGTAAATCTTTAAAGACTTTTTGAGTGTTTTGTGAGTTGAATAAAAAGGTTCATTGGTAAAAAACCGTCTTACCTCTTTTCGAAATATAAGGATTCTTATTTGAGAACATCCTTAAACAACTTCTTAAGAAACAGCCTTTGAAAAAGTTCTCAAAAAGATTGGAAAAACAAGTTCTTGCAAGATTTCAAAAAAATTTCCATAAACAAAAGGCCACCTAATATTCGGAAGGCACTGTTTTGGTGATAATATAGTGAAGGTCAGGTCTCCATATGGTAACAGCCTCATAGTGTGCATTCTTCGGAAATTGTTGCCATGAAGATCAGTCTGTAAAATGTCTAATTAAACTTGATGTACCCAATTTGCTTTTTACCCATTAAAGTATTTCATGTAAATATCATCAACATTCTCTGGTTGCTTGCTTCTGCCTTATGTTGATCTTTAAATATGATCTTGCTTGTTTGCTTCTACTGTGATGGGTATGCATGTAGTTTGCTTGTTCAAATTAGGAGGGTACAGTAGCGGAGTAAGCTGGAGTTGTAATTATGTGGGACCAAAAGGCTTGCCAACATTTTTGCATGTTATAAGTGGTTGTGGAGATACTCTCACAGTCTCACGATGTGGAGAAGTATTGTAAATGCTAAATATGAAAATTGAAGCAAAAGAGGTTCTACAGCCACATGGATGAGGTTTATGGAAACATATCAAGGATTTGTGGCCAATATTCAAAAGTTATACTCCATACAATTTGGTAATGAGCAAAAATAATATGATGGATTCATGGATTGGACATTCCCTCTAAAAAGATATATATCCAGGTCTATAAACTCTCCGTATATTCAGATGCATCCGATAGCACAGTGTAGAGAAAAGAACAACTGGAACATTGTGTTAGTGAGATACTTTCAGGACTGTGAGGTTGAAAGTTTGATGCAACTGTTTTGCAGACTGGCTTAGAGGAAACATTGGTAACTACACCAGTGAACTCAGGTTTTTAGACTAATAGATGGCCATGGAATACATAGTAGAATCTAAAGGTACCTTAAGTGTGACTTGTTTGGTAGAATAGCTTAAATGAAGCAGGCGTTACATTAGATAACCTAGCGAAAGGAGGTTTTCCTAAATGTACTTATGGTAGTCATTTGTTCCTATTCACCTGTTTCTGGGAAGTTATGTTCCTATTTTTAGACCTGTCAAAAACCAAGCAGGGATTACCTGAAAAACTTGGAGCAGGTATTTGGAGCTGGAAAGGGAATGTAACCCAGAAGAAACTTGGGGAATCTATTCCTCTATGTATTAGTTGGGTGCTATGGAGAGAATTGTCAAAAACAGGCCACTAGAATATGCTTATCGATATCATTTGTCTTTTTTTTGTCCAAGTATGATAGACTTTATCATCTTCCTTCATAGCTATATGGAGAAGCTTTTGCTCAGTTTTAAATAGTTTTGCAACTCCGCATCCTCATGGTGTGAATCTTAGAAGTTTGCAACTCCGCATCCTCAAAACAGTTAAAATACTTGGTAAAACTCTGATTAAGCTTAAGATTTTATTGATTATCATTGGCTATCTCTTATTACTTAATTATTTATTATAAGAAATTATGAACCCTCAGGGGTTGGCCTGCTGGCAATTGACTTGAGCCTTGGGGTTTGCTCCCTTTCAAGGTCTCAAGTTCGAAACCCACTAGGTGCAAACAATTTCTGAGGGCCATCGGACTGGGTAAAACCTGAATTAACCGTGGTGCACTTGCGGGAAACTCCTTGCCGAGGGCCTGTGCACCCCCGGGATTAGTCGGGGCTCAAAGAGACTCGGACACCCGGTGCAAATCAAAAAAAAAAAATTATGTGTCTCAAGTATTTAGTTTGTGGACTCACCCTCCTCTAATAGAGATCAATACTAGCAACATTGTTGAGAATTTTTCTTACTTCATCAAAAAGAAAACAACATTGTTGGAACCTTCCTTCTAGCATCTTTTATCTTGTTGCTAAAACATGCAACATTTCTCTATTTAATGTTCCCATCACCCCTATTTTCTTCCAGGTACTAGTATTCCTTCAGTTTTAGTTACGTATTATTCAAATTCCCATGCATATGTATTCGTTTTAACCTCATATTTTTGCATGCTTCTGCTCCTAATAGACAGGCAAAGAAAATCTTCACAGTTGTTCGAGGCAGATGTAGACATACTTTCTGCTCTCAGTTGCCCGGTCCAATTAGGGTAGGGAAGTCCTTTTCTTGTGCAAAGAGACCTTTCACATAATTGCATCCAAGGATAATGAACTTTTATGCATCCAAACACCACGAATAATTCCTCTCTCACTATCTCTCGTGGTTCTCTCACTACGATTCAGTAGCAATTGCAGCCTCTCTTTACTCTCAAGTTTCGTTATATGAAATTTTGCTTATAATGATTAGCTTTACGTTCTTCAGTAGAGCTAGTTGTTTGACAGGTCAGTGTTTTTATTCTTCTTATAATGCATTAACAGGATGCTTCTGTTATTTGTAGGGGAATGATGTGGGCACTCAGTACAGGTCTGGAATTTACTTCTACACACCTGAGCAAGAGAAGGCAGCACTTGAATCCCAGGACAGACAGCAAAAGATTTTGAACAGGAAGATTATTACTGAGATTTTGCCTGCCAAGAAATTTTATCGAGCTGAGGAAGATCACCAGCAGTACCTTGCAAAGGGGGGTCGGTTTGGCTCAAAGCAGTCTGCTGGTAAAGGCTGCAATGATCCTATCCGTTGCTATGGTTGAGACCTTTCCATTTGCAGGATAAAAATAACGTTAGTTGTGTCTATTCTCCTAAGGTATGGTTGTTATAGTCTTTAAATGTGCTTCTGCAGTGATGTATCTAGTCTACCCGCTTACACTTGTTCTGGAAAATCCAATGTTTGTAGCTTCACCATAGATTTGTCATGTATATATGGTTGCAGATTTGTGCCGTATCTTGTTCGTATATGTATATTGATGATGCTCTGGCCATAAATTGGAATTGTGCCTGTCAATCAGTTGTGTCGTTATGAAAGTCAATGTCGGGCCTAATTAATGTGTAGGAGTTATTAATGAAGTGATGTTGCTATTGATAATAAACATCCTGCCCCAACAAATTACTATTCTCTGCACCAAGGGTGTGGCCTAGTGGTCAATAAAGTTTGTTGAGAAGTGTGACGTCTCAGGTTTATTGAAAAGCATATACATGTGGGATCCAAATGAAGATTATGAAAAAAACATCATTAGAGTATTATATGAAACCAAGTTTAAGCCCCTTCATAAATCATAGTAGTTGTCATCCATTGTCACACAAATATATCCGAGTTTCAGAGGGTACTTGATCCACCATTGTTTTCAGGGATAATAGGAGCTGCCTTGTGCATAGGATGTTCATGACTTGTGGTAGGAGTCTTTACAATAATATTACCGAATCGATTTGGAATCCTCTTGATTAATGCCACTGTTATCATAGGCTGTGGCTGTAACAACACAAAGGAAGACCACAAAGATAGCTACTGTGCTTTCTTTACCCATATTGGACGCTGTTTTTGGTTTGTGAAATGATAGATATTCTGTAAATTTGTGTTTGTAGTGGAAGTTTTGTGTGTATATAGGAATCTTGAGAGAAAGAGAGTTCATTTCAGCATTGGACTTGTGTGCCTTTTGCAATACAAAATCCATCCACTTTTAGACAATATTTGATCCTTGAGCAACAATAAGCAATTTAGACAGTACGTTTCAATCACTACTAGACAATACTTGATACTCATTAGTTAACCTAACAAGGTAGAATAATTTCAGAATATCAAATCCACTCTCGTGATAAGGGTTCAAAGGCATAACATGTATAGAATAAGTTTAGATAAGAGGCATCAATTCAATTATATTCCCTTTCTGTAAATACCTATGTGTCATGGAGCATCGTGATAAGGGTTCTTTTTTTAGTTTTAATCGGTAGTAGAGTCAAACTAGGTAACTGATTTTAGAAATAAAAGGATAGTAAATTAATTATATTAGGATACATTATATTTGCTAAAATAATGACATAATGACATTTTTAATAATTATTTTAAAATGTAGATGTTTTAGCTAATTATGTTAGGAATTGTGACTAATTTGCTAATTTTTCCTAAAATAAAATAGAAGGGTAGAAATGGGACCCCAGCCCGTCAATTATATATTATTGGGAAAGAATTTTGAACAGTTTTGTGGAGCCGAACAACAAAAAGAGAAAGATACCTAAATTATATCCCTTTTGAGTGGTCTACTACTTCGGGCCATTGACATCATATACTTTACTAAAATCAACTATATCAGATCTTGATTGGTTTTTCATTCCTAACACAGGTCATCTCCTGACACCAATTTCCCTCTACAAAGACCTATCCACGAGAAGCCGGCCTATCCATAGAAAGAAACATACATGAAAAGAAAATGAAAGAAAGAAATCCAAATTTTCTTTTGGAGTGTGAGAAAGGTAGACGACGAGTACATAACCGAACAATTATTGGGTTCCCAACAATGATAGCTGACATTTTTGATCCACTTACCTATGACATGTCAGTAAAAAGTGTCAAAATGATGTAGCGAGACCCTACTATGAGTGTTTGAAATGTACAAGGCTTACTTGAGGTGTCTAAGTGAAAAATTGTGTCAACTTTAGAAGCTGCCGATGGATTCCGCCAAGATAAAATTAATTAGAACGCAATACCTTTAGGCCATCTAATTAGAAAATATGTACATCGTGTATAAATAGTGAATTCTTTATATTAATGTATGTATATATGTGTGTGTGTATATATATATACACCACATACAGTCAAGTGTATATGTAGTGTATACTTTGACCATGTTTGGCAAACTAAATGGCCGGATGATATATATTGGTAACTTCTCTTAATATAACATGATATATTTCTTCTGGACCAAAAAAATAATCTAGGCAAATCAGCTAGATTATGAATTTTTGAGTATAGTCTCTGCACATAATCTAAGTAAATCAACTTATACCATTTAAATCAATTTACATACCAGTTGTATATACAAAAAAATATTGATATAAATTTGTAATTTTATATTCATATCAGTTATACATTGAAATTTTATTTATATACTAATTGAATGCAGATTATGTGCACACAATATATTGATATAAATATGATATACAATTTGCATTTTTATATCCACATTAGTTATACATTGGAATTCTAGTTAAATATTTGTTGCATACAAAAGATGAGTTCCTTTAGATTTCGTTAGTGTGCCATTAAAATTCAGTTACATAACAAATATATGCACTAGCTCGTGGTTGATCTTCTGAATGAATTTGGTATCAATTTTGATAATATTGTTTTTTCTCTTATAAGGTATGAAATAGGTTTTTTTAATTTCTCGAACATTAAAAATGTTACATAATATTAGGATTCTAATGTTAGGACTTGAAAGATAAACAATCCTGTTAGGATTTATTCAATATTCTTGTTATTATATTATGCTTCAAGTTTAGGTTAGTGACAAAGTAAAAAATTTCACGAAGGATGTTCAAAAATTACACAAATATTTAGAATAATTAATCCGCGCGCGCACACACACATATATATATATAAGAATCTATATTACATCATATACATCTACTTATTAATAATTTGTAATATAACAAAGTGATAACAGATTCGAACTAATTAATATTAAATTAAATTTATTTATTTTATCTTGTAGAGGAACCAATTTAATTTAGTATACGTTTTCTAGAATTATGGCTATTAATTAGCTTCTTACTACATTTTGATCGTTTTTTATTGGATATTATCATTTAGTTTTTTTAAAAATGAATTGTTAAAATTATTTGGTATTTAAATGGCTACTTTTGTGTTTTTTTTCTCTTGAATGATTCAATTACGTAAAGTGATTTTTTTAATTTATGTTATAGTGTTTTTACTAGTCTAAAGTATGCAATACATCTATAATTTGATAAGTTTATATTGGATATGTACAAATATATCTTGTTTTTTTGTTGTTAAAATCGCTATTTGATAAAAACAAATAGCAGTAATATGATATATAAAGTGTTCATCGCTTCAAAGATGAATGTCAATAGAAAAAAAGGAACGTCAATAGAGAAGTATTTAGTTTATGCAGTTGTTATTCAAATAGGTTACAACTTTATTAGTATATACAATTGATATATAAATTGGTTGCAAGAAGGTTACTTTTAACTTATAGAAGGCTACCCACTTTTGTTCCATTTTCATACACTATGAAATATGTGTATGACTGCATTATTTACAATAGCATTTTATTATTGAGCTATATACAAATTTCATAAATGGAAAATCTAATTTATTTCGTTAAAATAAACCAAGGTTATCAGTTTGTATACAATTTTCATACTAAATGAAATGAGCATATACCTTGTTATATATCAATCTACATAGTAATCCAAAAGAAATATCATTTACGGTATGTAATGAGTATAGAATCTGATTTTCATGATTGTAACACCTCAGAAAAAAATTTGAGCTAAGATTTGAACTGTCCTTCGTTGTGAGTAGGATTTTACTAAGGAATTTAAAATTTCTTAAGTATTAAGGTCAGGTCACTAGATGTAGCACCTTGAGTTTAAAAAAGAACTAAATTGGACATAGCAAAATCTGAAATTTGGAGAGTTAAGTTAAGTATGAGTTTTGGGTCAACTTCAAACGACCATAACTCCTAGATCAGGATGAGTTAGGTGTGCTACCAGATACCGTAGGAAAGACCTTTGAATTATCTTTCCAACACCACCGAGTTTGCTCAGTTTTGAGTTCGTATGAGGGAAATATGTGCATTCGAAGTTGGGCTGTCTAGATAAGGAAAGTCAAAACCGGATTTTAGAGGGGTATTTTGGTCTTTTCCTTACCAAATCAGATTTAATTCGTTTTAGTAAGGTGTGAAGGGTCTAATCCTATTAGGTTCAGTTTTATAATCCTAAAATTAGCCTAGGGTTTTAGTTGAGAGTTCAAGAAGAGAAAAGAAGAGAAAAGAGGAGATGATCAAAGCGTTCGTCGAGAGTCTTGCGTTTTGTTGCGGATTTTCACCATGTGTTTAATCCCTAAGAGGTATGTAAGCTTCCATAGTGTTGGGTTAGTTCACCCACATGCCAATCATGTTATTTTCAGCGAAGTTTCATTCTTGAAGTTGAAAGATTAGAGTTCTTGATAGGTGTTCTTGAAGTTCATTCTAAATCTTGTTGTGTTGGGGTTTTGATGATTTCTTGAGATGAAATTTAGTAATTTGAGTGTTGTTTTGAGTAGATTAAAGTGTAATTATGTTAAGTAATTAAATCCATGTGATTGGGGAAGAAACTGTTCGATTTTAGGTGAGTTAAGGTGAGAAAACGAGCAAAGAAAGTCGTCGAAGTTTTCTGGGTTGAGGCCTGGCGTGTCACGCCAACTAGAGCGCCCGAACCTCTTCTCTGAATGTTAGGGGCTGGCGCCCCGCGCCACTCAGAGTGCCAGGGTCGCTTGCCCCCACCCGTTCTTCATCGTTTCGTCTGTTTGAGTTCTTTCAAAGGGTACCTTTACTCCCCTTTGATTTTAAACACTCTAAACTACTTCTAAACACCTAGAAATCATTCATAACATGAATCATAACCTTGAATTCATAATTCAAATTCAAGGTAGAGTTAGAGTTAAGTTTTGAGGATTCTTTCGAACATTCTAAGTAAGTCCCTTTGATCCCTTTTGAGGAGTCTTCTACAACTTATAATAACTTCAAGACTCGAGCAAGTGAGTATGAGGATGAGGAGAATGTATTCATGAGTCTACTTTGTCATCATGAGATCCTTCATATCATGAACCATAACTCTTAAATTCATAATTCACATTCAAGAGAGTGTTAAGAGTAGAGTTCAAGAAAGCGTTTGAGTTCAATTGTGAATCCTTTGATATCCATCATAGATTTGAGTTAAGTCTTGAGAAGTAAGTATGAGAATGAGAAAAGTCGTATACATGAGTTCCTTATTGATATTTTGACCCTTGAGTCAAGTCGTTCATGCCCATAACTCCGCATGAACTCCATCACTTTAGTATCTTTGAAAGGAGTGATATCTTCAAGTTCTAAGTCTTGAGTACTATAGAGCTCCTAACCCTTCTGAGATTATAATCCTATTGCCCATGAAGTCCATGAGTTGAGTTGTTCATGCTCATAATTCCGCATGAACATTATAAGTCGAACAATCTTGAGATGAGAAGTATCTTTGAGTCCATGAGTTGAGTAGTTCATGCTCATAATTCCGCATGAACCCTCTGAGTTGAGCATTCTTGAAATTAGTAGTATCATTGAAGTTCTTGAGTTCCAAGTATTTGAGTTCTATCTATGGTTATAGAAAACCTTGCATTGAGTCGTTCAAGTCCATAATTCGGCGTGAACCATTTTTTTAGAAGTCTTTTACAAATGTTTAAACTTTGTTTTAAGACTTAAGCTTTGAAGTTGAGTAAAGAGTAAGAGTAAAGTTCATTTTCTTTAAAATGATAGATGGGAACTAAGTATTCTCAACAATAAATGTTTTCACATTTAAGATGAGAGGAAACTGAGATTTCCAAAAGAGTTTTGAGCAAGAAAGGGAACATCGATTCCAAGAAAGCTTTTAAGCTAAGTTTTGAGTAATTATCTCAAACCAAAGAAAGAAGTTATTTTAAAAACATATGAGCTAAGTATATTTTTGGGAGTAGTATTGAACACCGATATGGAGATGCGAGTTCATATTAACTCAAGTCTCCATAAACCATGTAGTCATCATGGATATTAATGGATCATACTTTTTAGATGATCACATAAGTTAAACTAGTGGATCCACTAAGTTAAGTAGTTCTATATGACGGCAAAGTATGGGACTGTTTGGCAACGTGATGGTAAGAACGTTGTATCACCACTTAGGCTGTGGTTGTCGGTTAGAGAATCTCCCACAGAAACTATATTACTTTAATTATATAAGTATAATTGAATTTGTTATTGCATTTTCTTTAACGAACTAAGTTATTCTTACTGTTTTATAAAGCTTTCCATATATATTGCATGTGAATTGTTGCTTTATATTGAGTTGAGTATCCAGAGTTGAGTACCCAAAGTCGAATATCATATCTTTGAGTTGAGTATCTAATCTTTGAGTTGAGTATCTTATCCTTGAGTACTTCTGAGTTGAGTAAGTTGAGTAGTTTTGAGTATCCTTGAGTATTCCTTGAGTTGAGTAAGTTTGAAAAGAGGTAAGTATGTTTCCATTTTTATCAATTTCAAGCTTATGTTATGCTTTAGAATTCCCCTTACATGCTTGTACATTCCACGTACTGAGCCATTTGGCCTGCATCTTCTCATGATGTAGACACAGGTATTCAGGATCATCAAGAGGAGCTTCGTTGATACATCCGAGAGTTTGAGTTAGCTATGGTGAACCTCCTTGCTTCCGGAGGGTTTCATTTACCTTTCAGTTATATCAGTTGTTAGGATGTCGTGGGTCTTGTCCCGACTTTCATCTTTATCAGTTAGAGGCTTCATAGATAGTCAGTATAGTTGAGAAGTCTGTATCATTTTCTTTTATTAAATGTTTTAAAGACTTAAGTTGCCTATGTTATGGCAAGTTGAATAATTTATTTTATTCAGAGTTTTCTTTTGTGTTAAAGTTCTCTATTTAAGTTTCATGAATATTTATTTAGTTCTTAAGCTTTTGTATGCTTGAGTTAGTCTTCCGCTTGTAGTCAGCCAGGATGAGGGTTCACTTGGGGACCATCAATGATTCTCGAGTGCCGGCCCTGTCCAGGGTGTAGGCTCGAATCATGACATTAACTTTAACTAATACTATTAAAATCAATTTCATACATTAATTATCAAAAACATTTAATCTTATTGGCTTAACTTAAAATTGTGGCTCCACCTCTCGTGTCAATAGTCCCATTGACATGTGGTGCTCACCCCATATCCATGCCAAGAAAAAAGTGAACAATAAAAAAAAAAGAAAAAAGAAAAAAAATACACTATTAATAAAATTTCTACAATACTATTAGAATTTTAGTTGGGTTTTTGAAGTAATTTTTATGATAGTAAATGTGGACTGATAATTCAATAATTGGAAAAAGTTGTTATATAGTTAGAGAAAATTGGAAGATATGAGGATGAATATATATTTTTGTGAGAAGTATGTGGAGAGAGAATGAGAGATTCTTTACCCTTTATTGAAAATTGGAAGACACGAGAAATTGATTATTTTATTTTTTTTTTGGAGAAAATCGGGGATTAATCAACTAACTGGGAGAAAATTAGGGAATTAATATTTCTCATCAATTTCAAAACTCTTTATCTATGGAAAATGAAATTGATTTATTAATGAGGTTAATAATTAAATTAGTTATATTTTTCGTTTTTTATTTATTATTTTGTTAGGTTTTACTTGTAATATACCGTTATATATTAAAAACTAGAAAGTCCTGTCATTACTTGTGATATTGATTCTTAAATTTGTTATTTATGTTTTTTTTCCAAAGCCTGAATTTTCCCTGTGACCCAGAAACCACTAGGCTACAACATTTTGGTATTTTAAGGGTATCTAAATTATGTTATTTAACCATCTATCGTATCATCTTATTTATATATACAGTATAATTTTTCGACGAATGATGTCTATACTTACCGCCGCCACTGCTTCAAGCTCAACTTGCTACATGCATGTATAATTTTTACATATAGAAAATCTCAAGATATGATCGATGCATGTTTGCCTCTGGGCTGGGGTTGCTAAACTAAGCCATGCAAAATAGCCAAAAAAGAAAAAATAGTTGCCTCTATATCAATTTTTAAATTGCCAAATTGGTTTAAAGAAAGACCTAAGGACAGAAAAAAATTCAAACGTCAACTCTATCATTTAGACAAAATATTATATGTCATGCATGTAGATATGTCTGAACACATATTTCTTTTTTAATTTTCCATATTGGATTTGATGTTTTGACCACATGTTAATCGTCTTAATTTATGAGTAACAAATGATTAGTGCAACATCCAATTATAGGATTCATGTATCTTCCCTCTTCATCTCTCTAGTAATCAAGATTAGTTAAATATTTATATAATTGAACTTTTGATTAAAGGACAAAGAAATTCATGTGTAAAGAAAAATAGTGACTTATATTCCATTATTTTTGGGATCCCAGAAAATCACAACCTGTATAACAGGTTAACTTTGACCATTTACCAGCCTCACGTGCTGTTGAAAAGTTGAAAAGTCCTCCTCACTCCACAGTAATTAAAAGAATGGAAAAGGACCAAATATATATTTACACACTTTTTCAAATAGTTTAAATTAGTGCGATAAAAATAATTTTTTAACGGTATTAAATATGAATATTAATAAAGAGTGCTCTTTTATCGATATTAGTTAATTGTTATTGTCTCATTGAATCCAATGTTGTTATAGGTTTTAGGGACATTTTCAAAGAGTGTTAATTGTCACTAAAAATATATATTTTGTGATAATTAAGCTATTATGGTTAATTAATTATCGCTTAATATATTTTTTGTGTAGTGACTATAAATTCCATTTGAGTATATTCATTCAATTATATATATAATGCGTTGGTGCTAACATTCAGGGCATAGATGAATATATGATAATATGAATAGTATAACAAAAGAAAATATTACATTTTTTCAAAATATGACCCTCAACTTAGAAAAATTAAGGGTCGTTTGGTTGCTATTAAAGTTAAAATGCAAGTATATATTAGTAATACATTAATAATTATGGATGAAATAGTGATGCATAATTTAGTTACATGAGGTTAAGTTATTTATGTATCAATTTTTCATCTTTTATCATGTATACAATGTTTTCTCCGTTCACTTGTCACAATATATATATATAATTTAGATGTAACAATCTATATGGATCATAGGTCTGGAGCACATTGAGGGAAAATGAGATTATAGCCCATAAATTCACGAGGAGTATATGAGGAAATCCAACTTAGAGATCAGACATTTCATAATCAGATTTAATAAAAAAAAACAAATAATATGATTTGAATTCAATAAAAAGAATCGAATTTGAAACTCAAATTAGACAAACTCTACATAAAAAATGAGAGGAAAAGTTAAGGTCAGATAAGAGTGAGTTCATAATTCAATTATAACGAACCTTTTAGGTTAAGAGCACAAAAAATATGAGGGCCCAAAAGCTCGAGGTGACCCATAGAGTGTTAAGGACAATCCTATCCAATCTAATTCAAAACCAAAAGGATAGCTTAACATTATTGTAACAGAATCTTAATAGTTGTGCAATATTATATATATGGTAGCCTAGCTGATTTGTAGGGATTTGATTGTTTAATCACCATAATTAGTTAGTACTCTTCATGTATTTATATCATAGTAATGTTTGAGCAATACTACAGATTAAAATCATTCTCTTCTAAAATCTTTATAGTATCAGAGCAGTGATCCGAATTGCAATTGCTTCAATTAATCGTTCTTTTTTTTTTCTCATGGCATCCTCCAGCACAAATAATCCTACTCACTCTTCTGGAAAAACCTTGATTTCCATCAAAGGTTCTCAACTTCCTTTGAAACTTAATTCTCAAAACTACCCCACTTGGAGAGCCCAAATTACTCCTCTACTTCGTGGTCACAATCTTATGGGTTATGTCATTGGTTCGACCACGTCACCTCCAACCACCATTGAAAAAGATGGCCAACAAGTCTCTAATCCAGATTTTGAATTTTGGGACTGCCAGGATCAGTTAATTTTGGCAGCCATTATTGTTTCTATATCCTTTTCGGTAATGAATACCATCGCAGATGCCAAAACCTCAGCGGAGGCATGGACCAAGTTACAAATGGCGTTTGTAAACAAATCAGCTACACGAATTTTATCTTTGCGTGACAAGCTGTCTAGAGCAAAGAGAGATTCATGTCCAGTTGCTGAATATCTTCAATTGATCAAATCAATTGCTGAGGAACTCTCTTTGTGTGGAAGCCCTGTGACTAATGTAGATCTTTTGGTTCACGTTCTTAGTGGTGTTGGCCCTGAATTTCGAGATATTGCTGCAGCCATTCATGCTAGAGATACCATCATATTATTTGATGAACTCCAAGACAAGTTATTGGCTCACGAATTGTATTTGAAACAAGCAGATCCCACATTCGACACCACTCCAATCACAACATATCATGTCCGCAAAGGTACAAACACAAGATCTCCATATCAGCAAAAATAAGGTAATTCAGGAAAGACAAATCAGAATTTTCAATTCGAAAATGCTAACGTTGGTGTTCCAGTGAACTTCTCATCATATAAGCCTCAACATTCTGCCCCAAGACAACATGTTCGAGGCACTGGATCTCAAGCCAAAGTTCAATGTCAATTTTGTGACAAATTTGGGCATCATGTCAAACAGTGTTATCGAGCACGTGACTATTTCAGGGAATTGCTTTCACGGAATCCTCAAGCACACCACACTAATGTGAATTCGGGATCTAATCAGCAATGGTTGTTAGACACTGGTGCATCTCATCACATCACTAATGACTTGAGCAACCTATCTCTTCATTCACCATATGATGGTAGTGACGAACTGCACCAAACAGATGGCTCAGGTTTGTCTATCTCACATGTTGGTTCTGGTACTATTTCTCTCCCTGCCAAAAAGTTCCATCTTTCTAATGTTTTATGTGTTCCCTCTCCTAAAACCAACCTCATATCTGTATCACAATTTTGTACGTCGAACCAAGTGTCAATTGAGTTCTTTTCTGACTATTTTCTTGTGAAGGATCAATTCACGGGGGAGATTCAGTTCAAAGGCCCACTTGATCAATCCTTGAACAAGTTTCTGTCCTCTACAGTTTCAAATAAACCTGTCTGCTTCAGCATTCAGCTTTCATCAGAGTCCTGGCATCAACGTCTTGGCCATCCCAATGCTAGGATCTTTAATTTCATTTTGTCTAAGTTTCAGTTACCAACATCTTCTATTAAAACATCCTTTTGTAATCCTTGCCAATGCAATAAAAGTCATCGCCAATCCTTTGGTGTTTCTTCTCTAACAAGCAGTAGACCTCTTGAGCTATTATACTCTGATTTATGGGGTCCTGCCCCTGTACAATCAATTGATGGGTTTCGTTACTATATCATCTTTGTGGACCATTACACAAAATATATCTGGTTCTTTCCTTTAAAGGCTAAATCAGATGTGTATACTATCTTTCCACCATTTCAAAAACTTGTCGAAAATAACTTTAATGTCAAGATAAAATCAATTTACACCGACGGGGGTGGAGAATATGTTGCACTCAAAAAATATTTTCAATCTTGTGGAATAAATCATCTGCAAACACCACCTCACACCCCACAACACAATGGGGCTGCAGAACGTCGCCATCGTCACTTAGTTGAAACTGGCCTTACGTTACTGCAAACAGCTTCCCTACATTCTTCCTTTTGGTCCTTTGCATTCAAAACAGCCACATATCTCATTAATCGTCTTCCCACACCACTACTTCAATTTTCTTCTCCCTATCAAAAGTTGTTTAACCGTTCTCCAAATTATCAATTTTTGCGTGTCTTTGGTTGCCTCTGTTACCCTTGCCTTCGTCCTTACACCAAGTCCAAATTTGATCTCAAGTCTGTCCCTTGTATCTTTCTTGGCTACTATTTGCATCAAAGTGCATATATTTGTTATGATCTTAAGTCTAAGAGGTACATTACCTCACGTCATGTTGTCTTTCTTGAAAATGTGTTTCCATATCAGACTCATCCTTCAGATTCTCAGTCCAATTCAAATTGGTATGGTATCCCTTCTATTGAATCTTCTCACACTATAATCCCATTCCAATCTAATTCCTTTCCTACTTCATCCTCTTCCGGCAACCATTCTGTTGAACAATTGACATTACCTTGTGATCCTCCAACTGTGAATGCTGATCCTTCTCCTCCAACACAAAATAACATTCCTTCCTCTTCACTGCCAAACATCCATCCCATGGTCACTCGTTCCAAAAATAACATTTATAGACCTAAATCTATTCACCATTTCACCAAACATCCTTTACTGAAAGTACTAGAACCAACAACAGTTGGACAAGCTCTGGCCCATCCTGAGTGGCGCTCTGCTATGTCTGATGAATTCAATGCATTAATTAAAAATGGTACTTGGATTCTTGTCCCTCCAGATTCTCAACAAAATTTAGTCGGTTGTAAGTGGATTTTCAGGGTCAAAAGGAATGCAGATGGTTCACTTAAAAAATACAAGGGTCGGTTGGTTGCAAAAGGGTATAACCAACGACCTGGAATTGATTTTGGTGAGACATTCAGCCCAGTGGTTAAGCCAGTAACAATTCGTGTGGTTCTTACTTTAGCTGTTACACATTCCTGGCCTCTAATTCAATTGGATGTGAATAACGCCTTCTTGCATGGTTCACTAGAAGAGCATGTATTCATGAAACAGCCACCAGGATTCACTGATCCAGCCAAACAACACCATGTCTGTAAATTAGTCAAGGCTCTTTACGGACTCAAGCAAGCCCCAAGGGCCTGGTACCAAGCGCTACGATCATTTGCTTTGAAGTTTGGCTTTTGGCAATCACAAAGTGATCATTCTCTTTTCATTTATCGTAAAGGTACCACATGTTGTTATTTCTTAGTGTATGTAGATGATCTCATTGTTACAGGTAACAACTCATTCTTCATCAAACGGTTTATTCAAGCCCTTGGAATCCAGTTCTCATTAAAGGATCCCCATGAGTTGTCTCTCTTTCTTGGTGTTGATGTTCATAAAACATCAAAAGGAATTTTCCTTTCTCAACATCATTATGTTAGAAAGATTCTTCAACACGCAAATATGGAGGGTGCTAAAGAAGTGTCTACTCCAATTGCTATTGCGCATTCTTTACTCAAGTCACAATGCATCGAAGAAGCTCTTGAACCCACTCGTTACCGCCAACTGGTTGGAAGTTTGCAATATCTAAATCTTACAAGGCCTGACATTGCATTTACTGTCAACAAACTCTCCCAGTTCATGCATTGTCCTAATCATCATCATTGGTTGGCTCTTAAGCGTCTGCTACGATATCTGAAATCAACTATTGCCTTTGGTCTCCATAGTACTCCACAATCTCCTTTAAAGTTTCATGCTTTCTCTGATGCCGATTGGGCCGGTGATCCATCAGATAGAACATCAACTTCTGGGTTCTTTTTATATTTTGGACATATTCCAATTAGCTGGAGTTCCAAAAAGCAGACGACGGTTGCTAGATCGTCCACTGAAGCTGAATACAGGGCCGTTGCTGCAACAGCTGCCGAGGTTCAATGGGTTAAATCCCTTCTTCAGGAACTGGGTTATTCAGTTCCATCTCCCACAATATACTGTGATAATATCTCTACCATATATACTTGTCAAAATCCAGTTCTTCACTCCAAAATGAAGCATCTGGAAATTGACATCCATTTTGTTAGAGATTTGGTTCAAAAAGATGCTCTTCGAATATCTCATATCTCTTCAAAGGATCAGGTTGCTGACCTTCTTACAAAGCCTTTGTCCAAGAATCAGTTTCAGCTCAACAGATCCAAGATTGGTCTCCTGAATGGATCCTCTATCTTGCGGGGGAGTGTTAAGGACAATCCTATCCAATCTAATTCAAAACCAAAAGGATAGCTTAACATTATTGTAACAGAATCTTAATAGTTGTGCAATATTATATATATGGTAGCCTAGTTGATCTGTAGGGATTTGATTGTTTAATCACCATAATTAGTTAGTACTCTTCATGTATTTATATCATAGTAATGTTTGAGCAATACTACAGTTTAAAATCATTCTCTTCTAAAACTCTTTATAGAGAATATTGGGGCCAGAACATATAATAATTTGACAATTGTATGAGTTATTATTGTTAACTTTCTTAATATAGTCAAATTACATCATATAAATTGAAAAAAAAATTATTTTTTTATTCCAATTGTTTCTAAGTAAAAGAAATCCCCCTCCCCCCCCCCCCCCCCCCAAAAAAAAATGTTAGGGGATTTATATCTAAAGTTACTTGATTAGCAAGCAATTAAACATTGCCCCTCTTTAATCTCCACTCACCTGTCACTAATCACACGTCTCTTTTTTTCCAAAATAGTTGCTATGCTTAGGTGGCAGGGGCGGCTACCACTTGCAACTTTGAGCCTTGACGTTTATTTGGATAAAAATCCATTTAAAAAAAATACTTATTTATGACAATGTAAAATATTTAAATCTATTTTATTGAATACTAAAAACTAACGCAAAGAACTAGGCAACTAGCTAGCTAGCTCCGACTTAGTTATTTTTTTATTTTAACAGATAGAAAAATATATAGTGGAACCACTAACGAAATTACTATGTGAGCAACGTTTATTAATTTAGTATTTTAGGATTTGAGTGAAACTTTTTTATTAGCTAATGTTCTATGTAATTTATAAATAATTTATTTTCTTTATTTGGTAAGGTATCTAGTGAATACTAAGCAATACAAAAACAACACTCTTTATTTACCATTAGATTATGATTCTTAGTTGAATTCCATATTATCTTTTCTTTGCATTTGACACAAATGGGCCATGAGAGGCAAAAGGAAAAAATGGAAGTGTGTTGTCACTGTATCAAAAATGGTTTTTAGTGGCAATTGATGAACGGCAATAGTTTAATTACCGCTAAATATATATTTTTAGCGGCAATTAACCCTCCTTGTATATGTTCTTAAAGCCTTTAGCGACATTGAATCTACTGACACTTAACTAATGTCAGTAAATACTTTAGCACTCTTTATTAATGTGTCTATTTATTGCCGTTAAAAATTATTTTTGTGATAGTGTCAGTGTTATACTATCGGCTGATCACTCATGTCGGCATTATAGAAATAGTTTTTTAGATTTTAAAAAAAGGTTGTCGGCAGATTGTTTTAATATATCAAGAACTACCATAATTTTTAAAAAAAAAATGTATTTTAGGTATTTAATTATCTTAAACTTTAAAAGTAGATCGTAATTAAATCTCTTTATTAAATTTCATACAAGATTTTTTTAATTCAAAATTGTTGTATCATTTTTTGTGATATATAGTTAGTCATAATCATATTTTGTGTGTGTTACGAAAAATTATGATGTTAATAAAGATATTCAAACGAGTTTTCACAAAGCAACAAAAGAATAGGGTGAAAGCTATGATTGAAAATTTGATCAATCTTTCATTAGAAGATTGATATCAACATCTCATCGGTAGATATATTGGCCTGAAAATTCAGACGATTGTGTGCATTCTCATGGACTACTTAAAAGAAATACCTATAAAACAAACTTAGTTAAATCTATTTTTCTAGAGGGATTTTTTTCCTAATGACTTGAATGCTGATTTTATCATATCTATGCCATTTAGTTAATAAATGCTGGCATGAATAATGTTTTTCTCAAATGAGAATGGTATTGATAAGCTAATTTTTTAACGAAGGACATAAATAAGCCTTTTATTAAAGTTCGATGATATATTTAAGCCTTTTTCATTATTTTTATCGCAATTATCCTTTCCAAGTTATATCTTTTTTATGCCAGAGAAATAATTGAATTTGACAATAAGCAAAACATCTTTTAATGTGCGCCAAAGAATATGCAATCACATAGACTAAAATATTCTAGTAATGTTTTAATATTAGAAACACTAAATATATTTGACAATACTTTAAGAAGATTCAGTCATCAAGTATGGTATACAACTAGCCTCATTCCTATTATATACTCATTCGTTTCAAAAATATTTCTTTATCTTTTTAAAAAATTCTTCTTTTTTTTTTTAGCATTTGCGCAATTGTAACTTTTCTATATGAGATAAGAGATCAATAACAAAATTAAAGAATATTTTAGTACATTTCATATTTCTGTAATTTAACATCACAAAATTCAAAGTTTTCTATATTTTTAAATTCCATATCAAAATTAAAATTGAAACAAAGAGAATGCTTACGAAATTCAGAATATTTTGTTCCACATCGATGATGAAACGTGACTCATTTTAAAATTTTATTTATTATATAAAATTTATTTATATGTGTTTTAAAAGAAGTTATTATAGAAGTGCCATTTTGATTGGGTTATTGGTGTCGGATACATTGACTTTTCAAAATGGATTAAATAATGTAAATATTACATAAATTAATTTCATAGTGCTAAGAGCTAATTACATTTTATCTCTATTTTTTTTCAAATTACAAAAATCTCTTAAAATTATAGGATTTCGGATACATGAGGAAACCTGTGGATACATAGCTCACGGATTGCAAATAATACATTACTTAATGAGAAGGATGTATCCGAGAGAGAATAAGGATGTACCCAAAAGGGGAGGAGTGTATCAGAGAGGGGATAGGGATGCATCCGAGAGGGATTTTTTGTAATTTTTTTAAATGATAGAAAATTTTAGAAATTATGGTAAATAAGACTTATATTTATGTAATTTTCTTAAGTAATTAATAGGTGCCAATATATGGAGTTTTAACTTAAGTTATTTATAGGAGATTTGTAAAGACTTGGATAACTTTATTAAATAATTTTCATAATTTGCCAATTTTCAAAAAATCAGTTTTTCACTTTTGAAAACAAATACTCCCTCCGTCCCATTTTATGTGGCAACATTTGACCGGGCACGGAGTTTAAGAAATAAATGAAGACTTTGAAATGTTTACCAAATTGCCCTTTTAAAAAGTAGACTCAATTTCTCTCTCCTCATAAATGTATTGGAGTATTATTTTAAGATTAAGTGGGACCAACAAGGATAAAAAAGGAATTGTACCTTTAAATACTTTCCATATAAGGAAATGTGACATTCTTTTTGGGACTGACCAAAAAGGAAATGTTGCCACATAAAATGGGACAGAGGGAGTACTATGTTTCTTTTCTCTCTTCAATTATCACAACAAAACATGACCAAAAGTCTACTTAAATAATCAATTTATAAATACCATGTAGTAGTGTCAAAGTGAGGGGAACTTTCTTGGAAAATGAAGACTTACCTTCTCCCTCTTATATATATATATATATATATATATATAGAAATTAAGGTTTGTGAGTAATTAGAAGCTCCATATATAATTATGGCAGGACTAGTGTTCCAGCATCAAATGGATTATGTAAAAAAGGGAGCATGGTCTCCTGAAGAAGACCAAAAATTGATCGATTATATCATGAAATATAATATTTGGAATTGGTCCCACATGCCCAAATTTGCAGGTTCAACAACAACAACAAAATTCATCCTAACTTTTTATTGTTACTTTTAGGGTTTCATCATCACATATGTATATATTTTTGTTAATTAGGGCTATCAAGAACCGGAAAGAGTTGTGGACTCCGATGGATCAACTACTTGAGGCCTGATCTAAAGAAAGGACCTTTTAGCATCGAGGAGATGGAAATTGTGATCAGAATGTATCAATCGCTTGGTAACAGGTTAGAATTAAACCTTAACCTTATAAGTAACATAGATAGAGCTCATATCCAAGGAACCAATTATATATATGTTTTAATTTGTTAAAGGTGGTCAGCTATAGCTAAAGAATTGCCTGGAAGAACAGATAACGAAATCAAGAATTTCTACCATACACATTTAAAGAAGCACCTTGGGACAAAAGATGAAGTGAAACCTAAATCAAGGAAGAAAGCCAAACAAATAGAGATGAGTAATCAAAAGAAGCCTTTGATAACTACTTGTCCAAATATTGAAGGTCCTAATGATCAATCACTTGATTTCACCAACTCCTCCTCTTCTAATCAAGACAATGATGTTACTTCAATTGTCAATCAAGTTCATGACGATAACATAGTTATATTGGAGAGTAATCCAGAGAGTAGTACGTCTTCATCATCAAGTAGTGTTGATTTGCACATAAATGATTTCATGGATGTGAGTGTTCATTCATCTAATGTTGTTGATTTCTGGTTGGACCTATATTTGGCAGCGGATAATCTGAAGATCTAATTAAGTGGCACCGGAGGTTTAATTATGTTCCTTTTGATGTCTTCTAATTAGTTAGTAGTACTACGTACGAGCAACATATATATGTGGTATGCATTTCGAATTCATGGCCATTATGTTAAGTTTGTTGAATTACGTACTTTGTAATGTTTGGAGCTCTTAAATTAAACATACATATGTATTTGTTCGTCCAAAACAACATGATTGTTCAATCTCTCAAATTCTATAAGTATAAGGACTTTTCCGAAGTAGTGTAAGAAAATATATATATAGTATACTAGGGCTTTGTTGGAATCTGAAGAGAATTTCTTGTATTAACCCCAAAATAATGGTAGTTTACATAATATATAAGAAATCTAAATAAGGCTGGTGCCAGAGGAATTGTTAGAAATAGAATTGGGAATTGCCTAGACTCACGACCACATGATTAATACAAGCTATAAACTTCTTTGGAAAATCCAGAAGATCATAAATGACATTAAGGGGATGTTCTTGCAAAATTTGCTACATAAATCCAACTGCTAGCCTAAAATATTTATGCATAAAGAAGAGTTAAAAAGAACCTCAATAGGCATTTTCATCCTCCGTTTCAATTTGTTTGTTTGGTTTTAACTTGGTACAATTTAAAATAGTAAAACAAAGAGTAGTATTTTTTTTTAATTGTGTGGCATTGAACTAAAAATATGTTGAATGTACCAAAATATCTTTTAATCTTGTTGTTTCAAGCATGTCCCGTGGAAAGTTAGAATTAAAAAGCTATCAAGGGAAAATAGGATTCATTTTTAAACCGACTACTTAAGAAAATAGGACAAACAAATTGAAATGGAAGAAGTAATTTAGTTCATTCTCTTGAAAACAATTACAAGTACTACATTTTATTGGTTACTCTAATTATCAACATATGACATTAGTCAAACAATTTTCCCAAAATAAAGGAAGCAACCAAGAGAATTTTGCAAAACAAACAAGTCAAAGGTCAAAAACCACGCGCATTAACGATAAATTAGCGACTTTCACCTGATTAATTAAGATAAGACTTCTTAGTATATATATATATATATACTTTGACTTAATTAGTAAGTATGAATAAGAGGACAAACATAAAATCCTTTTTGACCGCATTAGACGAAACACGAGGTACTATAATCACAAATTTAATATTTATTTAGATCATTCCTTAGTTTATTTAATAAAAAAAAATGGATATAATAGTTGGTTAACGTTAAAAACAGAATATGTTAATTTGAAGGGAATGTTTCAAACTTCTTTCTCCGTACATTCTCCACAATCCTATGCTCCTTACCATATGCATACATGACAATATTTAGCCAAGTTACGATAGGAAGGGTGTGAACACCCCTTTTTTGGCTAGATTGCTTGCAATCTGTGATTGTATATTAGGTTAAGATGTCCCATATCGGTAGAGCCGTAGAGGGATGAGAATTTGGTCTCCTTATTTAGATTTGGACAAACCTTTCCTCATGAGCTAGCTTTTGGGGTTGAGTTAGGTCCAGGTGTCATATCTTTACATATCATGGGTAAGGTCTAGTCCCCCCTTCCGCAGAGGTGAAACCATGATTTCAAGCATGTGGGTTCTAAATTTTAAAAAAGGACAATAATCTTACCTAAAGGAACAACAATCAAATTAATGAATAAATATGCAAGTATTTAATTCACTAAAAAAATGACGATTTGAATCCTAAAAATCACAAAAACACAAATTATGTTAATGAGATGTTAGTCATGTTTGAAAAAGATAATGTTATTGTAAACTTAATTTAATAATATGATTTATGAAGATTTGAGTAATTGATTTTAAATTTTTAAAATATAGTTTATAAAATATGAATGATTTTTTAATATAAATTTCGAACAGTTTTACTATAATCTTCAATATTTTTCTAAGTAAGTTTAAAATTATTAAATTCACCATTAACATTGTTGCACCTAAAACATATATTTTATTAGTTCATTATCACCTAGATCCATTATTGTCTTCAAAAGTTAAGATTTTGAAAAGCAAACAACAATTATTTTAATATAATCCATTAGCAATATGTGGAATAACCCTAGAATCAAAGTTAAAAATTACTTTTGAATAGATAGCTATATAGGGTAAAAACAAACAAATAAGAAAAAAATGAAAAAGAAGAGATAAGAGTACATAGTACATACCGGAGGGCAGAGGTCGGATAGTAGCAATCAAATCAATAATAAAAGTTAGAATCCTAACTATTGAAACTAAATTTGGCTTAAAAGTTTTTCAATATCTGAGTAGAAATCAATAGTTAGATATTGTTTTAGAGTAGGACACAAACACTATTTTTCTGTTTTGAACCCACGTCGTCGCGCGGACAAAAGAAATTCGTTGGGTGCACAAAGATCACTGGGCCACCCGCCTCACTATGCTTGTGGGTTCGCATGAAATATATATGTACTTTGTATTTGATATTTCAATACGAATATAAGATCTACGGAAAAGCCAGTGTATTCGTCCGAACCCCCTTCTGATACAGTAGCTTTGTCACTGCCCCTCCGTCTTCTCCAAAATATGATATACAACACATTCAGAATTTACTCACTCTGTCCCTAATTACTTATCCACTTTTTCTTTTATAGTTATCCCTAATTACTTGTACATTTTGACAAATTAAAAAAGGACAATTTTCTTTTACCTATTATACCCTCAATTAATTACTTTAAAAAATTAATACTTCTTGAAAATCTTAAGTTTTTAATTCATCCACTTTATAATTAATAGGGGTACAATGATAATCTATTATATCAATAATCATTTTCTTAATAGACGCGTCAATTTAAAAGTGGACAAATAATTAGAGACACAAGAAATATTATACAGTGTTTGGGTTATGAACAAAAGGTCGAATATGAAAACATTCCAAAATATTGTAGGACAATGATAATAAAGCACAACGCCAATGACAAACAATTTGCTAATTAATACTTGGGAAAAAGGACAAATATATCCCCGAACTATTGTTAATGGTATATAAATACCCTCCGTCATACTTTTCGTTCACTAATACCCCTGCAGTTCAAAAATCTGTGCACATTTGCCCCTCTCACTAACAGAAAAGTTATTTGGTACACGTAGCGCAATCCTACGACCCTACCCGATTTGACCAATTATTTAACTTAAAATTCAAATACCCGCCCAATTACCCTTTTAACCCACCCAATTTACCCATTACCCACACAAATAAACCCATTTTCTTTTAAGTCATCTTCTACCCATCAAAGAAATAAAATCTGATTAATTTTTCATACTCATTTAAAGTTGAGTTGACACCATAAGTTTCAAATCCAATAGTTTGTGCATTACTAATTTTAGAATCATATTTACTCAACCACCATGAGGCCAAGCAGCAATCCCCAATGGCAGCCTCAAAACACCACTACTAGCATAGCAACAACAACAATTTGAGCTAAAATTAGCACAGATCTCATCAGAAAAGCAGGAAGAGAAGAGAAGAGAAGTGTGGGGGCAAAAATAGGTAAAAATTAGTGGGGAAGTGAGTGGAACATTGGGAATAGCAAGTGGGTCAACAGATTCTTGCAGAGAATATGTCGATTAGATCTCAGAAATTCTGATTGGTATGAGAAGACGGTGACTGAAAATTAACTCTTGTTGGCGTTGATTATCGGAAGTTGAGGATTTAATTTAGTTGGTATTAGTTTGCAATTCTTCCTTGAGTTTCATAGTGAGCTTTCATGGTGGTTGAGGCCTGATTTTAATGAAAGTTCTAGATAAAAGAAGATGACTTAAGAAAATGGGTTTATTTGTGTGGGTGATGGGTAAATTGGGTGGGTTAAACGGGTAATGGGCGGATATTTGAATTTTAGGTTAAAATAATTGGTGAGAGTCAGTGGCGGATCCAGGATTTAGAGTCTGTGGGTGCCAAATGGGATTCGAACCCGCAACATCAACCTTCTAAAGTTGTCCTCCTACCGTGGCACCACAAGCCAATTTTGTTCTGTGGGTGGCACGCTTTATATTTATATAAATATTATATATACATACCTATGTATATATAGAGTTTCCGTCGAAGTTCGGGGGTGGCGTGGCACCCCCACAGCCCTTCATAGATCCGCCACTGGTGAGAGTTGTAGGATTGCGACACGTGTACTAAATAAGTCTTCCGTTAGTGGGAGGGGTAAATGTGCACTGATTTTTGGACGACAGGGATATTAATGAACGGAAAGTATGACGGAGGGTATTTATATACCACTAACGATTGTTCGAGAGTATATTTGTCCTTTATCCCTTAATATTTTATACTCTCCCATCTTCTTCATTACAAAGTTAATTGAGAATTCCAAACAATTTTTTATACTCTCTCCATTCAGTTTCATCTGTCATGATGCGCTTTTCAAAAGTTAACTTGCCTAATTTTCAAAGTTAAATTAGATTACATTAATTTAATATTTAAACAAAAAAATTAGATATTCAAAAACTATAATAAAGGTATTATAAATTGCAATTTTTTGCATATTGATGTGAGGCCAAAAATATATTTTCTTATCATTATTTGTCTCACATTTATTATTTATATTTACCCTTTTTGAGCATTAATTTTATGGATTGTGCTAAATAGTGTATTTTATTTGTAGGAGTAAATTGGTGTAAAGTTGAAGAAGTTTAGAGCTAAAACAAATTAAATATGAAAGGTTTAAGAAGAAATTCAATTAGACAGCTTAATGAATTAAACTTTATAAAATAATATATATGTTGGTTGAAGTAGAATTAGAATTGAATTTGGAATATTCCACGTGGCATCATATGAAGAATGAAGAAGCGCAGGGTTGAGGCGGCGCATCACTGTTTCATGCAGAAAAGAAAAAGGAATCCAATACCTTTTGGTTTTGGATTTCTAATTTAATTTGGACTCAGTTATTTTATTTAGGGTTTTCTATATTTATAAATAGTCCATAAAAATAATTATTTGTGGGAGATCAATCATAGGGCATCAAGTAGAAAGTCGTCAATATTGGTTCTTTTCTTCTTTTTATTTTCTTAGAGATTAGTGGCTAAACGCCCTTGTTCTGGGGTTGTAGCTACGAATAGATTGTTGATTATTTAAAGGCTTTATGAATTAATTCTTGGTTGTCATTATAAGATACTTCTATATTCTTGTTTTAGTATTTTATGTTTGTGCACCATAGGATAAATCTATTGTATAATCCTAAAATCGAGAGAAGAGGGGTTAGATAGACTGGAGAATATAGAGAGCTAGGTCAACCCATTTGATTGAGGTGATTCGTGTTCATGGGTGACGCCCGGACGAACAACTTGTTTGGTTACGAAATATGATGAAATATAAATGCTCGCCAGTTAGTCTATTTATCCATGCTCAACGATGTAGTTAGATAGCTAACTGGAGTAGGCGATGAGAGGTGTGTAGCTCGACTCATACAATTAACCCTATAAACCAGTAACTTGACAACTAAAATTAGTTCTAAGCCAAGAATATGATACATGAGATTCATTGCATGCTGCAGCCCTGGAATTGTCCAACCATTGTAAGTAATTTTATTCTGTTCTTGCATTCTTTTCTTTTGGCACTCTTAAATAAATAATTAGACCAGTATAATTTAGTAAAAATAGTTAATTGACAAGTCCTTTGGGTTCGATAATCTGGTTCTTTTAAGAGTCACTATATTACTTGCGCGACCGCATACACTTGCGTGTGCAATTGGGAGCAACACATATTAATATGATGAAAAAATACATCGTATAATGTTAGTCAAAATTCTTATCATTTGACTCTAAAAAAAAATCATGACAAATAAAAATGGACAGAGGGAGTATTAATTTTTTAATAGCACCATCTAACATGTAACTTAGGGTCTGTTTGGATTGACTTAAAAGTTGGTCAAACCCATTTTCAAGTCATTTGTAGCTTTTAGAAATGTTTGTTAAGGTTAAAAATAACTTAATTATAAGTTAAAAATGACTTTACAAAAGTAAAAACCCAAAAGTAACTCTCCTCTACTTTTTATTTTTTAACTTAAAAGTCATTTAAGTTTGATTTTTTATTTTTTGATTTAAAACTATTGAAACGATTATTATATAGTACTTCGACTTCAAGTTCAACTTGCTACATGTATAATTTTTACATATAGCAAATGTCAAGAGATGATCAATGCAATGTTTGCTTATCCATGCAAGATAGCCAAAAAAGAAAAAAAATGCCTCGAAATCAATTTTAAAATGACAAATTGGTTTAAAGAAAGACCTAAGGATAGATAGAAATTCAAACGTCTAACTTTATCATTTAGAAAATTAATTTAGACATGTCCCACACCTATAGACCCATGTCTGAACACATCTTTCTTTTTCATTTTCCATATTGGATTTGATGTTTTGACCACATGTTAATCTTCTTGATTTATGAGTAGCAAATGATTAGTGCAACATCCAATTATAGGAGTCATGTATCTTCCCTCTTCATCTCTCTAGTAATCAAGATTAGTTAAATATTTATATAATTGAACTTTCAATGAAAGGACAAAAAAAAATTATGTGCAAGAAAAACTTTGACTTATATTTCCATTATTTTTGGAATATTATGGGGATCAACAATCCCAGAATATCACAATTAACAACAACATAATGTGGACAATGACATTTATAGGTTTTTCTTTGACCATTTACATGAATTAACTCATAATAATTTGCACATATTTTTATTATGAGTGATTGATTATAAAATGATAACCATACTGTTTTTAATGTGCAAAATTTTATAGAAAGCAACTAAAAAGCTACCTTCCTATGGTATTCTCTATTTCTCTTTGTTGGAATTTTGTGACACTCTCTTTTTTAAGCCGTTCTAAAAAGAATGACGTTTCAATATTTAGTAATAATTTAAACTTTTCATTTTACTTTTAGTGAAATTATTTATAGTCATACAAATTTATATGACTTATTTTAGACCACAAACTTCAAAAGTTTTTTCTTGTTTCTCTTAAATTCTTTGCCTTGTCAAACATCTTCACATAAATTAAAAAAAATAAAATTAAATATGCTCATTTTAAACTTTTAATAAATGAATAACCCGCTTCATAACCATCAACCAAACGACCCTTAATAAGTTAACTGTTTGGAACTTGGCTTGATAGTATATACAACGATATATGCATACTTAATATTAACAAATTAATCTCTAAACGTTTTAAGATGTTTTCGTATGCTTTCACCTTTTAAAATATAATTATCAATTGTTAGTGCAAATTATGCCATGTAAAGTCAACATGGTAGGAACAAAGTTTGTTTCAAGTCTATGAACAATTATTAATGAACATGGAGTGATTAATATTAAAGTTGGTCATTTATTCCTAAACCCTTGCTTTTGTTTGTTCTTGTAACGATGTAATTCTGTCGTTAGGGAAAACCCAATGGAGAAAAAAATATTGGGGTCAGAAAACTTTTTCGTAGTAAACTGAAATTTCTCAACCTAGTCCAGATTTGGACGAAATCGGAGTTATTAAGGTGTAGCAAATTCTGGTAACAATCGGATAATTTAATTATGATTTTAATTACATGAGTAGGTAGATAACTCATTAAGGAATCCGTACGACTTTACAGAATTGAATTTGGGCGAGTAGAACTCCCGAAATCGATCTTAGCGTGAATGGTATTTTATGAATGTCGTTGGTTAGAGGTGTGTTGTGAAATGGGGGTCTTGGATTTATTAAAATAGCTCACTAGTTCGTGCAAGGCGCTAGGGCAGGATTTCTGCCGCCATGACGGGGCCGCTGTAGCGGGGTGAGGATCGCTATGGCGGGTCCGACGTGACTTAAGGTCGTAAATAAACTCCAAAACGTCTTTATTCTGCACTTTTCGACTTTGAGAGCTAAGGAACGACCCCAGACGAGTTCTTGACCATTTTTCACCATTCTTGAGGCTAAAGGTAAGGTTTTAACTCCCCGAATCTATTTTCCGATCCGTAGAACGTAATTTAATGGGTAATTATCGATGGGGGAAGGTTTCATATGAAAATTATGGTGGAAAAAGCCCTAATCTGGGTATGGGGACCAAGGGCTTGGTTTAGGGTTATTGAGTTTGTTATAATCCGGATAACTAGACCTTTGATTGTTGATCTTTGCGTCTAAATTGTTGTTTTTAGACCACGAACAAGCGGGAAGAATACGAAAAGGGAATATTCAAGTGCCTTAGGGGATTCAAGCTTATATTCAAGGTAGGTGATGGTTGTGATTTCATGTTGGTGTGATATATATTTGTAATTGCTTCATTATAATACGTGTATGCATGCGACTGTTGCACTATTGATCACACTATTTGTGGATGAGGATAATTGAATAATTGTATGCTATGAATCACCTCTTGTTATATGATTGTGAGAATATACATTGTGATTGTGATTGTGATTGTGGTTTGTTGAATGGGTCGGGTGTTGCGTTCTAACACACTAACTTGGATCGGTTGCCACGTTTCGACATAAACATGGGATCGGTTGCCACGTTCTGGCATAAATATGGGATCGGTTGCCACGTCTGGCATAAATATGGGATCGGTTGCCACATTCCAGCATAAACATTAACAGTTTGGGTGTGGGTTTCATGAGAGGACCATTGAATTGGGTTCCATGAGAGGACCATTGAATTGTGTTGTGTATCCACTTGTGATGATTACATTCATATCTATTGATGATTGATATTGGAAGACTGTATGTTGCTCTAAAATGATAACCAATGTGTATTATTGAGAACGTGTGATGCTACATTGATCCTGAAAAGATGACTAATATTGTATATGTTCAGTATATGCTTGTTTTATAATGTTGTGGTTACTTGCATGTGTTTCACTTATTGGGATATCCGCGTGATCCTACCAGTACACTATGGTTGTGTACTGATACTGCACTTGCTTATTCTTTGTTGAGTACAGGGCATCTTCAGGCGGCTATTGATAGACCTCAGCTAAGTGACTATTGAGCGTGACCGGATTCAAGGGTGAGCCAGTTCTTTCAGGCTGCCATGAATCTTTCTTGTTTAAGTCCACCCTTTTCGAACTCAGAATTTTATTTAAGGTGTTGTTTAGTTTTGGGGTTGTACCCCTTGTTCTTAGACTTGTCGTTAGTAGAGTTTTAGTACAATGACTTTCAGGTTCTAGGGGTTGTTCTTCCGCATTAGTTTGGTTAGTTGTTTGTTAAAAACCTTGGAGTTTATGGGGACTCCATTTTTCATTTATACATGCTTCTATATCTTTAAATGCCTTAGTTTTCATAAAATTTGTTAGTTTGGCTTGTAGTAATGGTTCTTTCATCGGAGGGTTAGTGTGGGTGTCAATAACGATGGTCTGGGTCGTGACAAAGTTGGTATCAGAGCCGTAGGTTCATTGATCTCATTGTACCAAAATGAGTCTAGTAGAGTCTTGCGGAACGGTACGATGACGTCCGTACTTTTCTTCGAGAGGCTACAAGACTTTAGGAAAACTCACTTCTTTCTACTATTTTATGCTATGACTTGAATCCAATTGGTATCTGGGTGATACAAATTGGTATCTTTCCTCCTTCACTCTATGGTCCGAGATACAACAACAACATCGGTAACACCATCACTAGCAAGAGAGAATGTGTATAGACTACCGACAGTTGAATAGGGTCACTATTCAGAACAAGTATCAATTACCTCGGATAGATGACCTCTTTGACCAATTGCAAGGTGCATCGATTTTCTCTAAGATTGATTTAAGGTCTGGTTACCATCTGTTAAAGATTGAGGCAGTTAAGAATTGGGTTCGACCAAGTTTTATAATTGAAATTAGCAGTTTTATGGGGCTCGCTAGCTACCATTGTCGCTTGTGATATGAGTTGAGTCCAATTGGTATCTCAACGAAGTGAAGTAGATGCCGTAGTCTCGACTGAAGGGACACAAGCAAGTTAATTGGAACTAAGAAGGTTCAAATTGGTATCTAGCCTTAGGGGCCGTATAAGGCATAAATGATAAGTAATGGTCGTCTATGGAATGAACTAATTAAAGAATTTGGACTTGTATGCAAGTTGTAACTGCTGAGTATCGTGAAACTTGTTGTGAAAAGAAGGTCACGACTAAGTTCGATCCAAGGGTCTAGATAATGTACGAGGTGATTCATAAGAAAGATCTAGACGTGTCTTGTGCTTGAGTAATGACCGCGTGAGTGTCTGGGTGTATCCTAGGGATGTATGGATTATGGTGTTAAATTAATGAGAATGAGTTGGATTGTGTATCGTTGGTGTTATGCCGTAATTTTACTAACCTTTAGAAAAATTACTTTTTTGAAATGTTCCAAGTATAAAACAAAAAAAATACTTAGAAAAGAGTCGCCACTTAATTTTTGAAAGAAATTAAGAAAACTTATAATTTAAAAAGATTCTAATAGATTAAATCTTTATAAATTTAGAGAAAAATGGGTAAAAGGTTCTTATTTACGCTTCAAGAAAGTTTTTAAGGCATTTGAAGCGCCCGCTAACACACGATTGACCTGCGACTTGACTAAAATATGGTTTGACTATTTTTAGAAAAAAAAGTGTTTTAATATAAAAATAATAATTTACAATACTCGATTAACTTGAGAAAATAGTTAAAAAGAACATTTTTTTAAAGAAAATTGGACCTCAATAGAAATATTTGTATTAAAACAAGTAATTAGAATTTTAACAAAACTAGATTAATTAGTTTTTATTTGAATCATTTTAAAATAATAATTTAAATCAATTAGGTTAATAAGATTATGAAAACTATTTTAATTTAATTGAAGGATAAATAATTTGACTACATATATTCAAAATAGGTTTTACTAACATAAAGAATATAGTTCATCTTTTGGGGAATTAATAATTCTAAAATTAGAGTTAATAAACAATAAAATAATCACAGTTAAATAATTTAAGAGAAAGGGAGAGATTGAATTTGGGCCTTTCTTGGGCCAAATTCGTTGCTACTTTTGGGGTTTAACCCAATTCCCTTTTTTGTATACATATGTTGTATATCATGGTATATCGGATGTATACAACCCATTTTTCTGCTTTTCGAGACCTGTACGTCAACTCCGAAGACTCGTTCTTCGATTTCTCAAGGTTGGCTGACTCGATATAAAAGAAATATTGAATTTCGACACCCCTCAAGAGGCAAGGATGGGAGATGGGAGTTCATGGCGAACTCAGATAGATTTTCATGTAAAACAAATAAATGATAGAATTAGTATTTAAAGGAAAATATGAGATGAATAAATTATCGACACATGCTTATCTTCATTAACCAAATAGCTATAAAGGGATTGGATGAGGACTTGATATTTCATATCATGGATGCTGAGCAGTGAAGGGCATGAACTACAATATGAGCTAGAAATATGCTTTAAAGATTTAAACACTCCTATTTTAACCGCTACGGGCCATTTCGAAAGGGAACTAAAGCAAACTTCATGAAATCAAAGCCAAATAAGGATAAGGACTACATGTCACATTCTCCACTAAAAATGAGGTTCATAATAACCCAATAAATGATTTTTTCAATCATGATGAGGTAAACCAGTGATGAAGAGCAAATAGTGTAGATGGAATGCGACCAATTATTTTCATGCTTAAATTGAGACTTTAACAATCACATGAAGCAATAAATCGAGACCTTCACCCGAATCTAGTGCTTTGAACGTTAATTAACAAATTTATCGAAAGAAATATAGACAGAGGCATATACGAGACGCTCAAGGAGAAACAATTTTTGATTGAAAATTTATAGTCAAACCCAAACACATGAATATGAGGCAATGTTTAAACTATTTTTAACATGAACAACAAATCGAGCATGGGGGGCAATAGATTCACACTATCTGCAGATTATGCTAAACTCATGTGGTCAAAGAGCAAAGCTTACCATGTAAAGAATGAGAGGTTGAAGCTATGAATCATGGAATAAACAAGTTACGGTCATAGCAATATGCTTTGAAACCGAAAGAGCACAAAATGACACACCAACATGGACAACACTCAGATATATATAGAAAGAAGTCAGATTTGCCTATGACGTAAGTTCCAGCTAATGTTAACAAGAATCTGTAACAATGAAGGGGGCAAAGCAAACAGCCAAGGCAGCGAGCATTTTTCATATCATACTGATGCAATTTTTGAACCAAACAGCGAACATTCCAAACAACTCGACTGATGAACTCATAGTTGAGATGGAATAAGCGCTAAATCATTTCAATCGACACCAAGTAGTAACTTAGCTAGCTTCACAGACACAAAATCGAGCTAATAAATATAATGACCAACATATATTATTGAAGTAAACTTTCACAAATGTTGGACTCACGCTTACTGTCCAAAAACTGGCAGGAAAACAGGATTAAAGCAAGTGCTACACGAAAGAACCAAATACTATTACTAACAGACCATGTATCATGTGTTGAACACACACAACATGCTACATTGAAACATAATACAAGAGGAGGCGAGGTTACCTTTTCTTGGGTAGCGTACTGAGACTACGAGCTTGACCGTGAAGCTTTTACACCATTGTGAGCTTAACTCGAACAAGAAGAGAATCGATACAAAATAAAAACTAGTTCTCGATTTTTATTCCTTTCGATTAAAAAAATAAAACTTATGTTCTTCAGAATCTAAAAATCTCTTGTCCCCAACCTCTCAACTCCTAAGACTTATAAAACTTGTATTTCCTAAAAACTTTATGTGTTTTTTTTTCTCCCCCTTCTCTTAACAGTGAACATGGGTATTTATAGGCCAAATTTTGGGATTGAAAAATGGGGGAAACGGGTTGAAAAGATTGGATGATCTCCAAATTCAAAATTCAAATATCTCCTCTCAAGAGATAAGGTAGCCAAATTTCTACGATTTGGTGGGATTTTCGCGTGAAGAAGACGATATAAGGGTCGTAGGGTATGGCTGCTTTTTCAGATTTCCTGGGAGTCACTGCGTTGGACTGTTGTTCGTTTCTGGGTTTGGTGTCGTAAGGAAGAAGACGAGGCAGTGGGGTTCGATCGTTTAGTATGTGGTACATATTGTTGTTGTTGTATTGGTTTGGTGATGGGTTTCTTTGGTATTGAGGTATTGGGCCGGATGAATTGCAAATAGTGGGCTGAGAATATTGCATTTTTTTTATTGTTGTTGGGCTGCTGGAGTTTGGTAATAGTTTAAGGAGTTGGGAATAATAAAGTGAGCTAGAAATTGGCCCAACTTTGCTCTTAAATGGATCAGACAAGTAGAGCAAAATATTGGTTAGATTTGATTTCGACAAATAACCAAATAAATTGCAAATTCGATCAAGTTTGGATAAGACAAATTAATATTAATTAATTAACGAGCTTCTTAATCTTAACGAAATAAAATAACCAATTTAATTATAAACTAATAACTAACAAAAAAAATATGCCAACTTAAAGTAAACTAATTTAATAAAATATTCAACTAAAAAATAAAATCTTTTTTGAGTTGATTGTCGAATATTGTAAAATATACTAATTATATACAATATTATGTAAAACATATTTGCTATTTAAAAATTATAAAAAAAAAGTGACGGAAATAACTTGCAAACTCTATTTACTTTATTTTCTTGAATATTTTCTTTTATAAAACTAATAATGTTAAATCATTTGAAATTGGAGAAGCTCGATGATTAATTTATATTGTGGAGGGCCAAAATTGGGTGTCAACAATTGTCCCTCGTTTGACTTGGATTGATAAAAGAAATTTAAGGCAAATGAAATTGACGAATCCAATTTTGACTGACCACATCTTCATCTTTTGAAAAAGGGTTTTGGTATGGACTTTAGGAATTATGACCGAACCCCGAAAATGAGTTTCCAACATATCTCAGGCTATATGAGAATTCAAGCCACTTATAGTTCGATATGCTTGATTTAGCGCACGATTTTGAAGATTTCAAAAGCTATCCCGATATCGAATTATGAAAAGACCGGAACGCTTCGGAATAAGATTTAAGAATGAGTGTCGGAGTACAATCGAGTTTTCAACACTGATCTCGCCTACATATCCTTACACCTTAGAAATCAGGCTATTTGTAGTTCGACTCGATCAGTGAAAATGAAATCTATTATGCAAGATAACCTTTGGTTCTGGAGGAGTGACAAGTAGATCGAGTATGAAAAAGAGGCTTGCAACCTCTTAACCATGAATGTGGAGCTATTCACATCCATAAGTAAGAACTTACACGGACATAATTTCCAAAGCTCTTGGTGTATTGTCACTCAGATTAGAAAGTTGCTCCCGATGAAAATTCAAAAAATTTCGGATACGAAACCGAAACCTATAAACCTAAAGAAAAACTCACATGCCTTCTGATAGGGGTGTGGTTTGATTATGGTGGAAGTCGCTCTTCAGCTCGCGTCCTAAGAGTTTGATACTCCTCTTTAGACTATGTCTCAGTTCGTTGCTAAGAAAAAGTTCCACGTTGTGCTGCATCCTTATTGATGTCGTCGACACCTGTGGTCTGAGAATTCATCTTCTTGGGTGCTCTCGACAAAGACTGAAATAAACATGTTAGTAGAAACTATAATGGAAAAAAGTGGTAACAAATCTTACGACACTTTTTGGTTATGTTCTTGCACATTTCTGCGGATGCGCCATTGTCTTGGTGTTTTGAAATCATTCTCGCTTTGAAAGATGTCATATAAGTATTTCAGTATATGTTTGCACGCTCAAAGTAAATAATTAGTAGACATAGTGCCGCTTTAGCTAGCGGCTTGAGTAAAAACACAAAGATCATTCATATAACAAATGAGTATATCTTAATGGATAAACATAAACATTTATTTCAACTAGATGAGAAAATAAAGAAGTTTAGAGAGTAAAGGATAATAGATACCGCTTTCAAACACAGTATGTCCATTACAACTTATGATTTGCTGAGGATCTAGAGATGTCATTGCTTGTTTTCTGCATGGCAAACTCTGGTGATCTCTGCAACGACCTAGATGGCCCAATGATTATCCAACTGTAACGAGGTGGATGACTCGATGATTATCCAACTGTAATGATGTGGATGGCTCGATGATTATCCAACTGTAACAATATGGATGGCTCGATGAATATTCGCTACTCAACTTGCGCTAAGGAAACGTTTCACATTGTGCTTCATCTTTTCTGATGTCGTCTGCACCTGTGGTTTGATTTGAGAATTCATCCTCTTGGATGTTCTCGACAAGGAATGAAATAAAATTGTTAGCAGAAACTATAATTTAAATCGAGAAGTGATACGTTTTACCGTATTCAACAAATGTTCTTTTCTATAAATGTTGTGACGTCAGCCTCCATCGATTTTGACGCAGTAAATGACGACTTGATATGATGTGGATGACGATGCTTAATTGATAGGATGATGATGATCCATTGGTAGGATAATGCTGCTACATGATATGATGATGATGTCGATGCTCCATTGATAGAATAATGTTTGATGACCCATCGACGGGATGGTGTTGATGCTCCAGTGATAGGATGATGATGCTTCGCTGATGATCCATTGGTAGGATGATATTGATCCATTGGCAGAATGATGTTGATCCATTGATAAGATGATGATGTTTAGTTGATGATCCATTGGTAGGACGATGTTGATCCATTGATAAAATGATGATGTTTCGTTGATGATCCATTGGTAGGACGATGTTGATCCATTGGCAGTATGATATTGATCCATTACTAGGATGATGTTGATCCATTGGAAGGATGATGATATTCCATCAATAAAATAACGATGATGTCATTCTCTGTGGTGGTACTATCTCACTTGATAATACTGTAGAAATGTCCCTCTGGGTGGTCGTATTATCTCATTTGATAATACTTTAGAAATGTCCCTCTGGGTGGTCGTATTATCTCATTTGATAATACTATATAAATGTCCCTCCGGGAGGGTTTCACATTACCGTGTCTGATATCGACGTGGTTTGTGAATTTTCTTCAAATGTTCTTGATGCTGAAAAATGTAATTTGATGTCATTGTAGATACTTCTACATGTTGAGAGTGATGCTTTCACTTGTTCATAGTTGAACATTTGTACTCATTGTGACTCATGTTTTGCTGGGAATTTGAACGAGGTATTGTTGCTCATATTCTAAACTGTTTCTTTTCTTGTGAAAAACTTCAATGACTTTCCTGCATCCATAGAAAATTTGTCAATTTTGGGCAGCTCCTCGCCCTTTTGACTTCTCTATATTCATTGAATGGAGGAATAGGATGATCTTGAGGCAAACATATAGACCTGCATCCAAAGAAAAAATTGTTAGTTTTTAAATCAAATTGATTTGTGTTGAGTTCTTCAGTCACTTGCTCCTTGTCTTGCTATCTTCGGTTGATCACTCTGATCTCTTGCTTTAAGATAAAATTATACGAAATGTTTGACATATCAAAGCCTAAAAAAAAGATTTTCAAAAATCAACTTGGGAAAGGTGACTGTCAAATGTCATGTCATGCATAGCCTAAATGAACGTCCTTTGTTCAAAACTTTGGTGTATCCGATAGCTTTTCTGGAGGATTCAAAAATCCTTAAAGGTTGGGAAATTTCTGACACGATCCTCCCGAAATCTGCTATAATTGAAAGGTTTAGCAGTTGACTCTGAAATCCAAAGGTGTCGAAGATTGCTGCAGTTGACTATGAACTTTGACGATGCCAGAGATCATTTGAAGTTAGCTTTAAATTTCTAATATGCTTAAAGGAATTTTTGAGGTCATCCTAAAAAATTTGGTCCCAGTTAGATGTCTTGGGGTATTTCGAAGTGTTGATATATGACTTGTAGAATTTTTGAGACCCTCTCAAAATTTTTGTCTCAGTTGCGATTCTAAATGTATCTTCAGTCTTGGCTTGTTGTAGAGATTCTCTTCTTGAGAATTTTTGAGTCCCTCTCAAAAATTCTGTCCCAATTTCTATTGTAAAGAAAAAATAGAAATCCTATGGGAGATATGACCGAGCCGTTGTGGGCCTACGTATCCCGTTGATGTAGGAATCAAGTCAAACGTAGTTTCCCTCTCGAGGATTAACAAAAATAAGAAATTAAATGAGGAAGCGATCGAGGCCGATATGAGCAGCCTACGTATCTCATTCTTGATAATTCAGGTCGAACGTAGTTCAAGAACAAAAGGGAAATATTGAAAATATATGAAGGGGTGACCGAAGTCGACATAGGCCGCCTACGTATCTCATTCTCGAGAATTCAGGTCAGACGTAGTTCATTACAAAAAACAATTTCCTAACTACGGAACATAAGACAATTACAAACAAACGATGCGATTACAGTGAAAGAAATAAAAGAAACTCTGAATCTTTAAATATCATAACTCATGATAGCATCTGCGTTGATTGGTAATTTGAGATGAATATCTATGTTCAACCAAGACATATGATCAAACAAATACATCAATGTATTTTCTAAGCAAATTGATGAGTTCTCTTTTCGAGCTTCTCTAGATGGACCCTGATTTCGACTTCTTTGACACAGTCATCCTTTTCTAGATTTGTAGTTTCTGTCTCATCCAGATTCGACTTACCCTGAGTCTCGAACTGTTTCAAATATTTGACAATGAGTTTGAATATCCTGACCTCCTTGTCATACTCTTCAATCCCATCTTCATTTACCTCATTTTTGTTTATCCAACTTGTGAAATGACATGATATTGACAGGTTTAAAAAATTATTTTTTACTGAAACCGATAACAAAGACCGTTAGATAGAAAAATTAAAGCAAGCAAAATAATTTTTTGCAATAGAAAAGGCTTTTATTGAAAAAAAGGAAATACGAACTTTGACTATGACCATGAGCCATTTTGCCTTTTTCAAAATATTACAAGGGAAATTACAATATAATTAGGTAAAACGACACAAGAGGTGGGTCCTGAGCCTCATTTGAACTACCATCGATTTTGAAAATAGCATGAGATTCATCTTTGTCTATTAAGTTGAACGAGGAATAAAGAGCAGAGTGGAAGTCCAATTAAGAACTCGCTCTATTGGCTCGTCATCTCGTATGCCTGGTGTCTCGATCATCTTTTTGGGCGCAACATCACCTTCTTAAAAAGGATTCACAATTTCTTCTCCAAGACCGTCATCATTGGCATATTCCTCCACCAGAAAGGACTGGCATAAATAAGACAAAGACTTTAGTGGAACATGATTAATCCCCTTCTTGTTCTGACCTTCTCTTGACACTAAAGCAAAAGATTGATGGGGTGTTGTGATCGTAAAATTGAGTTTCTCACTTATGTTTGGAGAAGCTACAATTTTCTCAAGGTAATCGGGACCATCCGGAACTATCACCTTTACCATGCACCATTTATCCTCCGTCTCTATCATATTGATAGTGGCTCCTCCATAGTTCGGTAGAGGATTTTTGTTGACGCGGGGTGAGGCGGTCTGGAGAGTGACCACCCTCTGGTCGATCAAGTCATGTATTTTATGCTTTAAATTAATACAGTCTTCAGTATCATGCCCAACACTGTTGGAATGATACGCACACCTTCGATCAGCTTGATAGAATTTAGAGCTAGTATCAACAGGCTTGGGCCTAACTGGATGAATAAAATCTGCCACCGTTAATCGCTCAAACAACTTTGTTCGACTTTCGATGAGCGGCGTAAACTTTCGAGCAGGTTTCTTCTCGAATCTCGAACGAGGAAGATCATAATGACCTTGTTGAGGCGGATGCATTTGACAATAATTTGGGGAGTTTATACGGGGATGTGCTTGAGACTTTGGGTCAATCATGGTAAACTCCACCAAAATTGTCAAATTTTGGTACTTTAAAACCTTTTGGAAGCTCCAAATGTGTTGGCGACACAAATCTTCATAATTCAACCCACAATGTCTGGGGTGTATTGAAAGTCCTTCCTTGCATTCATGATTTCCTCTTTGATGCCTTGCTCAACCTTTTCTCTGATGACCTTCCACTCCTTCTCCTTCTTCTCATAATGATCGGGTTCAAAATGTGTGGTAAAGGAAGGGTACAATTCAAGCGATATTGGAAGATGACATACGGGTTTTAAAGGTATGGATTGAGTGATAGGTAGATTTTGGACAATTTGAGTAGGGATTTGATGGACCGGAGGAAAATTCTGGAAAGTGTTGGTATTTGGATTTTGAGAAGTGGATAACTTTTGGTGTGAAGAGCTAGCATGATGTGGGTTAGGGGTGGTTAAGTCGATGATAGGGGATTTTGGAATGGTAGCGGTGGTTGAATTGTCTGGAAAACATCCGGAAGTTGAATCCAAAGTAGGAAAAAATGAGTGGAGGCCTTTCGTTGTCCGGAGTAGAAGTGTTGGCAATGATAGCTAGATTTGTCAAATCTCAGGTCTTATCCATTTCAGCCCTCATTTCAGCAATCTGTTGGAATAATTGTGCAATCAACTTATTCTGTTCAGCAATAATAGGGTCATTCACAATAATTCCGGTCAAATTAGTGTTTTCAACATTTTCAGCCATTTTTTCTTTGCCTTTTGACAAACATTGGTCGGAGAAGGAATCTTTAGGGTCTTTGGACCTTGAGAAGTATGGATGTTCAGCCATTTTCTCAACATAGATCATTTTTGAGTACCTGACAAAGAAAAACAACTCAAAGGCAAATGTGTTAGTCCGTGTCGATGATAAATAATACAAAATATCACACACATTACTGTAAACAAATAAGAGTTGCTTCATTTGAAGATAAACTAACCCACATATATAGAGAAATGGCCAAATAGGCAGGAATTTGTCTATTTAATTTTGACCTTAGTGAATCAGAAATGTCGACTTGAGTCGAGACAAAGTCGATTGTATTGTCGTACTTCTGATTTTCGATTGAAATATAACTCCAATTTATTTGTAAGAGTAGGGAAAGATAGAATTTATCAAAAATGGAAACTGAACCTTGAAACACTGCCTACGTATCTTACGAGGGAGAATTCAAGTTCTACGTAGTTCGACCCACTTGAATCTCTTTTCTGTTTGAGATAAAGGGTTAATTTTTTTTTTCTGAGATGAGAAAGTAAGATTTGAAAAATAAAGTTTGAACTTTATCGGGAAACTAAAGACTCGAAGATTATTTGGACGCACTTTTGATAGTGACTTGATATTTGTGCTTAAAGTATTCTAGAAAATAATTCGAAGAGGAGTGAGCTAGAATACCTTCAAATAAAACAGCGTATTCACACAAGCAGTTATAACACATAAGCAAATATTGCGCGTTCTAAACAAATATGTGAACATTTTGTGCCAAGGGTAGGCCTCGCGATTAAAAGGATCTATAACGTCGTTTGAAACTTTGCATTGCCTCGAAACTCAAATTTATACAAATTTTACGAATAAAACTGAAAGAGGATGTATAATAGGGAAAATGGATACAAATAATCAATCTCACACAGGGGTACAATCCTAAACTATGTTTCAATGGACGGTCATTCTTTTTGATTTCTTGTCATCTCCGAATGTCCACGCTTTTGGATGAAATGGTAACTTGATGCTTCTTCGACTCGAACAAACTATTAAACTCTTAACCCAAGAGACAATGATTTGCCCAATGACGTTTACATCCTTCAAATTTAAACACATAAGCATGATTGTCTTTTATTGACCAATGAGTCAAATCAACACAAGGTGGACTTCTAATGGTCCCAACACGCCTTGGGTTTTAGGTCAATTTAGTTCAAAATACACTAAATTAGGGATTTGATTTCGCTCTACTCTAGTTGAGTAAGAGTGACTTTTCTTTATAGTTGATTGGTGACACAAGAGGACTACTTGAGCTGGGACAGTTAACGACCGTTGACTATCCAGTAGCCAACTACATTCGTCAGGGTGTCCGAGAACAATTTGGTTAACCAACGACTACGGGCCGCATAACCATCCATTAAGTAAAAAATAAAAAATAAACGTCGTTTGACAGAATATGTTATGCCATGAATGCAACCGTTTATAGCAATTTAAACACATTAAACACAAATAAACAATTCAACAATTAATAACAATTAGTCAAATAGTCAAATCTTATGATTAGAACTTAATTAAGTCCCCAGCGGATTCGTCATTTCTGCTATGCCGTAATTTTACTAACTTTTAGAAAAATCACTTTTTTTGAAATGTTCTAAGTATAAAACAAAAACAAAACTTCGAAAAAAGTCGCCACTTAATTTTTGAAAGAAATTACGAAAACTTGTATATTTAAAAAGATTCTAATAGATTAAATCTTTATAAATTTAGAGAAAAATGGGTAAGAGGTTCTTATTTACGCTTCAAGAAAATTTTTAAGGCATTTGAAGCGCCCGCTAACACACGATTGACCTGCGACTTGACTAAAATATGGTTTCAGTATTTTTAGAAAAAAAAGGTGTTTTAATATAAAAATAATATTTTACAGTACTCGATTAACTTGAGAAAATAGTTAAAAATAACAATTTTTAAAGAAAATTGGACCATAATAGAAATATTTGTATTAAAACAAGTAATTAGAATATTAACAAAACTAGATTAATTAGTTTTTATTTGAATCATTTTAAAATAATAATTTAAAACAATTTGGTTAATGAGATTATTAAAATTATTTTAATTTAATTGAAGGATAAATAAAAGTTTTGACTACATATATTCAAAATAAGTACACGAGTTAATAAAAATATTTTACTAATATAAAGAATATAGTTCATCTTTTGGGAAATTAATAATTCTAAAATTAGAGTTAATAAACAATAAAAAAATCACAATTAAATAATTTAAGAGAAAGGGAGATATAGAATTTGGGCCTTTCTTGGGCCAAATTCGTTGCTACTTTTGGGGTTTAACCCAATTCCCGTTTTTGTATACATATTTTATATATCAGGGTATATTGAATGTATACAACCCATTTTTCTGCTTTTCGAGACCTGTACGTCAACTTCGAAGACTCGTTCTTTGATCTCTCAAGGTTGGCTGACTCGATATAGAAGAAATATTGAATTTCGACACCACTCAAGAGGCAAAGATAGAAGATGGGAGTTCATGGCGAACTCGGATAGATTTTCATGTAAAATAAATAAATGATAGAATTAGTATTTAAAGGAGAATATGAGATGATAAAATTATTGACACATGCTTATCTTCATTAACCAAATAGCTATAAAGAGATTAGATAAGGACTTGATATTTCATATCATGGATGCTGAGCAGTAAAGGGGATGAACTACAATATGAGCTAGAAATATGCTTTAAAGACAATCCAATGCTTTATGCTTTCCAGAAAACAAATAATGAAGGAAACATAGGGACCAAATTCAAATATTTTAATTTAAACACTCTTATATTAACTACTATGGGCCATTTCGAAAGGGAACTAAAACAAACTTCGTGAAATCAAAGCCAAATAAGGATAAGGACTACATGTCACATTCTCAACTAACAAATGAGGTTCATAATAATCCAATTAGTGATTTTTCCAATCATGATGAGGTAAACCAGTGATGAAGAGCAAATAGTGCAGATGGAATGCGACCAATTATTTTCATGCTTAAATTGAGACTCTAACAATCACATGAAGCAATAAATTGAGACCTTCACCCGAATCTAGTGCTTTGAACGTTAATTAACAAATTTATCGAAAGAAATATAGACAGAGGCATATACGAGACGCTCAAGGAGAAACAATTTTTGATTGAAAATTGATAGCCAAACCCAAACACATGAATATAAGGCAATGTTTAAACTATTTTTAACATGAACAACATATCGAGCATGGGGGGCAATAGATTCACACTATCTACAGATTATGCTAAACTCGTATGGTCAAAGAGCAAAGCTTACCATGGAACGAATGAGAGGTTGAAGCTATGAATCATGGAATAAACAAGTTAAGGTCATAGCAACATGCTTTGAAACCAAAAGAGCACAAAATGACACACCAACATGGGCAACACTCAGGTATATATAGAAAGAGGTCAGATTTGCCTATGACGTAAGTTCCAGCTAACGTTAACAAGAATCTATAACAATGAAAGGGACAAAGTGAACAACCAAGGCAGCGAGCATTTTCATATCATACTGATGCAATTTTAGAACCATACAACGAACATTCCAAACAACCCGACTGATAAACTCACAGTTGAGATGGAATAAGTGCTACATCATTTCAATCGACACCAAGTAGCAAATTAGCTAGTTTCACAAGCACAAAATCGAGCTATAAATATAACGATCAACATATAATATTGAAGTAAACTTTCACAAATGTTGGACTCACGCTTACTGTCCAAAAATTGGCAGGAAAACAGGATTAAAGCAAGTGCTACACGAAAGAACCAAATACTCTTACTAACAGACCTTGTATCAAGTGTTGAACACACACAATATGATACAATGAAACATAATACAAGAGGAGGCGAGGTTACCTTTTTTCGGGTAGTGTACTGAGACAACGAGTTTGACCGTGAAGCTTTTACAGCATTGTGAGTTTAACTTGAACAAGAAGAGAATTGATACAAAATAAAAACTACTTCTCGATTTTTAACCCTTTCGATTAAAAAAATAAAACTTATGTTCTTCAGAATCTAAAAATCTCTTGTCCCCAATCTCTCAACTCTAAAGACTTATAAAACTTGTATTTCCTAAAAACTTAATGTGTTTTTTTTGCCCCTTCTCTTAAAAGTGAACTGGGGTATTTATAGGCCGAATTTTGGGATTGAAAAATGGGGGAAATGGGTTGAAAAGATTGGGTGGTTTTCAAATTCAAAATTTAAAATTCAAAAATCTCTTCTCAAGAGATAAGGTAGCCATATTTCCACTATTTGGTGGTATTTTCGCGTGAAGAAGACGATATAGGGGTCGTAGGGTATGACTGCTTTTTCGGATTTGCTGGGATTTACTGCACTGGACTGTTGTTCGTTTCTGGGTTTGGTGTCGTAAGGAAAAAGACGAGGCAGTGGGGTTTGGTCGTTTGGTATGTGGTGTTTACATTCCTACTCTATTCAAATAGGGAGAAACGTCGCGGTGACTCAAAAAATAAAGAATTGATTCAATTTTAAAAGAATTTTAAGAAAATAGGAATTTTAAAGGAGTCGCCACCTAATTTTAGGAAAACTAGGAAACCATTAAGTGATCTACGGAACCATTAGATTCTAAGTAAGGGGTTCAAGTTATTTCGAAGGGAAGGGTTTAGGCATCCTTCGAAATCCGCAAATGTGGATCCCGATTGAATTCTTTTTTTTTCAAATTGAGGAGTAGGATAAAATATTGTACAAGTATAATAAACATGCAATATACACAAGTAATATGATAAAATAATAATATAAGAATCGGCCTAAATTTGCCTATCGTCAATAATATACAATAATGAATAAGAGTATAATTCGAACCTAATTCGAATAGCTTCAATGGGAAGCATCTCCGGGGTACTTGTAAATACACTTAGTAAAAGTGTTAATAGTAAATAAATATAAATATAAATAAATGAAATAAATAACAACTTAAAATAAAAATCCGTCTTACTAACATTGGAAGACCTTAGAAATCGACGGTAATTTCTTCATCGGCCATTTTAACTTACAAAAAATATAGACTTAAACTAAGTTTTCGTCTTTTATAATGTGGAGGCTTCCAAAACCAACGGAGAGATTTTCTCATTGGCCAATTATAACAAACAACATATATAAACTTAACTAAATTTCCGTCTTTTAAAATGGGGAGGCCTCCAAAACCTACAGTGTTACATTTTTTTCATTTGACCAATTATAACAAACGTGTATAAACTTAACTAAATTTCCTTCTTTTAAAATAGGGAGACCTCCAAAACCGACGGAGAGTTTTTTCATTTGGCCAATTATAACAAACAACATATATAAACTTAACTAAACTTCCGTCTTTTACAATGTAAAGGCCTCCAAAATCGACGGAGAGATTTTTTCATTGGCCAATTATAACAAACAACATATATAAACTTAATTAAATTTCCGTCTTTTACAATGTAAATGCCTCCAAAATCGACGAAGAGATTTTTTCATTGGCCATTTAAACATGATGAATTTAAAACTTAAAATCAAATTTAATTAACGCAAAAAATATAGCAAAATATAAAACAATATGCAATTGCCTAGAAATAATAACTAATTGACATCAACATATATAACTCACAGGAAAAAAATGGACAAAGAAAACACATTAAATTAATCTAAATAAACAAAGGAGAAAATATGTAGGGGAAAATAAAGCAACAGCCAAGCATAATGAAATTAAAACGGAGTAAATGACAATAAACTGAACCAATATCTATTCTGGAAAGTTCAAAAGTTCATCAAAATCAAATATTTTCTGTCAATACCAAATAACAAAAATAACAAGACTAATATAATAATATTAATACTAACAACAAAACTAATAACAATGAATTCAATAAGCCATAATAAATAATATTAATACGAACAACAAAACTAATAACAATGAATGCAATGAGCCATAATAAATAATATTAATAATAACAACAAAACTAAAACAATGAATGCAATGAGCCATAATAAATAATATTAATAATAACAATAAAACTAATCACAGTAAATTCAATGAGCCATAATAATAATGGCACAAAGCAACAATAATAACAACTTAGCAAACAATTAGCTCAACTTATAACAAAAATAAATTTCATCTGGACAAATAATAATTCAAAATCTTAACATAAATGAGTTTCAATAAAATAATAATAATTCAATCAACTATCACAATACCAAATTGAGAGGAAAAATTGTGCAACATCAGACAAAATATAAAATTTCTTATAATAATAATAAAAGAAGAAACTCACATAAATGCAAAAGGAGCACGGGCGATATTTCAACTTGAACGTTGGAGCCGGAATCAATGGCGAGTAGATTTAGTCTTTAAGTTGAAGTTCGCTGTTGATTTCCTCCGGCGGCTAGAGATCGGATCTCACTAGTGAAGCTCGGTGGTAGATGGTTTGGTGTTTGCTTGGAGTTGTTCACTGGAGCTTGGAGCGGCGACGACGTGGTGGTGGGAACTAGTGTTTCCGTCGGAGGTCACCGATTTTGAACCAAAATACCTGTAAAAAAAAAGAAGAAAACGTGAAAGGGGAAGGGGAATGGGACTGGTAGCGGTAGAGAAGGGTGGTGTGTGAACTGATTTGTTTTCCGGTGGTGATGGGTCAGCATTGTTGTTCTCCGGCGATAGAGGGTCGTTTTTTGTGGGGTTTTGAGTTGTGGCGGCTGGAAAGCTTTTTAGAAGAAAAATATTAGGGTTTCTGCTATTGAGAAAATTCTTACCTCTTCCTAAAAAATAATTTACCCCCCCCCCCTTTGACGTAATAGACAACCTATTCTTTATATAGGGAGTTGAAAATTACAATATCTTTATTTTAAAATTGTGAATCAACAATCACCGATCAATAAAATATCTGTGTATGGAATATTATCTGTTTTTGAATGAATTTATAGGTTGTGCGAAATATCAAAATAAATATTAACGAATATAACAAATAAAATGAATATGTGTAAATATATATATATATATATATATATATATATATATATATATATATATATAATGAACGTAACTAATGACATGTAAAAAAAAAAATACAATTTAAAAATTAACTGATAAAAAATCCTAAATTTTGATAAATAAGGATAGTTATCAATAAACTTATTTAAAATTATAAAAAATCTTAAAAGTTACGAATTTTGAAAATATTATGCCAAAATTGGGTGTCAACATGTGGTACGTATTATTGTTGTTGTATTGGTTTGGTGATGGATTTCTTTGGTATTGAGGCATTGGGCCGGATGATTTGCAAATAGTGGGCTGGGAATATTGCATGCTTTATTGTTGTTGTGTTGCTGGAGTTTGGTAACAGTTTAAGGAGTTGAGAATAATAAAGTAAGGTGGAAATTGGCCAAGTTTGCTCTTAAATTGATCCAACAAGTAGAGCAAAATATTTGTTAGATTTGATTTTGACAAATAACCAAATAAATTGCAAATTAGATCAAGTTTGGATAAGACAAATTAATATTAATTAATTAATAAGCTTCTTAATCTAAACGAAATAAAATAACTAATTTAATTATAAACTAATAACTAACAAAAAAATATGCCAACTTAAAGTAAACTAATTTAATAAAATATTCAACTAAAAAATAAAATCTTTTTTGAGTTGATTGTCGAATATTATAAAATATACTAATTATATACAAAATTATGTAAAACATATATGTTATTTAAAAATTATAAAAAAGTGACGGAAATAACTTGCAAACTCTATTTACTTTATTTTCTTGAATATTTTTTTTAAATAAAACTAATAATGTTAAATCATTTGAAATTGGAGAAGCTCGATGATTAATTTATATTGTGGAGGGCTAAAATTGGGTGTCAACAGTTGGATTGACTCGTGGTAGAAATTGATTATCCTAAATTGCTCAGTTAAGCTGAAACCGTTGGGAGATTTAGAAAAGAGAAAACTGTAGAAAAATTTATTTCCTGGCTTTTGTTTCCGTTCAGGCCACTAGGGCGGGATTTTTCCCGCCAAGGTGAGGCCACTAGGGTGGGATTTCTTCCACCAGAGCGGGACACGGCGAGACAGAATCTCAGCCCCGTCTCCACTGTTTTTCCCCTAGTCATAATTATGGACCCCGAATCATACTCGAATTAACTCCCTGCGATCTAATTCAATGTTCAGCAATAGAATATAAGTTATAAGGTGTGTTAAATTTGTGGAGAACCTGGGCATATGAGGAGGAAATCAACGAGGCCGTGAAGGCCGAGGAGATGGTAATGCAGGTAGAAGAGTAGTGCAACCAGTCAAGAAAGTTTCCCGTCAAGAGGACATGGCTCAGTTTTATGTTTTTTCGGGTAAGACTGAGTTTGAGGGTGTGATGCAGTCGTCACAAGAGCTACTCTTCTCTGTGCCAGGATGGCTATTGCTTTGTTGATCCAGGTTCTACTTATTCATATGTGTTAGTTCAATTGTTTTAGGATTTGATGTGGTTTGTGTTATACTTGATTCCCTCATCCATGTTTCTACCCTAGTTGAAGAGTCAGTCATAGTCACCCTTGTATATCGTGATTGTCATGTTGTGTTTATGGATTTTCAGACTTGGGTTGATTTGGTTATGCTGGATATGATTGACTCGATATAATCTTAGGCATGACTTGGTTGTCCCCTATCATACCAGGCTTAATTGTAATGCTAAGTCGGTAACTCTAGAGATCCCTGATAGGGAAAGATTAGAGTGGGAAGGGGTGTACAAGCCTAAGCTAGGTAAGATCATATCCACCATTCGGGCAAAGAAACTGGTAGGGCAGGGTTGTTTGGCTTATTTGACTCATGTTTGGGATGTTGAGGTTGAGTCTCCTTCTATTGAGTCTATTCCGGTGGTGTATGAGTTTTAAAGAAGTGTTTCTTACGGATTTGCCTGGTATGCCTCCATATAGAGATATAGATTTCTGCATTGACTTGGAAACTGACACTCGCCCCATTTCCATCCCTCCGTATTGTATGACTCCAGCAGAATTAAGAGAGCTTAAGGCTGAAATCTAAGAGCTTCTTGATAAAGGGTTCATCCGTCCTAGTGTTTCCAAGTGGGATGCTCCTGCCTTATTTGATAAGAAAAAGGAAGGTAGTATGAGGACCGATGATTTTATCTTAATTAATAAGGGAGTGGATTAATATCGAAATGGCAAGCTTATGGATAAAGAAAGTTCCATTGGGTATACTTGAGTGAAGGAAATTGAAGATTTTAGTAAGAATGTGTGTACCGAGATTGGGCAAGTCCTTTGAATTTGATGAGTTTACCTAAGTTTGAGGTGTCGTGTTGATTAATTGTTGGCTTCATAGTGATAGTCAAGGCTGACTGAGCATAACGGTAATAAGAGTTCGTGATGGATTGTGACGGGATGCAACTATATGATAAAATAGTTGGTTAAGCAAATTTTTGTACAGTAATTACGAGTTGTGAGTTTGGTGAGTAACATGGTTGTATGGAAAGTTTTAAGAGATGGTGGGACACCATTAAAATATAAATTAAGAGCTAGAGTCATAATTAAGAAAAATAGTGGAATGTAGTACAACCTTTAGAGAGAGGCGAGAGCAAGAATATTTTATTTGATTGCAAAGGCTGAAGGGATATCTTTAGAGGGTAGATAGTTGGGTTCAGAGACACGTGATTTCATTCGTTTTGTTGTGGCTATGGTAATAGTGTCACAAATCCGTCAGGCTGGTTCAAAAACTATTGGAAAGGACTTGAGAAAAGAGTGCAAACATTAGCTCGAGTGTGATGATAAGTGCTTTGTCTTGTTTTGAGTTTCGTAATGAGCACGATTGAATTGTTAGCGAAGGATATTGTAAGGTCGATAGAGATGCGATCAATGATAAGCGAAGATCCATGAGTTCATAAAAATCTTCAAGGTACAAGCTAATGTTGATAGATAAGGGGATTGTGTTATACAGTTGAATTTACAATTCAGATTTTTAATTATAAGTCTACATTCATGGTGATATATTTTGCCAAGGTATGAATTGGCAATGTGAGAAACGATCAATTGTATATGGTATTGAGCATTTGAAAGGACTTACACCTGGGTTGAGTCATAAGGCTTATTACTTTTGATTGTTAAAGTACATAAGAATGGTTTTCATTAAAAAAAATATTAGTTTAGAGTAAGTTAAATGGTCAGAGTGTTCATGATGGTTGTTAGTATTGAGAGTGTTAACTTCAGTGGAATGATGTGAAGAGTATGTGGAGTAAGCCGAATGGAAATGACGCGTATCGACTTTTCAGAGGAAAACATTTGGTATTATTCAATAGTTATTCCGTAAAATTCTTACGTGATCATTTATTTCATTTTGTACACGATGGTGAGTATGTTTCACTAGCTATGATCACATGTGTTTTCACTTTTGTGGGTGGATCCTTGGTGGTGGATCAGGTGTACCAATCCTGCGATGTTCTCTTGGTTGAATGTGATGGTTTGGGAAGACGTGGTTAATCTAGAGGACTTATGTGGTGTTGTCTTGGAGTTGTTAAAGTGTTTTAGTGGTTCTACATGTACCCCATTGCTTATGAGAACTTATAGAAGAGCTATCATGCGTATTTATGGTTGTCCGACAATATTAATATTCATCTAGTCGTCAAGGTCATGTATTGATTATGTATGGTTGAATGTAAGGACTATTGAATCCAATTCTACTGTTCTTAAGAGGTAATCTACAATTACAAAATCTAGCATTTCAATAGTGTTATTGGAGGGGTTGTATGCTTGGACATATCCCTCGATGAGTATCTGATTTATAAAGATCAAAAGTGTTATAACTTAAGCTCATGGGAATTTATGTTGTGGGATGGAGATGTTGTTAAGAACTGTGATTGTTTGGGTATTATGAATGCGTGTTGGTTGGTTTTGGTTCACTTCTAATTGTAGCGAGTATTTGATTTAGAATGTTATCATGCTTATGTGAGAAAGGATTAGTCCTGATGATTGTGTCAGATTCCTTGATAACATGTGGCAGACGTGTGTACGATCAACTTTGATGGTTGTTGGGAATCGTTTTGTTGATTAGTTAAGTTTACATACAATAATATTTATCACTCGAGTGTTGAGATGACTTCATTGAGGCATTGTAAGAGAGGATGTGTAGGTATTCAATTGGTTGGTTTGGGGACGAAGATTATATCATAATGTGAGACTCTGTTGTGTTAGACGAGACCTTCTGTATGAAGAAGAATCGGTTGAAATTCTTGATCTCGACGTCCGTAAGCTAAGGACATGCGAGACAAGTATCCTCTGTTGTTCAGCAATTCAAGTACTATTATACCCTTACTCTAGCCAGTCTTTCCTAGTTGATCACTCGGGGACGAGTGATGGTAAATTGGTATCTATTGTAACGACTTGATTCCGTCATTAGGGAAAAGCCAATGGAGAAAAAAAATTGAGGTCAGAAAACTTTTTCGTAGTAAACTGAAATTTCTCAACTTAGTCCAGATTTGGATAAAATCGAAGTTATTAAGGTGTAGGGAAATTTGGTAACAATCGGGTGATTTAATTATGCTTTTGATTACATGAGTAGTTAGATAACTCGTTAAGGAATCCGTACAACTTTACGGAATTGAATTCGGATGAGTAGAACTCCCGGAATCGATCTTAGCGTGAAGGGTATTTTCTGAACGTCATTGGTTAGAGGTGTCTTGTAAAATGGGGGTCTTGAATTTATTAAAATAGCTCACTGGTTCGTGCAAGCTGCTAGGGCGAGATTTTTGTTGCCAGGGCGGGGTGGCTGTAGCGGAGTAAGGACCGTTGTGGCATGTCCGACGTGACTTAAGGTCGTAAATAAACCCCAAAATGTCTTTATTCTGCACTTTTCGACTTTGAGAGCTAAGGAACGACCCTAGACGAGTTTTTGACCATTTTTCACCATTCTTGAGGCTAAAGGTAAGGTTTTAACTCCCCAAATCTATTTTTCGATTCGTAGAACGTAATCTAATGGGTAATTATTGATGGGGGAAGGTTTCATCTAAAAATTATGGTGGAAAATTCCCTAATCTGGGTATGGGGACCAAGGGTTTGGTCTAGGGTTATTGAGTTTGTTATAATCCGGATAATTAGACCTTTCATTGTTGATCCTTGCGTATAAATTGTTGTTTTTACACCACGAACAAGCGGGAAGAATCCGAAAAGGGAAGATTCAAGTGCCTTAGGGGATTCAAGCTTGGATTCAAGGTAGGTGATGGTTGTGATTTCATGTTGGTGTGATATATATTTGTAATTGCTTCATTATAATACGTGTATGTATGCGAATGTTACACTATTGATCACACTACTTGTACTGTGGATGAGGATAATTGAATAATTGTATGCCATGAATCACCTCTTGTTGTATGATTGTGAGAATATACATTGTGATTGTGGTTTGTTGAATGGATTGGGTGTTGCGTTTCGACACACTAACTTGGATCGGTTGCCACGTTCCGGCATAAACATGGGATCGGTTGCCACGTTCCGGCATAAAAATGAGATCGGTTTCCACGTTCCGGCATAAATATGGGATTGATTGCCACATTTCGGCTTGGATCAAATACCACGTTCCGGTATGCTAACACTTTGGGTGTGGGTTCCATGAGAGGACCATTGAATTGGGTTCCGTGAGAGAATCATTGAATTGTGTTGTGTATCTACTTGTGATGATTAAGTTCATATCTAGTGATGATTGATATTGAAAGACTGTATGCTGCTCTAAAATGATAATCAATGTGTATTATTGAGAACGTGTGATGCTACATTGATCTTGAAAAGATGACTAATACTGTATATGTTCGGTATATGCTTGTTTTATAATGTTGTGGTTACTTGCATGTGTTTCACTTATTGGGATAGCCGCGTGATCCTACCAGTACACTGTGGTTGTGTACTGATACTGCACTTGCTTGTTCTTGTTGAGTACATGGCATCTTCAGGCGGCTATTGAGCGTGACCGGATTCAAGGGTGAGCCAGTTCTTTCAGGCTGCTATGGATCTTTCTTCTTTAAGTCCACTCTTTTCTCACTCAAACTTTGTTTAAGGTGTTGTTTAGTTTTGGGGTTGTACCCCTTGTTCTTAGACTTGTCGTTAGTAGAGTTTTGGGACAATGACTTTCAGGTTCTAGGGATTGTTCTTCCGCATTAGTTTGGTTAGTTGTTTGTTAAAAACCTTGGAGTTTATGGGGACTCCATTTTTATTGTCATTTATACATGCTTCTATATCTTTAAATGCCATAGTTTTCATAAAATTTGTTAGTTTGGGTTGTAGTAATGGTTCTCCCACCGGAGGGTTAGTGTGGGTGCCAATCACGACGGTCTGAATCTTGACAGTTCCAACACTTTTACCTAAAATTTAAGGATCATCATTAATTTATTGATATCTTCGAAAAGTATTAATTATTGTGATTTGTGGTACCTCATCATTTTGCTTAGGGGTGTACATGGCCGGGTTGGTTCGTGTTTTTCAAATATCAAACCAAATCATTTGTGTCAGATTTTTAAATTTTTAAACCAAACCAAACCAATAAAACTCGGGTTTTTCAACTTCGGATTTTTTTGGGTTTTTCGGTTTTTCAGGTTTTTCTGGTAAAGTATTCATACAAACATATAATTTACTTGTACTTCAAATATTTCTTTAGTCCTACCAAAATACAACTATCTAAGATGTTTCTTAAAAATATAACACAATATGATATGATTAATGACACTAAAATATCCAACAAAAATAATAATAATTAAATCGCGTAAAACAAATATTGCAAATTAACAAGTCATAATGAAAATGATCATAATTTAAAAGTACTAAATCATGCTAAAATTAAGTTTAATAAGTATTAGTTGCATGACTAAATATTAAAGAAAATTAAAATTAGATTATGTATTTTAATTGTCTAAACCAATGTAAAACTAAAGAACAAATATTCAATATTATTATCATTCTTAGTGTTGAATTGATTTTCTTTTTGCATTAGTATTAGTTTGATTTTGATTTAAGCTTTATTATAATTATCAACATCTGTGGACTATAATCTTTATTGGGTCATTCATAATTCTAAGTTTCAAACTTGAAATAATATATTAAAAGATAAAAACTATGGAAAAGTATAAGAAATATTTAAAAATTATATCAAAGTAAATATTTTTAGGTATAAAATAAAATTTTATAATTATATATATATAAATTCCGGTTGGTTTGGTCTCGGGTTAGTTTTTTTTAGTTAAAACCAAACCAAGCCAAATATATATAGTCGGGTTTTTTTTTTCAAAACCAAACCAAGTCAAACCAAACCACTAGTCAGGTATTTTTTTCGGGTTGACTCGGTTTGCGGTTTGGTTCGGTTTTCGGTTCGGTTTTTGTACACCCCTAATTTTGCTAAGTCAAAATTAAGAGAAAATGGAAGAAGAAAAAAAGGTTCTATTTGCGTCGTTTGTTCTGCTATTCATACTAAGAAAATGTAAAAATAAATGCTAAAATGGTCTTCTTAATTAAACATATCATTAGTCAACTAAACAATCTCTCATTTCTCCAAGCAAGCCGCCTTGACCTTTGAATTATTTACATTAATATTACACTCTTTGGATGTAACAGTCTATATGGATCATAGGTCTATAACATTGAGGAAAAATGAGATTGTAGCCTATAAATTCACGAGGCGACTAGAGATTTCATAATCAGATTTAATAGAAGAAACGAATATTATGATTTGAACTCAATAACAAGAATTGAATATTCATTGAGGGAAAATGGGATTGTAGCCTATAAATTCACGAGGCGACTAGAGATTTCATAATCAGATTTAATAGAAGAAACGAATATTATGATTTGGACTCAATAACGAGAATCAAATATTATGAAATTTGAGTTAGAAAATTCTACATCAGAACGAGAGGAAAAGTTAGGGTCACATAAAAGTGAGTTCATAATTCAATTATAACGAACCTTTTAGGTTAAAAAGCCAAAGAGTTCAAAATATGAGGGTCCAAACGCTTGAGGTAATTCGGAGAGATTGAGGTCGAAGCGTATAATAATTTGACAATTAAATGAGTTATTACGATTAATTTTTCTAATATAGTTAAACTATATCATATAAATTGAGATATAGACAAAGGAAATAATTATTTATTTATTCCAATTGTTTCAAGTAAAAGAAAATTAACCTTGCTAACTTTTAAAAAGGCCAAGTGGAATGGGTGTTCAAACAATATCAACTAAATATTATTTTTAATTCAACTTTAAAGAACCCCTCAAATATGACGCAATTTATATCTAAACACTTGGGAGTCATTTGATGTGAGATTTTATCGAGCTGACGAAGATCACCAGCAGTACCTTGCAAAGGGGGGTCGGTTTGGCTCAAAGCAATCTGCTGGTAAAGGCTGCAATGATCCTATCCGTTGCTATGGTTGAGACCTTTCCATTTGCAGGATAAAAATAACGTTAGTTGTGTCTATTCTCCTAAGGTATGGTTGTTATAGGCTTTAAATGTGCTTCTGCAGTGATGTATCTAGTCTACCCGCTTACACTTGTTCTGGAAAATCCAATGTTTGTAGCTTCACCATAGATTTGTAATATATATATGGTTGCAGATTTGTGCCGTATCTTGTTCGTATATATATATTGATGATGCTCTGCCATAAATTGGAATAGTTCCTGTCAATCAGTTGTGTCGAATTTGAGTTATGAAAGTCAATGTCGGGCCTAATTAATCTGTAGGAGTTAATATTGAAGTGATGTTGCTATTGATTTTAATAAACATCCTGACCCATCAAATTACTGTTCTCTGCAACAAGGGTGTGACCTAGTGGTCAATAAAGTTTGTTGACAAGTGTGAGGTCTAACGTTTATTGAAAAGCAAATACATCCTGTGATGCCCATTTATTGAAAAGCATATACATGTGGGGATCCAAATGAGAATTATGAAAAAAAATCATCAGAGTATTATATGAAACCAAATGGAAGTTCCTTCATAAATCATAGTAGTCGTCATCAACTGTTACACAAATATATCCGAGTTTCGGAGGGTACTTGATCCACCATTATTTTCAGGGATAATAGGAGCTGCATCGTGCATAGGATGTTCATAGCTTGTGGTAGGAGTCTTTACAATAATATTACCGAATCGATTTGGAAGCCTCTTGATTAATGCCACTGTTATCATAGGCTGTGGCTGTAATAACACAAAGGAAGACCACAAAGATAGCTACTGTGGTTTCTTTACCCATATTGGACGCTGTTTTTGGTTTGTGAAATGATAGATATTCTGTAAATTTGTGTTTGTAGTGGAAGTTTTGTGTGTGCACATTATATAGGAATCTTGAGAGAAAGAGAGTTCATTTCAGCATTGGACTTGTGCCTTTTGCAAGGCAAAATCCATCCACTTTTAGACAATATTTGATCCTTGAGCAACAATAGTTAATCTATGCAATTTAGACAGGAAGAGTTCATTGTATAATTGTTTGTAAATGCCTTCTCTACAGCAAGAGTCCAATCACTACTAGACAATTTTGAAAAATACTTGATACCCATTAGTTAACTTAACAAGGTAGAATAATTTCAGAATGTCAAACCCATTCTTGTGATAAGGGTCCAAAGGCATAACATGTATAAAAATAAGTTTTGTTAAGAGGCATCATTTAAAATGTACAAGGCTTACTTGAGGTGTCTAAGTGAAAAATTGTGCCAACTTTAGAGGTTGCCGATGGAGTCCGCCAAGATAAATTAGAACACAATATATACCTTTAGGCCATCAAATTACAAAATATGTACATCGTGTATAAATAGTGAATTCTTTATATTAATGTATGTATATATATATATATATATATACACACACACCACATACAGTCAAGTGTATATGTAGTGTATACTTTGACCATGTTTGGCAAACTAAATGGCCGGATGATATATATTGGTAACTTCTCTTAATATAACATGATAAATTTCTTCTGGACCAAAAAAATAATCTAGGCAAATCAGCTAGATTATGAATTTTTGAGTATAGTCTCTGCACATAATCTAAGTAAATCAACTTATACCATTTAAATCAATTTACATACCAATTGTATATACAAAAAATATTGATATAAATTTGTAATTTTATATTCATATCAGTTATACATTGAAATTTTATTTATATACTAATTGAATACAGATTATGTGCACACAATATATTGATATAAATATGATATACAATTTGCATTTTTATATCCACATTAGTTATACATTGGAATTCTAGTTATATATTTGTTGCATACAAAAGATGAGTTCCTTTAGATTTCGTTAGTGTGCCATTAAAATTCAGTTACATAACAAATATATACACTAGCTCGTGGTTGATCTTCTGAATGAATTTGGTATCAATTTTGATAATATTGTTTTTTCTCTTATAAGGTATGAAATAGGTATAAGACAAGGTCAATCACTTTTGGCCCAAAAAATTTAACCAATCATTTATAAATGAAGTTCAATGATTTATAAAGTAGTGTATGATATTGGAATACATTAATTATTGGTCTTTAATGTCATATTGTTGCATGAATCATATTTAATTAAATTAGGGAATATACGAATATTGAAGAAAAAAATCTCATATTAATTGGAAAAGAAATAACGGATTCAAACTAATTGGAAGTGAAATAAGAAATACAAATATCATGTCAATTATAGACTCCTAAACTTATGACAACTATAAATCATTAAATTATCTGTTATTATTTTTTCCATGTTTTTTTTTAAAAAAAAATTCTTGAACATTAAAAATGTTACATAATATTAGGATTCTAATGTTAGGACTTGAAAGATAAACAATCCTGTTAGGATTTATTCAATATTCTTGTTATTATATTATGCTTCAAGTTTAGGTCAGTGACAAAGTCAAAAATTTCACGAAGGGTGTTCAAAAAATTACACAAATATTTGGAATAATTAATCCACACATATATATATAAATAAGAATCTATATTACATCACATACATCTACTTATTAATAATTTGTAATATAACAAAGTGAAAACAGATTCAAACTAATTAATATTAAATTAAATTTATTTATTTTATCTTGTAGAGGAACCAATTTAATTTAGTATACGTTTTCTAGAATTATGGCTATTAATTAGCATCTTACTACATTTTAGTAACCATAATCAACATGTCTTTCAATTCTTAAAAAGGAAAAGAAATTCTTCACTCTCTCCGTATAATTTTCTCCCAAAAATCGGATATTCATCTTCATATCTTTTTTTTTTTTTTTTTAATTTCTCTCTCCGTGTAGTTCTTATCAAGTTAATCGTGTGTATTTCAGTTATATTTCGTGTGGAATTTTTGTTCCACGACTCTCCATTATTGATTTTGCTATTTTTGTTGAGGTTTACTTCAGTTCTATTTCGAAATTTTCTTTCTACAAAGTAATGAAGCAATCATTGAGAGCGGCGTAATGAGCAATGTTGCTAGCAAATTTGGTGGACTAAAATACGAGAACGTGTTTTCGATAATCAAAAGTTACAAAGGGTCAAACTTAGATCAAAAGTAAGCAGATAGACCCAGATCATATTAGAAATTAGCTTTTTGATCGTTTTTTATTGGATATTATCATTTAGTTTTTTTAAAAATGAATTGTTAAAATTATTTGGTATTTAAATGGCTACTTTTGTGTTTTTTTTCTCTTGAATGATTCAATTACGTTAAGTGATTTTTTTTTAATATTATAGTCGTTTTACTACTCTAAAGTATGCAATACATCTATAATTTGATAAGTTTATATTGGATATATACAAATATATCTTGTTTTTTTGTTGTTAAAATCGCTATTTGATAAAAACAAATAGCAGTAATATGATATATAAAGTGTTCATCGCTTCAAAGATGAATGTCAATAGAAAAAAAGGAACGTCAATAGAGAAGTATTTAGTTTATGCAGTTGTTATTCAAATAGGTTACAACTTTATTAGTATATACAATTGATATATAAATTGGTTGCAAGAAGGTTACTTTTAACTTATAGAAGGCTACCCACTTTTGTTCCATTTTCATACACTATGAAATATGTGTATGACTGCATTATTTACAATAGCATTTTATTATTGAGCTATATACAAATTTCATAAATGGAAAATCTAATTTATTTCGTTAAAATAAACCAAGGTTATCAGTTTGTATACAATTTTCATACTAAATGAAATGAGCATATACCTTGTTATATATCAATCTACATAGTAATCCAAAAGAAATATCATTTACGGTATGTAATGAGTATAGAATCTGATTTTCATGATTGTAACACCTCAGAAAAAAATTTGAGCTAAGATTTGAACTGTCCTTCGTTGTGAGTAGGATTTTACTAAGGAATTTAAAATTTCTTAAGTATTAAGGTCAGGTCACTAGATGTAGCACCTTGAGTTTAAAAAAGAACTAAATTGGACATAGCAAAATCTGAAATTTGGAGAGTTAAGTTAAGTATGAGTTTTGGGTCAACTTCAAACGACCATAACTCCTAGATCAGGATGAGTTAGGTGTGCTACCAGATACCGTAGGAAAGACCTTTGAATTATCTTTCCAACACCACCGAGTTTGCTCAGTTTTGAGTTCGTATGAGGGAAATATGTGCATTCGAAGTTGGGCTGTCTAGATAAGGAAAGTCAAAACCGGATTTTAGAGGGGTATTTTGGTCTTTTCCTTACCAAATCAGATTTAATTCGTTTTAGTAAGGTGTGAAGGGTCTAATCCTATTAGGTTCAGTTTTATAATCCTAAAATTAGCCTAGGGTTTTAGTTGAGAGTTCAAGAAGAGAAAAGAAGAGAAAAGAGGAGATGATCAAAGCGTTCGTCGAGAGTCTTGCGTTTTGTTGCGGATTTTCACCATGTGTTTAATCCCTAAGAGGTATGTAAGCTTCCATAGTGTTGGGTTAGTTCACCCACATGCCAATCATGTTATTTTCAGCGAAGTTTCATTCTTGAAGTTGAAAGATTAGAGTTCTTGATAGGTGTTCTTGAAGTTCATTCTAAATCTTGTTGTGTTGGGGTTTTGATGATTTCTTGAGATGAAATTTAGTAATTTGAGTGTTGTTTTGAGTAGATTAAAGTGTAATTATGTTAAGTAATTAAATCCATGTGATTGGGGAAGAAACTGTTCGATTTTAGGTGAGTTAAGGTGAGAAAACGAGCAAAGAAAGTCGTCGAAGTTTTCTGGGTTGAGGCCTGGCGTGTCACGCCAACTAGAGCGCCCGAACCTCTTCTCTGAATGTTAGGGGCTGGCGCCCCGCGCCACTCAGAGTGCCAGGGTCGCTTGCCCCCACCCGTTCTTCATCGTTTCGTCTGTTTGAGTTCTTTCAAAGGGTACCTTTACTCCCCTTTGATTTTAAACACTCTAAACTACTTCTAAACACCTAGAAATCATTCATAACATGAATCATAACCTTGAATTCATAATTCAAATTCAAGGTAGAGTTAGAGTTAAGTTTTGAGGATTCTTTCGAACATTCTAAGTAAGTCCCTTTGATCCCTTTTGAGGAGTCTTCTACAACTTATAATAACTTCAAGACTCGAGCAAGTGAGTATGAGGATGAGGAGAATGTATTCATGAGTCTACTTTGTCATCATGAGATCCTTCATATCATGAACCATAACTCTTAAATTCATAATTCACATTCAAGAGAGTGTTAAGAGTAGAGTTCAAGAAAGCGTTTGAGTTCAATTGTGAATCCTTTGATATCCATCATAGATTTGAGTTAAGTCTTGAGAAGTAAGTATGAGAATGAGAAAAGTCGTATACATGAGTTCCTTATTGATATTTTGACCCTTGAGTCAAGTCGTTCATGCCCATAACTCCGCATGAACTCCATCACTTTAGTATCTTTGAAAGGAGTGATATCTTCAAGTTCTAAGTCTTGAGTACTATAGAGCTCCTAACCCTTCTGAGATTATAATCCTATTGCCCATGAAGTCCATGAGTTGAGTTGTTCATGCTCATAATTCCGCATGAACATTATAAGTCGAACAATCTTGAGATGAGAAGTATCTTTGAGTCCATGAGTTGAGTAGTTCATGCTCATAATTCTGCATGAACCCTCTGAGTTGAGCATTCTTGAAATTAGTAGTATCATTGAAGTTCTTGAGTTCCAAGTATTTGAGTTCTATCTATGGTTATAGAAAACCTTGCATTGAGTCGTTCAAGTCCATAATTCGGCGTGAACCATTTTTTTAGAAGTCTTTTACAAATGTTTAAACTTTGTTTTAAGACTTAAGCTTTGAAGTTGAGTAAAGAGTAAGAGTAAAGTTCATTTTCTTTAAAATGATAGATGGGAACTAAGTATTCTCAACAATAAATGTTTTCACATTTAAGATGAGAGGAAACTGAGATTTCCAAAAGAGTTTTGAGCAAGAAAGGGAACATCGATTCCAAGAAAGCTTTTAAGCTAAGTTTTGAGTAATTATCTCAAACCAAAGAAAGAAGTTATTTTAAAAACATATGAGCTAAGTATATTTTTGGGAGTAGTATTGAACACCGATATGGAGATGCGAGTTCATATTAACTCAAGTCTCCATAAACCATGTAGTCATCATGGATATTAATGGATCATACTTTTTAGATGATCACATAAGTTAAACTAGTGGATCCACTAAGTTAAGTAGTTCTATATGACGGCAAAGTATGGGACTGTTTGGCAACGTGATGGTAAGAACGTTGTATCACCACTTAGGCTGTGGTTGTCGGTTAGAGAATCTCCCACAGAAACTATATTACTTTAATTATATAAGTATAATTGAGTTTGTTATTGCATTTTCTTTAACGAACTAAGTTATTCTTACTGTTTTATAAAGCTTTCCATATATATTGCATGTGAATTGTTGCTTTATATTGAGTTGAGTATCCAGAGTTGAGTACCCAAAGTCGAATATCATATCTTTGAGTTGAGTATCTAATCTTTGAGTTGAGTATCTTATCCTTGAGTACTTCTGAGTTGAGTAAGTTGAGTAGTTTTGAGTATCCTTGAGTATTCCTTGAGTTGAGTAAGTTTGAAAAGAGGTAAGTATGTTTCCATTTTTATCAATTTCAAGCTTATGTTATGCTTTAGAATTCCCCTTACATGCTTGTACATTCCACGTACTGAGCCATTTGGCCTGCATCTTCTCATGATGTAGACACAGGTATTCAGGATCATCAAGAGGAGCTTCGTTGATACATCCGAGAGTTTGAGTTAGCTATGGTGAACCTCCTTGCTTCCGGAGGGTTTCATTTACCTTTCAGTTATATCAGTTGTTAGGATGTCGTGGGTCTTGTCCCGACTTTCATCTTTATCAGTTAGAGGCTTCATAGATAGTCAGTATAGTTGAGAAGTCTGTATCATTTTCTTTTATTAAATGTTTTAAAGACTTAAGTTGCCTATGTTATGGCAAGTTGAATAATTTATTTTATTCAGAGTTTTCTTTTGTGTTAAAGTTCTCTATTTAAGTTTCATGAATATTTATTTAGTTCTTAAGCTTTTGTATGCTTGAGTTAGTCTTCCGCTTGTAGTCAGCCAGGATGAGGGTTCACTTGGGGACCATCAATGATTCTCGAGTGCCGGCCCTGTCCAGGGTGTAGGCTCGAATCATGACATTAACTTTAACTAATACTATTAAAATCAATTTCATACATTAATTATCAAAAACATTTAATCTTATTGGCTTAACTTAAAATTGTGGCTCCACCTCTCGTGTCAATAGTCCCATTGACATGTGGTGCTCACCCCATATCCATGCCAAGAAAAAAGTGAACAATAAAAAAAAAAGAAAAAAGAAAAAAAATACACTATTAATAAAATTTCTACAATACTATTAGAATTTTAGTTGGGTTTTTGAAGTAATTTTTATGATAGTAAATGTGGACTGATAATTCAATAATTGGAAAAAGTTGTTATATAGTTAGAGAAAATCGGAAGATATGAGGATGAATATATATTTTTGTGAGAAGTATGTGGAGAGAGAATGAGAGATTCTTTACCCTTTATTGAAAATTGGAAGACACGAGAAATTGATTATTTTATTTTTTTTTTGGAGAAAATCGGGGATTAATCAACTAACTGGGAGAAAATTAGGGAATTAATATTTCTCATCAATTTCAAAACTCTTTATCTATGGAAAATGAAATTGATTTATTAATGAGGTTAATAATTAAATTAGTTATATTTTTCGTTTTTTATTTATTATTTTGTTAGGTTTTACTTGTAATATACCGTTATATATTAAAAACTAGAAAGTCCTGTCATTACTTGTGATATTGATTCTTAAATTTGTTATTTATGTTTTTTTTCCAAAGCCTGAATTTTCCCTGTGACCCAGAAACCACTAGGCTACAACATTTTGGTATTTTAAGGGTATCTAAATTATGTTATTTAACCATCTATCGTATCATCTTATTTATATATACAGTATAATTTTTCGACGAATGATGTCTATACTTACTGCCGCCACTGCTTCAAGCTCAACTTGCTACATGCATGTATAATTTTTACATATAGAAAATCTCAAGATATGATCGATGCATGTTTGCCTCTGGGCTGGGGTTGCTAAACTAAGCCATGCAAAATAGCCAAAAAAGAAAAAATAGTTGCCTCTATATCAATTTTTAAATTGCCAAATTGGTTTAAAGAAAGACCTAAGGACAGAAAAAAATTCAAACGTCAACTCTATCATTTAGACAAAATATTATATGTCATGCATGTAGATATGTCTGAACACATATTTCTTTTTTAATTTTCCATATTGGATTTGATGTTTTGACCACATGTTAATCGTCTTGATTTATGAGTAACAAATGATTAGTGCAACATCCAATTATAGGATTCATGTATCTTCCCTCTTCATCTCTCTAGTAATCAAGATTAGTTAAATATTTATATAATTGAACTTTTGATTAAAGGACAAAGAAATTCATGTGTAAAGAAAAATAGTGACTTATATTCCATTATTTTTGGGGATCCCAGAAAATCACAACCTGTATAACAGGTTAACTTTGACCATTTACCAGCCTCACGTGCTGTTGAAAAGTTGAAAAGTCCTCCTCACTCCACAGTAATTAAAAGAATGGAAAAGGACCAAATATATATTTACACACTTTTTCAAATAGTTTAAATTAGTGCGATAAAAATAATTTTTTAACGGTATTAAATATGAATATTAATAAAGAGTGCTCTTTTATCGATATTAGTTAATTGTTATTGTCTCATTGAATCCAATGTTGTTATAGGTTTTAGGGACATTTTCAAAGAGTGTTAATTGTCACTAAAAATATATATTTTGTGATAATTAAGCTATTATGGTTAATTAATTATCGCTTAATATATTTTTTGTGTAGTGACTATAAATTCCATTTGAGTATATTCATTCAATTATATATATAATGCGTTGGTGCTAACATTCAGGGCATAGATGAATATATGATAATATGAATAGTATAACAAAAGAAAATATTACATTTTTTCAAAATATGACCCTCAACTTAGAAAAATTAAGGGTCGTTTGGTTGCTATTAAAGTTAAAATGCAAGTATATATTAGTAATACATTAATAATTATGGATGAAATAGTGATGCATAATTTAGTTACATGAGGTTAAGTTATTTATGTATCAATTTTTCATCTTTTATCATGTATACAATGTTTTCTCCGTTCACTTGTCACAATATATATATATAATTTAGATGTAACAATCTATATGGATCATAGGTCTGGAGCACATTGAGGGAAAATGAGATTATAGCCCATAAATTCACGAGGAGTATATGAGGAAATCCAACTTAGAGATCAGACATTTCATAATCAGATTTAATAAAAAAAAAACAAATAATATGATTTGAATTCAATAAAAAGAATCGAATTTGAAACTCAAATTAGACAAACTCTACATAAAAAATGAGAGGAAAAGTTAAGGTCAGATAAGAGTGAGTTCATAATTCAATTATAACGAACCTTTTAGGTTAAGAGCACAAAAAATATGAGGGCCCAAAAGCTCGAGGTGACCCATAGAGTGTTAAGGACAATCCTATCCAATCTAATTCAAAACCAAAAGGATAGCTTAACATTATTGTAACAGAATCTTAATAGTTGTGCAATATTATATATATGGTAGCCTAGCTGATTTGTAGGGATTTGATTGTTTAATCACCATAATTAGTTAGTACTCTTCATGTATTTATATCATAGTAATGTTTGAGCAATACTACAGATTAAAATCATTCTCTTCTAAAATCTTTATAGTATCAGAGCAGTGATCCGAATTGCAATTGCTTCAATTAATCGTTCTTTTTTTTTTCTCATGGCATCCTCCAGCACAAATAATCCTACTCACTCTTCTGGAAAAACCTTGATTTCCATCAAAGGTTCTCAACTTCCTTTGAAACTTAATTCTCAAAACTACCCCACTTGGAGAGCCCAAATTACTCCTCTACTTCGTGGTCACAATCTTATGGGTTATGTCATTGGTTCGACCACGTCACCTCCAACCACCATTGAAAAAGATGGCCAACAAGTCTCTAATCCAGATTTTGAATTTTGGGACTGCCAGGATCAGTTAATTTTGGCAGCCATTATTGTTTCTATATCCTTTTCGGTAATGAATACCATCGCAGATGCCAAAACCTCAGCGGAGGCATGGACCAAGTTACAAATGGCGTTTGTAAACAAATCAGCTACACGAATTTTATCTTTGCGTGACAAGCTGTCTAGAGCAAAGAGAGATTCATGTCCAGTTGCTGAATATCTTCAATTGATCAAATCAATTGCTGAGGAACTCTCTTTGTGTGGAAGCCCTGTGACTAATGTAGATCTTTTGGTTCACGTTCTTAGTGGTGTTGGCCCTGAATTTCGAGATATTGCTGCAGCCATTCATGCTAGAGATACCATCATATTATTTGATGAACTCCAAGACAAGTTATTGGCTCACGAATTGTATTTGAAACAAGCAGATCCCACATTCGACACCACTCCAATCACAACATATCATGTCCGCAAAGGTACAAACACAAGATCTCCATATCAGCAAAAATAAGGTAATTCAGGAAAGACAAATCAGAATTTTCAATTCGAAAATGCTAACGTTGGTGTTCCAGTGAACTTCTCATCATATAAGCCTCAACATTCTGCCCCAAGACAACATGTTCGAGGCACTGGATCTCAAGCCAAAGTTCAATGTCAATTTTGTGACAAATTTGGGCATCATGTCAAACAGTGTTATCGAGCACGTGACTATTTCAGGGAATTGCTTTCACGGAATCCTCAAGCACACCACACTAATGTGAATTCGGGATCTAATCAGCAATGGTTGTTAGACACTGGTGCATCTCATCACATCACTAATGACTTGAGCAACCTATCTCTTCATTCACCATATGATGGTAGTGACGAACTGCACCAAACAGATGGCTCAGGTTTGTCTATCTCACATGTTGGTTCTGGTACTATTTCTCTCCCTGCCAAAAAGTTCCATCTTTCTAATGTTTTATGTGTTCCCTCTCCTAAAACCAACCTCATATCTGTATCACAATTTTGTACGTCGAACCAAGTGTCAATTGAGTTCTTTTCTGACTATTTTCTTGTGAAGGATCAATTCACGGGGGAGATTCAGTTCAAAGGCCCACTTGATCAATCCTTGAACAAGTTTCTGTCCTCTACAGTTTCAAATAAACATGTCTGCTTCAGCATTCAGCTTTCATCAGAGTCCTGGCATCAACGTCTTGGCCATCCCAATGCTAGGATCTTTAATTTCATTTTGTCTAAGTTTCAGTTACCAACATCTTCTATTAAAACATCCTTTTGTAATCCTTGCCAATGCAATAAAAGTCATCGCCAATCCTTTGGTGTTTCTTCTCTAACAAGCAGTAGACCTCTTGAGCTATTATACTCTGATTTATGGGGTCCTGCCCCTGTACAATCAATTGATGGGTTTCGTTACTATATCATCTTTGTGGACCATTACACAAAATATATCTGGTTCTTTCCTTTAAAGGCTAAATCAGATGTGTATACTATCTTTCCACCATTTCAAAAACTTGTCGAAAATAACTTTAATGTCAAGATAAAATCAATTTACACCGACGGGGGTGGAGAATATGTTGCACTCAAAAAATATTTTCAATCTTGTGGAATAAATCATCTGCAAACACCACCTCACACCCCACAACACAATGGGGCTGCAGAACGTCGCCATCGTCACTTAGTTGAAACTGGCCTTACGTTACTGCAAACAGCTTCCCTACATTCTTCCTTTTGGTCCTTTGCATTCAAAACAGCCACATATCTCATTAATCGTCTTCCCACACCACTACTTCAATTTTCTTCTCCCTATCAAAAGTTGTTTAACCGTTCTCCAAATTATCAATTTTTGCGTGTCTTTGGTTGCCTCTGTTACCCTTGCCTTCGTCCTTACACCAAGTCCAAATTTGATCTCAAGTCTGTCCCTTGTATCTTTCTTGGCTACTATTTGCATCAAAGTGCATATATTTGTTATGATCTTAAGTCTAAGAGGTACATTACCTCACGTCATGTTGTCTTTCTTGAAAATGTGTTTCCATATCAGACTCATCCTTCAGATTCTCAGTCCAATTCAAATTGGTATGGTATCCCTTCTATTGAATCTTCTCACACTATAATCCCATTCCAATCTAATTCCTTTCCTACTTCATCCTCTTCCGGCAACCATTCTGTTGAACAATTGACATTACCTTGTGATCCTCCAACTGTGAATGCTGATCCTTCTCCTCCAACACAAAATAACATTCCTTCCTCTTCACTGCCAAACATCCATCCCATGGTCACTCGTTCCAAAAATAACATTTATAGACCTAAATCTATTCACCATTTCACCAAACATCCTTTACTGAAAGTACTAGAACCAACAACAGTTGGACAAGCTCTGGCCCATCCTGAGTGGCGCTCTGCTATGTCTGATGAATTCAATGCATTAATTAAAAATGGTACTTGGATTCTTGTCCCTCCAGATTCTCAACAAAATTTAGTCGGTTGTAAGTGGATTTTCAGGGTCAAAAGGAATGCAGATGGTTCACTTAAAAAATACAAGGGTCGGTTGGTTGCAAAAGGGTATAACCAACGACCTGGAATTGATTTTGGTGAGACATTCAGCCCAGTGGTTAAGCCAGTAACAATTCGTGTGGTTCTTACTTTAGCTGTTACACATTCCTGGCCTCTAATTCAATTGGATGTGAATAACGCCTTCTTGCATGGTCCACTAGAAGAGCATGTATTCATGAAACAGCCACCAGGATTCACTGATCCAGCCAAACAACACCATGTCTGTAAATTAGTCAAGGCTCTTTACGGACTCAAGCAAGCCCCAAGGGCCTGGTACCAAGCGCTACGATCATTTGCTTTGAAGTTTGGCTTTTGGCAATCACAAAGTGATCATTCTCTTTTCATTTATCGTAAATGTACCACATGTTGTTATTTCTTAGTGTATGTAGATGATCTCATTGTTACAGGTAACAACTCATTCTTCATCAAACGGTTTATTCAAGCCCTTGGAATCCAGTTCTCATTAAAGGATCCCCATGAGTTGTCTCTCTTTCTTGGTGTTGATGTTCATAAAACATCAAAAGGAATTTTCCTTTCTCAACATCATTATGTTAGAAAGATTCTTCAACACGCAAATATGGAGGGTGCTAAAGAAGTGTCTACTCCAATTGCTATTGCGCATTCTTTACTCAAGTCACAATGCATCGAAGAAGCTCTTGAACCCACTCGTTACCGCCAACTGGTTGGAAGTTTGCAATATCTAAATCTTACAAGGCCTGACATTGCATTTACTGTCAACAAACTCTCCCAGTTCATGCATTGTCCTAATCATCATCATTGGTTGGCTCTTAAGCGTCTGCTACGATATCTGAAATCAACTATTGCCTTTGGTCTCCATAGTACTCCACAATCTCCTTTAAAGTTTCATGCTTTCTCTGATGCCGATTGGGCCGGTGATCCATCAGATAGAACATCAACTTCTGGGTTCTTTTTATATTTTGGACATATTCCAATTAGCTGGAGTTCCAAAAAGCAGACGACGGTTGCTAGATCGTCCACTGAAGCTGAATACAGGGCCGTTGCTGCAACAGCTGCCGAGGTTCAATGGGTTAAATCCCTTCTTCAGGAACTGGGTTATTCAGTTCCATCTCCCACAATATACTGTGATAATATCTCTACCATATATACTTGTCAAAATCCAGTTCTTCACTCCAAAATGAAGCATCTGGAAATTGACATCCATTTTGTTAGAGATTTGGTTCAAAAAGATGCTCTTCGAATATCTCATATCTCTTCAAAGGATCAGGTTGCTGACCTTCTTACAAAGCCTTTGTCCAAGAATCAGTTTCAGCTCAACAGATCCAAGATTGGTCTCCTGAATGGATCCTCTATCTTGCGGGGGAGTGTTAAGGACAATCCTATCCAATCTAATTCAAAACCAAAAGGATAGCTTAACATTATTGTAACAGAATCTTAATAGTTGTGCAATATTATATATATGGTAGCCTAGTTGATCTGTAGGGATTTGATTGTTTAATCACCATAATTAGTTAGTACTCTTCATGTATTTATATCATAGTAATGTTTGAGCAATACTACAGTTTAAAATCATTCTCTTCTAAAACTCTTTATAGAGAATATTGGGGCCAGAACATATAATAATTTGACAATTGTATGAGTTATTATTGTTAACTTTCTTAATATAGTCAAATTACATCATATAAATTGAAAAAAAAATTATTTTTTTATTCCAATTGTTTCTAAGTAAAAGAAATCCCCCTCCCCCCCCCCCCCCAAAAAAAATGTTAGGGGATTTATATCTAAAGTTACTTGATTAGCAAGCAATTAAACATTGCCCCTCTTTAATCTCCACTCACCTGTCACTAATCACACGTCTCTTTTTTTCCAAAATAGTTGCTATGCTTAGGTGGCAGGGGCGGCTACCACTTGCAACTTTGAGCCTTGACGTTTATTTGGATAAAAATCCATTTAAAAAAAATACTTATTTATGACAATGTAAAATATTTAAATCTATTTTATTGAATACTAAAAACTAACGCAAAGAACTAGGCAACTAGCTAGCTAGCTCCGACTTAGTTATTTTTTTATTTTAACAGATAGAAAAATATATAGTGGAACCACTAACGAAATTACTATGTGAGCAACGTTTATTAATTTAGTATTTTAGGATTTGAGTGAAACTTTTTTATTAGCTAATGTTCTATGTAATTTATAAATAATTTATTTTCTTTATTTGGTAAGGTATCTAGTGAATACTAAGCAATACAAAAACAACACTCTTTATTTACCATTAGATTATGATTCTTAGTTGAATTCCATATTATCTTTTCTTTGCATTTGACACAAATGGGCCATGAGAGGCAAAAGGAAAAAATGGAAGTGTGTTGTCACTGTATCAAAAATGGTTTTTAGTGGCAATTGATGAACGGCAATAGCTTAATTACCGCTAAATATATATTTTTAGCGGCAATTAACCCTCCTTGTATATGTTCTTAAAGCCTTTAGCGACATTGAATCTACTGACACTTAACTAATGTCAGTAAATACTTTAGCACTCTTTATTAATGTGTCTATTTATTGCCGTTAAAAATTATTTTTGTGATAGTGTCAGTGTTATACTATCGGCTGATCACTCATGTCGGCATTATAGAAATAGTTTTTTAGATTTTAAAAAAAGGTTGTCGGCAGATTGTTTTAATATATCAAGAACTACCATAATTTTTTAAAAAAAAATGTATTTTAGGTATTTAATTATCTTAAACTTTAAAAGTAGATCGTAATTAAATCTCTTTATTAAATTTCATACAAGATTTTTTTAATTCAAAATTGTTGTATCATTTTTTGTGATATATAGTTAGTCATAATCATATTTTGTGTGTGTTACGAAAAATTATGATGTTAATAAAGATATTCAAACGAGTTTTCACAAAGCAACAAAAGAATAGGGTGAAAGCTATGATTGAAAATTTGATCAATCTTTCATTAGAAGATTGATATCAACATCTCATCGGTAGATATATTGGCCTGAAAATTCAGACGATTGTGTGCATTCTCATGGACTACTTAAAAGAAATACCTATAAAACAAACTTAGTTAAATCTATTTTTCTAGAGGGATTTTTTTCCTAATGACTTGAATGCTGATTTTATCATATCTATGCCATTTAGTTAATAAATGCTGGCATGAATAATGTTTTTCTCAAATGAGAATGGTATTGATAAGCTAATTTTTTAACGAAGGACATAAATAAGCCTTTTATTAAAGTTCGATGATATATTTAAGCCTTTTTCATTATTTTTATCGCAATTATCCTTTCCAAGTTATATCTTTTTTATGCCAGAGAAATAATTGAATTTGACAATAAGCAAAACATCTTTTAATGTGCGCCAAAGAATATGCAATCACATAGACTAAAATATTCTAGTAATGTTTTAATATTAGAAACACTAAATATATTTGACAATACTTTAAGAAGATTCAGTCATCAAGTATGGTATACAACTAGCCTCATTCCTATTATATACTCATTCGTTTCAAAAATATTTCTTTATCTTTTTAAAAAATTCTTCTTTTTTTTTTTTAGCATTTGCGCAATTGTAACTTTTCTATATGAGATAAGAGATCAATAACAAAATTAAAGAATATTTTAGTACATTTCATATTTCTGTAATTTAACATCACAAAATTCAAAGTTTTCTATATTTTTAAATTCCATATCAAAATTAAAATTGAAACAAAGAGAATGCTTACGAAATTCAGAATATTTTGTTCCACATCGATGATGAAACGTGACTCATTTTAAAATTTTATTTATTATATAAAATTTATTTATATGTGTTTTAAAAGAAGTTATTATAGAAGTGCCATTTTGATTGGGTTATTGGTGTCGGATACATTGACTTTTCAAAATGGATTAAATAATGTAAATATTACATAAATTAATTTCATAGTGCTAAGAGCTAATTACATTTTATCTCTATTTTTTTTCAAATTACAAAAATCTCTTAAAATTATAGGATTTCGGATACATGAGGAAACCTGTGGATACATAGCTCACGGATTGCAAATAATACATTACTTAATGAGAAGGATGTATCCGAGAGAGAATAAGGATGTACCCAAAAGGGGAGGAGTGTATCAGAGAGGGGATAGGGATGCATCCGAGAGGGATTTTTTGTAATTTTTTTAAATGATAGAAAATTTTAGAAATTATGGTAAATAAGACTTATATTTATGTAATTTTTCTTAAGTAATTAATAGGTGCCAATATATGGAGTTTTAACTTAAGTTATTTATAGGAGATTTGTAAAGACTTGGATAACTTTATTAAATAATTTTCATAATTTGCCAATTTTCAAAAAATCAGTTTTTCACTTTTGAAAACAAATAGTTTCTTTTCTCTCTTCAATTATCACAACAAAACATGACCAAAAGTCTACTTAAATAATCAATTTATAAATACCATGTAGTAGTGTCAAAGTGAGGGGAACTTTCTTGGAAAATGAAGACTTACCTTCTCCCTCTTATATATATATATATATATATATATATATATATATATAGAAATTAAGGTTTGTGAGTAATTAGAAGCTCCATATATAATTATGGCAGGACTAGTGTTCCAGCATCAAATGGATTATGTAAAAAAGGGAGCATGGTCTCCTGAAGAAGACCAAAAATTGATCGATTATATCATGAAATATAATATTTGGAATTGGTCCCACATGCCCAAATTTGCAGGTTCAACAACAACAACAAAATTCATCCTAACTTTTTATTGTTACTTTTAGGGTTTCATCATCACATATGTATATATTTTTGTTAATTAGGGCTATCAAGAACCGGAAAGAGTTGTAGACTCCGATGGATCAACTACTTGAGGCCTGATCTAAAGAAAGGACCTTTTAGCATCGAGGAGATGGAAATTGTGATCAGAATGTATCAATCGCTTGGTAACAGGTTAGAATTAAACCTTAACCTTATAAGTAACATAGATAGAGCTCATATCCAAGGAACCAATTATATATATGTTTTAATTTGTTAAAGGTGGTCAGCTATAGCTAAAGAATTGCCTGGAAGAACAGATAACGAAATCAAGAATTTCTACCATACACATTTAAAGAAGCACCTTGGGACAAAAGATGAAGTGAAACCTAAATCAAGGAAGAAAGCCAAACAAATAGAGATGAGTAATCAAAAGAAGCCTTTGATAACTACTTGTCCAAATATTGAAGGTCCTAATGATCAATCACTTGATTTCACCAACTCCTCCTCTTCTAATCAAGACAATGATGTTACTTCAATTGTCAATCAAGTTCATGACGATAACATAGTTATATTGGAGAGTAATCCAGAGAGTAGTACGTCTTCATCATCAAGTAGTGTTGATTTGCACATAAATGATTTCATGGATGTGAGTGTTCATTCATCTAATGTTGTTGATTTCTGGTTGGACCTATATTTGGCAGCGGATAATCTGAAGATCTAATTAAGTGGCACCGGAGGTTTAATTATGTTCCTTTTGATGTCTTCTAATTAGTTAGTAGTACTACGTACGAGCAACATATATATGTGGTATGCATTTCGAATTCATGGCCATTATGTTAAGTTTGTTGAATTACGTACTTTGTAATGTTTGGAGCTCTTAAATTAAACATACATATGTATTTGTTCGTCCAAAACAACATGATTGTTCAATCTCTCAAATTCTATAAGTATAAGGACTTTTCCGAAGTAGTGTAAGAAAATATATATATAGTATACTAGGGCTTTGTTGGAATCTGAAGAGAATTTCTTGTATTAACCCCAAAATAATGGTAGTTTACATAATATATAAGAAATCTAAATAAGGCTGGTGCCAGAGGAATTGTTAGAAATAGAATTGGGAATTGCCTAGACTCACGACCACATGATTAATACAAGCTATAAACTTCTTTGGAAAATCCAGAAGATCATAAATGACATTAAGGGGATGTTCTTGCAAAATTTGCTACATAAATCCAACTGCTAGCCTAAAATATTTATGCATAAAGAAGAGTTAAAAAGAACCTCAATAGGCATTTTCATCCTCCGTTTCAATTTGTTTGTTTGGTTTTAACTTGGTACAATTTAAAATAGTAAAACAAAGAGTAGTATTTTTTTTTAATTGTGTGGCATTGAACTAAAAATATGTTGAATGTACCAAAATATCTTTTAATCTTGTTGTTTCAAGCATGTCCCGTGGAAAGTTAGAATTAAAAAGCTATCAAGGGAAAATAGGATTCATTTTTAAACCGACTACTTAAGAAAATAGGACAAACAAATTGAAATGGAAGAAGTAATTTAGTTCATTCTCTTGAAAACAATTACAAGTACTACATTTTATTGGTTACTCTAATTATCAACATATGACATTAGTCAAACAATTTTCCCAAAATAAAGGAAGCAACCAAGAGAATTTTGCAAAACAAACAAGTCAAAGGTCAAAAACCACGCGCATTAACGATAAATTAGCGACTTTCACCTGATTAATTAAGATAAGACTTCTTAGTATATATATATATATATACTTTGACTTAATTAGTAAGTATGAATAAGAGGACAAACATAAAATCCTTTTTGACCGCATTAGACGAAACACGAGGTACTATAATCACAAATTTAATATTTATTTAGATCATTCCTTAGTTTATTTAATAAAAAAAAATGGATATAATAGTTGGTTAACGTTAAAAACAGAATATGTTAATTTGAAGGGAATGTTTCAAACTTCTTTCTCCGTACATTCTCCACAATCCTATGCTCCTTACCATATGCATACATGACAATATTTAGCCAAGTTACGATAGGAAGGGTGTGAACACCCCTTTTTTGGCTAGATTGCTTGCAATCTGTGATTGTATATTAGGTTAAGATGTCCCATATCGGTAGAGCCGTAGAGGGATGAGAATTTGGTCTCCTTATTTAGATTTGGACAAACCTTTCCTCATGAGCTAGCTTTTGGGGTTGAGTTAGGTCCTAGTGTCATATATTTACATATCACGAGTAAGGTCTAGTCCCCCCCTCCGCAGAGGCGAAATCATGATTTCAAGCATGTGGGTTCTAAATTTTAAAAAAGGACAATAATCTTACCTAAAGGAACAACCGTCAAATTAATGAATAAATATGCAAGTATTTAATTCACTAAAAAAATGACGATTTGAATCCTAAAAATCACAAAAACACAAATTATGTTAATGAGATGTTAGTCATGTTTGAAAACATTATCTTAGATAATGTTATTGTAAAACTTAATTTAATAATATGATTTATGAAGATTTGAGTAATTGATTTTAAAATTTTAAAATATTGTTTATAAAATATGAATGATTTTTAATATAAATTTCGAACAGTTTTACTATAATCTTCAATATTTTTCTAAGTAAGTTTAAAATTATTAAATTCACCATTAACATTGTGGCACCTAAAACATATATTTTATTAGTTTCATTATCACCTAGATCCATTATTGTCTTCAAAAGTTAAGATTTTGAAAAGCAAAAAACAATTATTTTAATATAATCCATTAGCAATATGTGGAATAACCCTAGAATCAAAGATTAAAAATTACTTTTGAATAGATAGTTATATAGGGTAAAAACAAACAAATAAGAAAAAAATGAAAAAGAAGAGATAAGAGTACATAGTACATACCGGAGGGCAGAGGTCGGATAGTAGCAATCAAATCAATAATAAAAGTTAGAATCCTAACTATTGAAAATAAATTTGGCTTAAAAGTTTTTCAATATCTGAGCAGAAATCGATAGTTAGATATTGTTTTAGAGTAGGACACAAACACTATTTTTCTGTTTTGAACCCACGTCGTCGCGTGGACAAAAGAAATTCGTTGGGTGCACAAAGATCACTGGGCCACCCGCCTCACTATGCTTGTGGGTTCGCATGAAATATATATGTACTTTGTATTTGATATTTCAATACGAATATAAGATCTACGGAAAAGCCAGTGGATTCATCTGAACCCCCTTCTGATACAATAGCTTTGTCACTGCCCCTCCGTCTTCTCCAAAATATGATATACAACACATTCAAAATTTACTCACTCTGTCCCTAATTACTTATCCACTTTTCCTTTTATAGTTATCCCTAATTACTTGTACATTTTGACAAATTAAAAAAGGACAATTTTCTTTTACCTATTATACCCTCAATTAATTACTTTAAAAAAGATAGAACTTCTTGAAAATCTTAAGTTTTTAATTCATCCACTTTATAATTAATAGGGGTACAATGATAATCTATTATATCAATAATCATTTTCTTAATAGACGCGTCAATTTAAAAGTGGACAAATAATTAGAGACACAAGAAATATTATACAGTGTTTGGGTTATGAACAAAAGGTCGAATATGAAAACATTCCAAAATATTGTAGGACAATGATAATAAAGCACAACGCCAACGACAAACAATTTGCTAATTAATACTTGGGAAAAAGGACAAATATACCCCCGAACTATTGTTAATGGTATATAAATACCCTCCGTCATACTTTTCGTTCACTAATACCCCTGCAGTTCAAAAATCTGTGCACATTTGCCCCTCTCACTAACAGAAAAGATATTTGGTACACGTAGCGCAATCCTACGACCCTACCCGATTTGACCAATTATTTAACTTAAAATTCAAATACCCGCCCTATTACCCTTTTAACCCACCCAATTTACCCATTACCCACACAAATAAACCCATTTTCTTTTAAGTCATCTTCTACCTATCAAAGAAATAAAATCTGATTAATTTTTCATACTCATTTAAAGTTGAGTTGACACCATAAGTTTCAAATCCAATAGTTTGTGCATTACTAATTTCAGAATCATATTTACTCAACCACCATGAGGCCAAGCAGCAATCCCCAATGGCAGTCGTAAAACACCACTACTAGCATAGCAACAACAACAATTTGAGCTAAAATTAGCACAGATCTCATCAGAAAAGCGGGAAGAGAAGAGAAGAGAAGTGTGGGGGCAAAAAGAGGTAAAAATTAGTGGGGAAGTGAGTGGAACATTGGGAATAGCAAGTGGGTCAACAGATTCTTGCAGAGAATATGTCAATTAGATCTCAGAAATTCTAATTGGTATGAGAAGACGGTGACTAAAAATTAACTCTTGTTGGCGTTGATTGTCGGAAGTTGAGGATTTAATTTAGTTGGTATTAGTTTGCAATTCTTCCTTGAGTTTCACAGTGAGCTTTCATGGTGGTTGAGGCCTGATTTTAATGAAAGTTCTAGATAAAAGAAGATGACTTAAGAAAATGGGTTTATTTGTGTGGGTGATGGGTAAATTGGGTGGGTTAAACGGGTAATGGGCGGGTATTTGAATTTTAGGTTAAAATAATTGGTGAGAGTTGTAGGATTGCGACACGTGTACTAAATAAGTCTTCCGTTAATGGGAGGGGTAAATGTGCACTGATTTTTGGACGGCAAGGACATTAATGAACGGAAAGTATGACGGAGGGTATTTATATACCACTAACGATTGTTCGAGGGTATATTTATCCTTTATCCCTTAATACTTTATACTCCCCCATCTTCTTCATTACAAAGTTAATTGAGAATTCCAAACAATTTTTTATACTCTCTCCATTCAGTTTCATCTGTCATGTTGCGCTTTTCAAAAGTTAACTTGCCTAATTTTTAAAGTTAAATTAGATTACATTAATTTAATATTTAAACAAAAAAATTAGATATTCAAAAACTATAATAAAGGTATTATAAATTGCAATTTTTTGCATATTGATGTGAGGCCAAAAATATATTTTCTTATCATTATTTGTCTCACATTTATTATTTATATTTACCCTTTTTGAGCATTAATTTTATGGATTGTGCTAAATAGTGTATTTTATTTGTAGGAGTAAATTGATGTAAAGTTGAAGAAGTTTAGAGCTAAAACGAATTAAATATGAAAGGTTGAAGAAGAAAATCAATTAGACAGCTCATTAAACTTTATAAAATAATATATATGTTGGTTGAAGTAGAATTAGAATTGAAATTGGAATATTCCACGTGGCATCATATGAAGAATGAAGAAGCGCAGGGTTGAGGCGGCGCATCACTGTTTCATGCAGAAAAGAAAAAGGAATCCAATACCTTTTGGTTTTCGATTTCCAATTTAATTTGGACTCAGTTATTTTATTTAGGATTTTCTATATTTATAAATAGTCCATAAAAATAATTATTTGTGGAAGATCAATCATAGGGCATCAAGTAGAAAGTCGTCAATACTGGTTCTTTTCTTCTTTTTATTTTCTTAGAGATTAGTGGCTAAACGCCCTTGTTCTGGGATTGTAGCTACGAATAGATTGTTGATTATTTAAAGGCTTTATGAATTAATTCTTGGTTGTCATTATAAGATACTTCTATATTCTTGTTTTAGTATTTTATGTTTGCGCACCATAAGATAAATCTATTGTCTAATCCTAAAATCGAGAGAAGAGGGGTTAGATAGACTAGAGAATATAGAGAGCTCGGTCGACCCATTTGATTGAGGTGATTCGTGTTCAGGGGTGACGCCCAGACGAACAACTTGCTTGGTTACGAAATAGGATGAAATATAAATGCTCGCCAATTAGTCTATTTATCCATGCTCAACGATGTAGTTAGATAGCTAACTGGAGTAGGCGACGAGAGGTGTGTAGCTCGACTCATACAATTAACCTTATAAACCAGTAACTTGACAACTAAAATTAGTTCTAAGCCAAGAATATGACACATGAGATTCATTGCATGCTGCAACCCTGGAATTGTCCAACCATTGTAAGTAATTTTATTCTGTTCTTGCATTCTTTTCTTTTGGTACTCTTAAATAAATAATTAGACCAGTATAATTTAGTAAAAATAGTTAATTGACAAGTCCTTTGGGTTCGATAATCTGGTTCTTTTAAGAGTCACTATATTACTTGCGCGACCGCATACACTTGCATGTGCAATTGGGAGCAACACATATCAATATGATGAAAAAATACATCATATAATGTTAGTCAAAATTCTTATCATTTGACTCTAAAAAAAATCATGACAAATAAAAATGGACAAAGGAAGTATTAATTTTGTAATAGCACCATCTAACATGTAACTTAGGGTCTGTTTGGATTGACTTAAAAGTTGGTCAAACCCTTTTTAAAGTCATTTGTAGCTTTTAGAAATGTTTGATAAGGTTAAAAATGACTTTACAAAAGTTAAAACCCAAAAGTAACTCTCCTCTACTTTTTATTTTTTAACTTAAAAGTCATTTAAGTTTGATTTTTTATTTTTTGATTTAAAACTATTGAAACGATTATTATATAGTACTTCGACTTCAAGTTCAACTTGCTACATGTATAATTTTTACATATAGCAAATGTCAAGAGATGATCAATGCAATGTTTGCTTATCCATGCAAGATAGCCAAAAAAGAAAAAAATGCCTCGAAATCAATTTTAAAATGACAAATTGGTTTAAAGAAAGACCTAAGGATAGATAGAAATTAAAACGTCTCACTCTATCATTTAGAAAATTAATTTAGACATGTCCCACACCTATAGACCCTATGTCTGAACACATCTTTCTTTTTCATTTTCCATATTGGATTTGATGTTTTGACCACATGTTAATCTTCTTGATTTATGAGTAACAAATGATTAGTGCAACATCCACTTGTATGAGACTTTCGTTTGCTGTCAAATGTACAAATGGGATCCATACCCTACCTATTTTATTTTCTTTCATCTTCTTACTCTTTTTCATTCATTTTTTAAAAAATTCCTTCGACTTTTTTTTTTCCTCCTCTACATTACTTCATTTGTCAGAGTTATAAAGAATTTTTAAGACTTGCCCAAAATGTCTAATATGCATATTTTACGGTATTATTTATTTGAGAGAAAAAATAAAGTGAATGTGGCAAGAAAATTTTGAATTAATTTTTGAATGAAATGGAAGAAATTGAAGGTAATGAAATTACAAATAAAAAAATCGTAAAATTTTGCATATTAATTTCTTGAACCTTTTATTTTTCTGTACGTATTTTATAGAATGATATATACGAAATATGAGAATTTAGATATTTTGTTTTGTGTTTGTATATAAAAGATTATACATTGATTTTTTAATATAACTTTTTTCATCATATATAAAAAAAAGTTAAACTAAAAAAATGTTACAAATATTTTTTTAAAAAAATTCTTTGTTCTATTCATGTATTTCTCTTTATAATAATCAAGTTATTTGCATTTACTTCGTATTTTAATTTATATTTTTATTTTAAGAATGTCAAGAATGAATTTTCATGTTCAAAATAACTTATGTCTTTTTAATTGATTATTTTTATTTAAATCAAGCATCATCAAGACATAGTATATCACAACTAAATTTCTAACTTTTTGTAAAAAAGATAAAATCGTTGGAACAAATTTATCATATTTCTTAGAAATAATTAAATTCTTAGATAATGCATACATTTTTTGAAGGATCCTATATATAATTAGATCAATTTCTTACATTATCATATATATTCTAATCGACCAAAACCAAATAGAAAATAAAAAAAAATAAAATAAAAGTGATAAAAAAATTGACTTAATTAATTTGACTTAATTTCAACGTTTGAAAAATCAAATTATCGACCAAAACCAAATAGAAAAAAAAATAAAAAAATTAAAGTGATAAAAAAAAATCGACTTAATTAATTTGACTTAATTTCAACATTTCAAAAATCAAATTAATTTATTTAATAAAAAAATTATCCAAACTAAATCACGGCTAATTCTACTAAAAATAATTAAATTTCAGCATTTGACAAATAAACTAATTAATACGAAAAATAATAAAATTACAAAAAGAAACGGAAAAGAAGAAGAAGATATGGAATTGAAGAAAAATAATAAAGAAATGGAGCCTTTTAGCTTCTTCTTTTTAGTGGGACCCGATTTGCACCTGGCAAAATAAAATGGTTTTACTTTTGAGGGTAATTTAGGTATACGAAATAAATGAATTTATCCAAATACCCTTAACTTTTCACCAAAATTACGAAAATACCTAATTTTTGTTGCTCATGTCATTTCGTGCCAAAAATGTGTCTTGCCAATTATATTTTCCGATTAGTTAAATATTTATATAATTGAACTTTCAATGAAAGGACAAAAAAAATTATGTGCAAGAAAAACTTTGACTTATATTTCCATTAGTTTTGGAATATTATGGGGATCAACAATCCCAGAATATCACAATTAACAACAACATAATGTGGACAATGACATTTATAGGTTTTTCTTTGACCATTTACCAACCTCACGTGCTGTTGATGAATTCTCCTCACTCCACAGTAATTGATACTCCCTCCGTCCCTATTTACTTGTCCATATTTCCTTTTTTGGTTGTCCCTATTTAGTTGTCCATTTTGACAAATCAAGAAAGGACAACAAATTTTTTCCTATTATACCCTTATTTACACTTCTTGAAAATTGTAAAAGTGTATGTTGTTTCCCTCCAATTTATTTCACTTGAATTCAAAAAAGTGATTGTAATTTTGAAGTGACAAGTTGTCATAAGGGTAAAATTGTAACTTTACTGTGCTAATCATTGTTGCCTTAATCTGTGTGCCATTTCTAAAGTGGACAACTAAAAAGGGACGGAGGGAGTAGAAAAGAAAAAGAATTATATTTACGTACTATTTGAAATAATTGAAATATATATTCTATATTAGTATATTCATTCAACTATATTCTATATATAATGCTTTGGTGCTATTACTAAGAGCATATATGAATCTATAGTATAACAAAGGAAAATATTACACTCTTTTTCAATAGTAGAGGGATAAATATGACCTCTACGTAGAAAAATTAAAGAGAAGGTTGGTTGCTATTAAAGTTATAATGCAAGTATTTGTAATACATTAAGGGGTCGTTTGGTAGAGTGTATTAGGAAAAATAACGCATGTATTAGCACTGTGTATTACTAGTACCTTGTTTGGTACTCTTTTCCAACCTATGTATAACTAATGCTTGCATTAGTTATACACTCTATTGTGTATTAAAGTGTGTATTGCTAATACCATGGATTTCTAGGTATTAGCAATGCAATGGTTTTAATGCATGCATTAGATTAACTAATGACAAAACTACCCTCTATTAATAATAATAATAATAATAATAATAATAATTATAATTATAATTATAATAATAATAATAATAATTATTATTATATAATTATTAATAATAATAATTATTATTATTATTATAATTATTATATTATAATTATTATTAATAATTATTATTATTATAATAATTATTATTATAATAATTATTATTATTTTTGTAAAAGAATGTGGGGGTATTTTTGTAAACAAATATTTTTTTAATAGTCTTTATACAAGGCTTGCTATTTCCAATACATCAAACCAAACAATGTATAAGAAATAATGCAAGCATAACTAATGCTTGCATTACTAATGCTTGCATTACTAATGCATGCATTACTAATACATCATATTCAGCATTATTCTTATACACTCTACCAAACGACCCCTAATTAATTTAGGACGAACTAGTTAGGCATGGTTCAGTTATATGAGGTTAAATTATTTATGTATTAATTTTTTTCATCTTTTATTATGTATAAAATAATACATGAATTAACTCATAATAATTTGCACAAATTTTTATTATGTGTGATTGATTGTAAAATGATAACCATACTGTTTTTAATGTGCAAAATTTAATAGAAAGCAACTAAAAAGCTACCTTCCTATGGTATTCTCTATTTCTCTTTGTCGGAATTTTGTGACACTTTCTCTTTTTTAAGCCGTTCTAAAAAGAATGACGTTTCAATATTTAGTAACAATTTGAAGTTAAACTTTTCATTTTAATTTTAGTGAAATTATTTATAGTCATACAAATTTATATGACTTATTTTAGACCACAAGCTTCAAAAGTTTTTTCTTTTTTCTCTTAAATTCTTTGCCTTGTCAAACATCTTCACATAAATTAAAATAAAAAATATTAAATATGCTCATTTTAAACTTTTAATAAATGAATAACCCACTTCATAACCATCAACCAAACGACCCTTAATAAGTTAACTGTTTGGAACTTGGCTTGATAGTATATACAACGATATATGCATACTTAATATTAACAAATTAATCTCTAAACGTTTTAAGATGTTTTCGTATGCTTTCACCTTTTAAAATATAATTATCAATTGTTAGTGTAAATTATGCCATGTAAAGTCAACATGGTAGGAACAAAGTTTGTTTCAAGTCTATGAACAATTAATAATGAACATGGAGTGATTAATAATAAAGTTGGTCATTTATTCCTAAACCCTTGCTTTTGTTTGTTCTTGTAACGATCTGATCCTGTCGTTAGGGAAAACCCAATGGAGAAAAAAAAATTGGGGTCATAAAACTTTTTCGTAGTAAATTGAAATTTCTCAACCTAGTCTAGATTTGGACGAAATTGGAGTTATTAAGGTGTGGAAAAATCTGGTAACAATCGGATGATTTAATTATGATTTTGATTACATGAGTAGGTAGATAACTCATTAAGGAATCCGTACAACTTTACGGAATTGAATTCGGGCGAGTAGAACTCCTGAAATCGATCTTAGCGTGAATGGTATTTTCTGAATGTCGTTGGTTAGAGGTGTGTTGTGAAATGGGGGTCTTGGATTTATTAAAATAGCTCACTAGTTCGTGCAAGGCACTGGGGCGGGATTTCTGCCGCCAGGACGGGAACGTTGTAGCGGGGTGAGGACCGTTGTGGCGGGTCCGACGTGACTTAAGGTCGTAAATAAATCCCAAAACGTCTTTATTCTGCACTTTTCGACTTTGAGAGCTAAGGAACGACCCCAGACGAGTTCTTGACCATTTTTCACCATTCTTGAGGATAAAGGTAAGGTTTTAACTCCCCGAATCTATTTTCCGATCCATAGAACGTAATCTAATGGGTAATTATCGATGGGGGGAAGGTTTCATATGAAAATTATGGTGGAAAAAGCCCTAATCTGGGTATGGGGACCAAGGGTTTGGTTTAGGGTTATTGAGTTTGTTATAATCCGGATAATTAGACCTTTGATTGTTGATCTTTGCGTATAAATTGTTGTTTTTAGACCACGAACAAGCAGGAAGAATCCGAAAAGGGAAGATTCAAGTGCCTTAGGGGATTCAAGCTTGGATTCGAGGTAGGTGATGGTTGTGATTTCATGTTGGTGTAATATATCTTTGTAATTGCTTCATTATAATACGTGTATGCATGCGACTGTTGCACTATTGATCACACTACTTGTGGATGAGGATAATTGAATAATTGTATGCCATGAATCACCTCTTGTTGTATGATTGTGAGAATATACATTGTGATTGTGATTGTGATTGTGGTTTGTTAAATGGGGTGTTGCGTTCTGACACACTAACTTGGATCGGTTGCCACGTTCCGACATAAACATGGGATCGATTACCACGTTTCGATATAAACATGGGGTTGGTTGCCACGTTCTGGCATAAATATGGGATCGGTTGCCACGTTCCATCATAAACATTAACAGTTTGGGTGTGGGTTTCATGATAGGACCATTGAATTGGGTTCCATGAGAGGACCATTGAATTGTGTTGTGTATCCACTTGTGATGATTACGTTCATATCTATTGATGATTGATATTGGAAGACTGTATGTTGCTCTAAAATGATAACCAAGGTGTATTATTGAGAACGTGTGATGCTACATTGATCCTGAAAAAATGACTAATATTGTATATGTTCAGTATATGCTTGTTTTATAATGTTGTGGTTACTTGCATGTGTTTCACTTATTGGGATATCCGCGTGATCCTACAAGTACACTTTGGTTGTGTACTGATACTGCACTTGCTTGTTCTCTGTTGAGTACAGGGCATCTTCAGGCGGCTATTGATAGACCTCAGCTAAGTGACTATTGAGCGTGACCGAATTCAAGGGTGAGCCAGTTCTTTCAGGCTGCCATGAATCTTTCTTGTTTAAGTCCACCCCTTTCGGACTCAGAATTTTATTTAAGGTGTTGTTTAGTTTTGGGGTTGTACCCCTTGTTCTTAGACTTGTCATTAGTAAAGTTTTAGTACAATGACTTTCAGGTTCTAGGGGTTGTTCTTCCGCATTAGTTTGGTTAGTTGTTTGTTAAAAACCTTGGAGTTTATGGGGACTCCATTTTTATTGTCATTTATACCTGCTTCTATATCTTTAAATGCCTTAGTTTTCATAAAATTTGTTAGTTTGGCTTGTAGTAATGGTTCTTCTATCGGAGGGTTAGTGTGGGTGCCAATAACGACGGTCTGGGTCGTGACAAAGTTGGTATCAGAGCCCTAGGTTCATTGATCTCATTGTGCCAAAACGAGTCTAGTAGAGTCTTGCGAAACGGTACGATGACGTTCGTACTTTTCTTCGAGAGGCTACAAGACTTTAGGAAAAACTCACTCATTTCTACTCCTTTGTGTTATGACTTGAATCCAATTGGTATTTGAGTGATACAAATTGATATCTTTCCTTCCTCACTCTATGGTCCGAGATAGAACAACAACATCGGTAACACCATCACTAGCAAGAGAGGATGTGTATAGACTACCGACAGTTGAATAGGGTCACCATTCAGAACAAGTATCAATTACCTCGGATAGATAACCTCTTTGACCAATTGCAAGGTGCATCGGTTTTTTCTAAGATTGATTTAAGGTCTGGTTACCATCCGTTAAAGATTGAGGCAGTTAAGAATTGGGTTTGACCAAATTCTATGATTGAAATTAGCAGTTTTATGGGGTTTGCTAGCTACCATTGTCGCTTGTGATATGAGTTGAGTCCAGTTGGTATCTTCCGATTCCATTGGTATCTCAACGAAGTGATTGTCGCTTGTGATATGAGTTGAGTCCAATTGGTATCTTCCGATTCCATTGGTATCTCAACGAAATGAAGTAGACGTCATAGTCTCGACCGAAGGGACACAAGCAAGTTAATTGGAACTAAGAAGGTTCAAATTGGTATCTGGCCTTAGGGGCCGTATAAGGCATAGATGATAAGTACTGGTCATCTATGGAATGAACTAATTAAAGAATTTGGACTTGTATGCAAGTTGTAACTGCTGAGTATCGTGAAACTTGTTGTGAAAAGAAGGTCACGACTAAGTTCGATGCAAGGGTCTAGATAATGTATGAGGTGATTCATAAGAAAGATTTAGATGTGTCTTGTGCTTGAGTAATGACCGCGTGAGTGTCTGGGTGTATCCTAGGGATGTATGGATTATGGTGTTAAATTAATGAGAATGAGTTGGATTGTGTATCGTTGGTGTTATGCTGTAATTTTACTAACCTTTAGAAAAATCACTTTTTTGAAATGTTCCAAGTATAAAACAAAAAAAATACTTAGAAAAGAGTTGCCACTTAATTTTTGAAAGAAATTAAGAAAACTTATAATTTAAAAAGATTCTAACAGATTAAATCTTTATAAATTTAGAGAAAAATGGGTAAGAGGTTCTTATTTACGCTTCAAGAAGATTTTTAAGGCATTTGAAGCGTCCGCTAACACACGATTGACTTGCGACTTGACTAAAATATGTTTTGACTATTTTTAGCAAAAAAAAGTGTTTTAACATAAAAATAATAATTTATAATACTCGATTAACTTGAGAAAATAGTTAAAAAAGAACAATTTTTAAAGAAAATTGGACCTTAATAGAAATATTTGTATTAAAACAAGTAATTAGAATTTTAACAAAACTAGATTAATTAGTTTTTATTTGAATCATTTTAAAATAATAATTTAAAACAATTTGGTTAATCAGATTATGAAAACTATTTTAATTTAATTGAAGGATAAATAAAATCTTTTGACTACATATATTCAAAATAAGTACACAAGTTAATAAAAAGGTTTTACTAACATAAAGAATATAGTTCATCTTTTGGGGAATTAATAATTCTAAAATTAGAGTTAATAAACAATAAAATAATCACAATTAAATAATTTTAGAGAAAGGGAGAGATTGAATTTGGGCATTTCTTGGGCCAAATTCGTTGCTACTTTTGGGGTTTAACCCAATTCCCCTTTTTGTATACATATGTTGTATATCAGTGTATATCGGATGTATACAACCCATTTTTCTGCTTTTCAAGACATGTACGTCAACTCCAAAGACTCGTTCTTCGATTTCTCAAGGTTGGCTGACTTGATATAGAAGAAATGTTGAATTTCGACACCACTCAAGAGGCAAGGATAGGAGATGGGAGTTCATGGCGAACTCGGATAGATTTTCATGTAAAACAAATAAATGATAGAATTAGTATTTAAAGGAGAATATGAGATGATAAAATTATCAACACATGCTTATCTTCATTAACCAAATAGCTATAGAGGGATTGGATGAGGACTTGATATTTCATATCATGGATGCTGAGCAGTAAAGGGGATGAACTACAATATGAGCTAGAAATATGCTTTAAAGACAATACAATGCTTTATGCTTTCCAGGAAACAAATAATGAAGGAAACATAGGGACCAAATTCAAATCTTTTAATTTAAACACTCCTATTTTAACCACTACGGGCCATTTCGGAAGGGAACTAAAGCAAACTTCATGAAATCAAAGCCAAATAAGGATAAGGACTACATGTCACATTCTCAACTAAAAATGAGGTTCATAATAACCCAATTAATGATTTTTCCAATCATGATGAGGTAAACCGGTGATGAAGAGCAAATAGTGCAGATGGAATGCGACCAATTATTTTCATGCTTAAATTGAGACTCTAACAATCACATGAAGCAATAAATCGACACCTTCACCCGAATCTAGTGCTTTGAACGTTAATTGACAAATTTATCGAAAGAAATATAGACAGAGGCATATACGAGACGCTCAAGGAGAAACAATTTTTGATTGAAAATTTATAGCCAAACCCAAACACATGAATATAAGGCAATGTTTAACTATTTTTAACATGAACAACAAATCGAGCATGGGGGGCAATAGATTCACACTATTTGCAGATTATGCTAAACTCATGTGGTCAAAGAGCAAAGCTTACCATGTAAAGAATGAGAGGTTGAAGCTATGAATCATGGAATAAACAAGTTACGGTCATAGCAACATGCTTTGAAACCGAAAGAGCACAAAATGACACACCAACATGGACAACACTCAGGTATATATATAAAGAGGTCAGATTTACCTATGACGTAAGTTCCAGCTAACGTTAACAAGAATCTATAACAATGAAGGGGACAAAGTGAACAACCAAGGCAGCGAGCATTTTCATATCATACTGATGCAATTTTAGAACCAAACAACGAACATTCCAAACAACCCAACTGATGAACTCATAGTTGAGATGGAATAAATGCTAAATCATTTCAATCTACACCAAGTAGCAAATTATCTAGCTTCACAGACACAAAATCGAGCTAATAAATATAACGACCAACATATAATATTGAAGTAAACATTCACAAATGTTGGACTCACGCTTACTGTCCAAAAACTTGTAGGTAAACAGGATTAAAGAAAGTGCTACACGAAAGAACCAAATACTCTTACTAACAGACCCTGTATCAAGTGTTGAACACACACAACATGCTACAATGAAACATAATACAAGAGGAGGTGAGGTTACCTTTTTCCAGGTAGCGTACTGAGACTATGAGCTTGACCTTGAAGCTTTTACACCATTGTGAGTTTAACTCGAACAAGAAGAGAATTGATACAAAATAAAAACTAGCTCTCGATTTTTAATCCTTTCGATTAAAAAAATAAAACTTATGTTCTTCAGAATCTAAAAATCTCTTGTCCCCAACCTCTCAACTCTTAAGACTTATAAAACTTGTATTTTCTAAAAAATTTATGTTTTTTTTTCTCCCCCTTCTCTTAACAGTGAACAGGGGTATTTATAGGCCGAATTTTGGGATTGAAAAATGGGGAAAATGGGTTGAAAAGATTGGATGATTTCCAAATTCAAAATTCAAAATTCAAAAATCTCTTCTCAAGAGATAAGGTAGCCAGATTTCCGCTATTTGGTGGTATTTTCGCGTGAAGAAGATGATATAAAGGTCGTAGGGTATGGCTTCTTTTCCAGATTTGCTGGTATTTACTGCGCTGGACTGTTGTTCGTTTTTGGGTTTGGTGTCGTAAGGAAGAAGACGAGGCAGTGGGGTTCGGTCATTTGGTATGTGGTACGTATTGTTGTTGTTGTATTGGTTTGGTGATAGGTTTCTTTGGTATTGAGGTATTGGGCTGGATGAATTGCAAATAGTGGGCTGGGAATATTGCATGCTTTATTGTTGTTAGGTTGCTGGAGTTTGGTAACTGTTTAAGGAGTTGAGAATAATAAAGCAAGCTGGAAATTGGCCCAACTTTGCTCTTAAATTGATCCAACAAGTAGAGCAAAATATTGGTTAGATTTGATTTTGACAAATAACCAAATAAATTGCAAATTCGGTCAAGTTTGGATAATACAAATTAATATTAATTAATTAACGAGCTTCTTAATTTTAACAAAATAAAATAATTAATTTAATTATAAACTAATAACTAACAAAAAAAATATGCCAACTTAAAGTAAACTAATTTAATAAAATATTTAACTAAAAAATAAAATCTTTTCTGAGTTGATTGTCGAATATTATAAAATATACTAATTATATACAAAATTATGTAAAACATATATGTTATTTAAAAATTATAAAAAAGTGACGGAAATAACTTGCAAACTCTATTTACTTTATTTTCTTGAATATTTTTTTTTATAAAACTAATAATGTTAAATCATTTGAAATTGGAGAAGGTCGATGATTAATTTATATTGTGGAGGGCCAAAATTGGGTGTCAACAGTTGGATTGACTCGTGGTAGAAATTGATTATCCTAAATTGCTCAGTTAAACTGAAACCGTTGGGAGATTTAGAAAAGAGAAAACCGCAGAAAAATTTATTGCCTGGCTTCTGTTGCCGTTGAGGCCGCTAGGGCGGGATTTTTCCCGCCAAGGCGAGGCCGCTGGTGCGGGATTTCTTCCACCAAAGCGGGACAGGGCGAGACAGAATCTCAGCCCCGTCACTCATGTTTTTCCCCTAGTCATAATTATGGACCCCGAATCATACCCGAACTAACTCCCTGCGATCTAATTCAGTGTTTAGTAATCGAATATAAGTTATAAGGTGTGTTAAATTTGTGGAGAACCTGGGCATATGAGGAGGAAATCAGCGAGGCCGTGAAGGCCGAGGAAATGGTAATGCAGGTAGAAGAGTAGTGCAGCCAGGCAAGAAAGTTTCCCGTCAAGAGGACATGGCTCAGTTTTATTTTTTTTCGGGTAAGACTAAGTTTGAGGGTGTGATGCAGTCGTCACAAGAGCTACTCTTCTCTGTGCCCGGATGACTATTGCTTTGTTGATCCAGGTTCTACTTATTTGTATGTGTTAGTTCAATTGCCTTGGGATTTGATGTGGTTTGTGTTATACTTGATTCCATCATCCATGTTTCTACCCTAGTTGAAGAGTCAGTCATAGTCACCCTTGTATATCGTGTTTGTCCTGTTGTGTTTATGGATTTTCAGACTTGGGTTGATTTGGTTATGCTGGATATGACTGACTCGACATAATCTTAGGCATGACTTGGTTGTCCCCTATCATACCGGGCTTAATTGTAATGCTAAGTTGATAACTCTAAAGATCCCCGATAGGAAAAGATTAGAGTGGGAAGGGTGATTAGAGTGGGAAGGGTGTACAAGCCTAAGCTAGGTAAGATCATATCCACCATTCGGGCAAAGAAACTGGTAGGGCATGGTTTTTTGGCATATTTGACTCATGTTTGGGATGTTGAGGTTGAGTCTCCCTTTATTGAGTCTATTCCGGTGGTGTATGAGTTTTAAGGAAGTGTTTCCTACGAATTTGCCTGGTATGCCTCCATATAGAGATACAAATTTCTGCATTGACTTGGAAACTGACACTCGCCCCATTTCCATCCCTCCGTATCATATGGCTCCAGCAGAATTAAGAGAGCTTAAGGCTGAAATCCAAGAGCTTCTTGATAAAGGGTTCATCCGTCCTAGTGTTTCCAAGTGGGGTGCTCCTGCCTTATTTGATAAGAAAAAGGAGGGTAGTATGAGGACTGATGATTTTATCTTAATTAATAAGGGAGTGGATTAATACCGGAATGGCAAGCTTATGGATAAAGAAAGTTCCATTGAGTATACTTGGGTGAAGGAAATTGAAGATTTTAGTAAGAATGTGTGTACCGAGATTGGGCTAGTCCTTTGAATTTGATGAGTTTACCTAAGTTTGAGGTGTCGTGTTGATGAATTGTTGGCTTCGTAGTGATAGTCAAGGCTGACTGAGCATAACGGTAATAAGAGTTCGTGATGAATTGTGACGGGATGCAACTATATAATAAAATAGTTGGTTAAGCAAATTTTTGTACAGTAATTATGACTTGCGAGTATCTAAGGTTGTGGTTTTCTAATATTTGATGAGTGGCATGGTTGTATGGAAAGTTTTAAGAGATGGTGGGACACCATTCAAATATAAATTAAGAGCTAGAGTCATAATGAAGAAAAATAGTGGGATGTAGTACAACCTTTAGAGAGAGGCGAGAGCAAGAATATTTTATTTGATTGCAAAGGCTGAAGGGATATCTTTAGAGGGGTAGCTAATTGGGTTTAGAGACGCGTGATTACATTCGTTTTGTTGTGGCTATGGTAATAGTGTCACAAATCCGTCGGACTGGTTAAAAAACTATTGGAAAGGATTTGAGAAAAGAGTGTGCAAACATTAGCTCGAGTGTGATGATAAGTGCTTTGTCTTGTTTTGAGTTTAGTAATGAGTACGATTGAATTGTTAGCGAAGAATATTGTAAGGTCGATAGAGATGCGATCAATGATAAGCGAAAATCTATGAGTTCATAAAATTCTTCAAGGTACAAACTAATGTTGATAGATAAGGGGATTGTGTTATACAGTTGAATTTACAATTCAGATTTTTCATTGTAAGTCTACATTCGTGGTGATATATTTTGTCAAGGTATGAATTGGCAATGTGAGAAACGATCAATTATATATGGTATTGAGCATTTGAAAGGACTTACACCTGGGTTGAGTCATAAGGCTTATTACTTTTGATTGTTAAAGTACATAAGAAATGTTTTCATTTAAAAAAAATATTAGTTTAGAGTAAGTTAAATGGTTGGAGTGTTCATGATGGTTGTTAGTATTGAGAGTGTGGACTTCAGTAGAATGATGTGAAGAGTATATGGAGTAAGCCGAATGGAAATGACGGGTATCGACTCTTCAGAGGAAAACCTTTGGTATTATTCAATAGTTATTTCGTAAAATTCTTACGTGATCATTTATTTCGTTTTGTACACGATGGTGAGTATGTTTCACTAGCTATGATGACATGTGTTTTCACTTTTGTGGGTGGATCCTTGGTGGTGGATCAGGTGTACTAATCATGCGATGTTCTCTTGGTTGAATGTGATGATTTGGGAAGACGTGGTTAATCTAGAGGACTTATGTGGTGTTGTCTTGGAGTTGTTAAAGTGTTTTAGTGGTTCTACATGTACCCCATTGCTTATGAGAACTTATAGAAGAGCTATCATGCGTATTTATGGTTGTCCGACAATATTAATATTCATCTAGTCGTCAAGGTCATGTATTGATTATGTGTGGTTAAATGTAAGGACCATTGAATCCAATTCTACTATTCTTAAGAGGTAATCTACAATTACGAAATCTAGCATTTCGATAGTGTTGTTGGAGGGGTTGTATGCTTGGACATATCCCTCGATGAGTATCTGATTTCTAAAGATCAAAATTGTTATAACTTAAGCTCATGGAAATTTATGTTGTGGGATGAAGATGATGTTAGGAACTGTGATTGTTTGGGTATTATGAATGCGTGTTGGTTGGTTCTGGTTCACTTCTAATTGTAGCGAGTATTTGATTTAGAATGTTATCATGCTTATGTGAGAAAGGATTAGTCCTGATGATTGTGTCAGATTCCTTGATAACATGTGGCAGACATGTGTACGATCAACTTTAATGGTTGTTGGGAATCGTTTTGTTGATTAGTTAAGTTTACATACAATAATATTTATCACTCGAGTGTTGAGATGACTTCATTGAGGCATTGTAAGAGAGGATGTGTAGGTATTTAATTGGTTGGTTTGGGGACGAAGATTATATCATAATGTGAGACTCTGTTGTGTTAGACGAGACCTTCTGTATGAAGAAGAATCGGTTGAAATTCTTGATCTCGACGTCCGTAAGCTAAGGACATGCGAGACAAGTATCCCCTGTTGTTCAGCGATTCAAGTACTACTCTACCCTTACTCTAGCCAGTTTTTCCTAGTTGATCACTCGGGGACGAGTGATGGTAAATTGGTATCTATTGTAACGACCTGATTCTGTCGTTAGGGAAAAGCCAATGAAGAAAAAAAATTGAGGTCAGAAAACTTTTTCATAGTAAACTGAAATTTCTCAACCTAGTCCAAATTTGGATAAAATCGGAGTTATTAAGGTGTAGGGAAATCTGGTAACAATCGGGTGATTTAATTATGCTTTTGATTACATGAGTAGTTATATAACTCGTTAAGGAATCCATACGACTTTATGAAATTGAATTCGGGTGAGTAGAACTCCTGGAATCGATCTTAGCGTGAAGGGTATTTTCTGAACGTCGTTGGTTAGAGGTGTGTTGTAAAATGGGGGTCTTGAATTTATTAAAATAGCTCACTGGTTCATGCAAGCCGCTAGGGCGAGATTTCTGTTGCCAGGGCGGGGTGGCTGTAGCGGAGTAAGGACCGCTATGGCGGGTCCGACGTGACTTAAGGTCGTAAATAAACCCCAAAACGTCTTTATTCTGCACTTTGAGAGCTAAGAAACGACCCTAGACGAGTTTTTGACCATTTTTCACCATTCTTGAGGCTAAAGGTAAGGTTTTAACTCCCCAAATCTATTTTTCGATCTGTAGAACGTAATCTAATGGGTAATTATTGATGGGGGAAGGTTTCATCTGAAAATTATGATGGAAAATTCCCTAATCTAGGTATGGGGACCAAGGGTTTGGTCTAGGGTTATTGAGTTTGTTATAATCCGGATAATTAGACCTTTAATTGTTGATCCTTGCGTATAAATTGTTGTTTTTACACCACAAACAAGCGGGAAGAATTCGGAAAGGGAAGATTTAAGTGCCTTAGGGGATTCAAGCTTGGATTCGAGGTAGGTGATGGTTGTGATTTCATGTTGGTGTGATATATATTTGTAATTGCTTCATTATAATACGTGTATGTATGCGAATGTTACACTATTGATCACACTACTTGTACTGTGGATGAGGATAATTGAATAATTGTATGCCATGAATCACCTCTTGTTGTATGATTGTGAGAATGTACATTGTGATTGTGGTTTGTTGAATGGATTGGGTGTTGCGTTTCGACACACTAACTTGGATCGGTTGCCACGGTCCGGCATAAACATAGGACCGGTTGCCACGTTCTGGCATAAACATGAGATCGGTTTCCACGTTTCGGTATAAATATGGGATCCATTGCCACATTTCGGCATAAACATTGGATCGATACCACGTTCCGGTATGCTAACAGTTTGGGTGTGGGTTCCATGAGAGGACCATTGAATTGGGTTCCATGAGAGGACCATTGAATTGTGTTGTGTATCTACTTGTGATGATTACGTTCATATCTAATGATGATTGATATTGGAAGATTGTATGCTGCTCTAAAATGATAACCAATGTGTATTATTGAGAACGTGTGATGCTACATTGATCCTGAAAAGATGACTAATATTGTATATGTTCGGTATATGCTTGTTTTATAGTGTTGTGGTTACTTGCATGTGTTTCACTTATTGGGATAGCCGCGTGATCCTACCAGTACACTGTGGTTGTGTACTGATACTGCACTTGCTTGTTCTTGTTGAGTACAGGGCATCTTCAGGCGGCTATTGAGCGTTACCGGATTCAAGGGTGAGCTAGTTTTTTCAGGCTGCCATGGATCTTTCTTGTTTAAGTCCATTCTTTTCGGACTCAGACTTTGTTTAAGGTGTTGTTTAGTTTTGGGGTTGTACCCCTTGTTCTTAGACTTGTCGTTAGTAGAGTTTTGGTACAATGACTTTCAGGTTCTAGGGGTTGTTCTTCCGCATTAGTTTGGTTAGTTGTTTGTTAAAAACCTTGGTGTTTATGGGGACTCCATTTTTATTATCATTTATACATGCTTCTATATCTTTAAATGCCTTAGTTTTCATAAAATTTGTTAGTTTGGGTTGTAGTAATGGTTCTCCCACCGGAGGGTTAGTGTGGTGCCAATCACGACGGTCTGAATCGTGACAGTTCCAACACTTTTACCTAAAATTTAAGGATCATCATTAATTTATTGATATCTTCGAAAAGTATTAATTATTGTGATTTGTGGTACCTCATCATTTTACTTAAGGGTGTACATGGCCGGGTTGGTTCGGGTTTTTCAAATATCAAACCAAACCATTTGTGTCGGATTTTTAAATTTTTAAACCAAACCAAACCAATAAAACTCGGGTTTTTCAACCTCGGGTTTTTTCGGGTTTTTCGGTTTTTCGGGTTTTTCTAGTAAAGTAGTCATACAAACATATAATTTACTTGTACTTCAAATATTTCTTTAGTCCTACCAAAATACAACTATCTAAGATGTTTCTTAAAAATATAACACAATATGATATGATTAATGACACTAAAATATCCAACAAAAATAATAATAATGAAATCGCGTAAAACAAATATTGCAAATTAACAAGTCATAATAAAAATGATCATAATTTAAAAGTACCAAATCTTGCTAAAATTAAGTTTAATAAGTATTAGTTGCATGACTAAATATTAAAGAAAATTAAAATTAGATTATGTATTTTAATTGTCTAAACCAATGTAAAACTAAAGAACAAATATTCAATATTATTGTCATTCTTAGTGTTGAATTGATTTTCTTTTTGCATTAGTATTAATTTGATTTTGATTTAAGCTTTATTATAATTACCAACATCTGTGGACTATAATCTTTATTGGCCCATTCATAATTCTAAGTTTCAAACTTGAAATAATATATTAAAAGATAAAAACTATGGAAAAGTATAAGAAATATTTAAAAATTATATCAAAGTAAATATTTTTATGTATAAAATAAAATTTTATAATTATATATATATAAATTCGGGTTGGTTTGGTCTCGGGTTGGTTTTTTTTAGTTAAAACCAAACAAAGCCAAATATAGTCGGGTTTTTTTTTTCAAAACCAAACCAAGTCAAAGCAAACCACTAGTCGGGTTTTTTTGCCGGGTTGACTCGATTTGCGGTTTGGTTCGCTTTTCGGTTCGGTTTTGTACACCCCTAATTTTGCTAAGTCAAAATTAAAGGAAAATGGAAGAAGAAAAAAAGGTTCTATTTGCGTCGTTTGTTCTGCTATTCATACTAAGAAAATGTAAAAATAAATGCTAAAATGGTCTTCTTAATTAAACATATCATTAGTCAACTAAACAATCTCTCATTTCTCCAAGCAAGCCGCCTTGACCTTTGAATTATTTACATTAATATTACATTCTTTGGATGTAACAGTCTAAATGGATCATAGGTCTATAACATTGAGGGAAAATGAGATTGTAGCCTATAAATTCACGAGGCGACTAGAGATTTCATAATCAGATTTAATAGAAGAAATGAATATTATGATTTGAATTCAATAACAAGAATCAAATATTCATTGAGGGAAAATGAGATTGTAGCCTATAAATTCACGAGGCGACTAGAGATTTCATAATCAGATTTAATAGAAAAAACGAATATTATGATTTGGACTCAATAACGAGAATCAAATATTATGAAATTTAGTTAGAAAATTCTGCATCAGAACGAGAGGAAAAGTTAGGGTCACATAAAAGTGAGTTCATAATTCAATTATAACGAACCTTTTAGGTTAAAAAGCCGAAGAGTTCAAAATATGAGGTCCCAAACGCTTGAGGTAATTCGGAGAGATTGAGGTCGAAGCGTATAATAATTTGACAATTAAATGAGTTATTACGATTAACTTTTCTAATATAGTTAAACTATATCATATAAATTGAGATATAGACAAAGGAAATAATTATTTTTTTATTCCAATTGTTTCAAGTAAAAGAAAATTAACCTTGCTAACTTTTAAAAAGGCCAAGTGGAATGGGTGTTCAAACAATATCAACTAAATATTATTTTTAATTCAACTTTAAAGAACCCCTCAAATATGACGCAATTTATATCTAAACACTTGGGAGTCATTTGATGTGAGATTTTATCGAGCTGAGTAAGATCACCAGCAGTACCTTGCAAAGGGGGGTCGGTTTGGCTCAAAGCAATCTGCTGGTAAAGGCTGCAATGATCCTATCCGTTGCTATGGTTGAGACCTTTCCATTTGCAGGATAAAAATAACGTTAGTTGTGTCTATTCTCCTAAGGTATGGTTGTTATAGGCTTTAAATGTGCTTCTGCAGTGATGTATCTAGTCTACCCTCTTACACTTGTTCTGGAAAACCCAATGTTTGTAGCTTCACCATAGATTTGTAATGTATATATGGTTGCAGATTTGTGCCGTATCTTGTTCGTATATGTATATTGATGATGCTCTCTGGCCATAAATTGGAATAGTGCCTGTCAATCAGTTGTGTCGAATTTGAGTTATGAAAGTCAATGTCGGGCCTAATTAATCTGTAGGAGTTATTAATTGTAGACACGTAATTTTTGACCGAACCTAAACTTTTACCACCATTTTTAGAGCTTAAATATTTTATAAATCTAAAATTAAATATTTTGATTTTTTATCTTATTTTATTAAGTTTATTTTAAAAAGATTTGAGAATAACAAAAATAGAGTCACACTTTAAGGTACATTTTGTTTTTAATTTATCCAAAATTTAGTAAATAAATTAGTGATTTTAATATTTTCTTAATTATATTTTTTTGATCTAGCTATTTAATTTTTCTATATTTTTATTAATTCCAAAATAATTAGTTAATATTATTATTATTATTATTATTAGTATTAGTATTATTATATTTTTATTTATTAACAACAAAAAATAAAAAATAACCTACCTATCTCCCATTACCCCCACTCTACCCACTACCCCACTTACCCAACTCACACACTAGTACACTACACACACGACACAACACATACATACTACTACTACTATATAGACAGACACACACCAAGGAAGAAAGGGGACGCCAAAAACAAAAGGAAAAAAAAGGATTCTGCACACACACGCAGCACACAAGAAACAGAGGTGAAAAGGAAAAAAGAAAAATAACATTCACGCAGAAAACAAAAGAGGAAATCCATTTTAGTTTTAGTTTATTTTTCTTTCAAATATTCATTAATACATTCACATATTTTCTTCCTTTCTCATTACTACTTTATTTAAACACAACACATATACCATAACGAATCATCTACAAAAATTAGTGGGTGTTCTAATCGAGGTTCAGTCAAGATTTGGCGGTATTCAACTTTTCCCTATCTCTTTAATTTATTTATGGAATTTGATGTAATTTTATGACAAGTTTTCTTATATGTTGTTTTATTCATTAGTTTGATTGAAATGATTAATTTGTTAGTTGTTATATCTCTCTATTTAATGTATGAAGGTAGATTTAATCGATAATTATTTTTATTTATCTAATTCCCATTGTTAGTTGTGATCTCTTAAAAATAAACGAGTCATAACATTGTTCTTATCTTGATTCAGATAATAATGATAAAGTAGGTATAGTTAAGATAAAAAAAACAAATAAATAAATAAATAAATTATTGTTGTTTAATTTTATCAAACAAAAAAATTATATTTATTTTTAACAATTCCTTATTGTTTTATTTGATTTGAAAGTGTATACTTAATTTTGATATTAACTTTAAGAGTAAAAAAAAATATAAATATTAAAATATAAAATAAAAGATATAGAAATGATGACAGAATTATATATTGTATCCTCAACATTTAGATTTATTTTACTTTATTTAGTTTTATGTATAAAGGAAGAATATTTGTTTTCTAATGACTAGATGAGTTTTAGGCATATTAATAAATATTTGTTCCAAGTAAGAATGTGGTTACACATCTTTTTTGAGACAGTAAAAGAAACTCAAGGATGCGGTGACGCACCTTGTTCAAAAAGATAAATAATTTTTATTAATTTAAAGTAAGACTCAAAGACAACGTTATTAAGTGTGATGCAAAGAAGACAGTTATGTCTCTAAAATGTCAAGATCAAGAATGCAGTTATGCATCCGGTTTAAAACTAATAAAATTCAACAATTAAAAAATAAGTGAACCATGACCTTAGACACAAATTATCCAAAAATATATTAAAATAAGTATAAGTCAATAAAAGCGACCGTGCTAGAACCACGGGACTCGAGGGATGCCTAATACCTTCCCCTCGGTCAATAGAATTCCTTACCCGAATTTCTAGTTCGCAAACCAAAACTAAAAGAGTCATTTCCTATTGATTAGGGATTCGAAAAGGTGACTTGGAACACCACAACTCAATTCCAAGTGGCGACTCTGAAACAAAAATAAAATAATCCCTAAATCAATACCGTCACTTAAATTGGAAAAACCCTGCCGCCGTGCGCGAAAAGGGGTGTGACATTAATGAAGTGATGTTGCTATTGAATTTAATAAACATCCTGACCCATCAAATTACTGACCAAGGGTGTGGCCTAGTGATCAATAAAGTTTGTTGAGAAGTGTGAGGTCTCACGTTTATTTAAAAGCAAATACAACCTGTGATGCCCATTTATTGAAAAGCATATACATGTGGGATCCAAATGAGAATTATGAAAAAAACATCATCAGAGTATTATATGAAACCAAATGTAAGTCCCTTCATAAATCATAGTAGTCGTCATCAACTGTTCATAGCTTGTGGTAGGAGTCTTTACAATAATATTACCGAATCGATTTGGAAGCCTCTTGATTAATGCCACTGTTATCATAGGCTGTGGCTGTAACAACACAAAGGAGGACCACATAGATAGCTACTGTGGTTTCTTTACCCATATTGGACGCTGTTTTTGGTTTGTGAAATGATAGATATTCTATAAATTTGTGTTTGTAGTGGAAGTTTTGTGTGTGCACATTATATAGGAATCTTGAGAGAAAGAGAGTTCATTTCAGCATTGGACTTGTGCCTTTTGCAAGGCAAAATCCATCCACTTTTAGACAATATTTGATCCTTGAGCAACAATAGTTAATCTACGCAATTTAGACAGGAAGAGTTCATTGTATAATTGTTTGTAAATGCCTTCTCCACAGCAAGAGTCCAATCACTACTAGACAATTTTGAAATATACTTGATACCCATTAGTTAACTTAACAAGGTAGAATAATTTCAGAATGTCAAATCCATTCTTGTGATAAGGGTTCAAAGGCATAACATGTATAAAAATAAGTTTTGTTAAGAGGCATCATTTAAAATGTACAAGGCTTACTTGAGGTGTCTAAGTGAAAAATTGTGCCAACTTTAGAGGCTGCCGATGGATTCCGCCAAGATAAATTAGGCCATCAAATTACAAAATATGTACATCGTGTATAAATAGTGAATTCTTTATATAAATATATGTATATATATGCATGAGTGTATATATATATATATATATATATGTACACATACAATATACATATCTATACATACCTATATGGCTATACATACAATGTATATACCTATACATAATATGTATACCCCATATACAATCAAAGGTATATGTAGTGTATACTTTGACCATATTTGGCAAACTAAATGACCGGATGATATATATTGGTAACTTCTCTTAATATAACATGATATATTTTTTCTGGACCAAAAAAATAATCTAGGCAAATCAGCTAGATTATGAATTTTTGAGTATAGTCTCTGCACATAATCTAAGTAAATCAACTTATACCATTTACATACCAATTGTATATACAAAATATATTGATAGGAAATTTGTAATTTTATATTCATATTAGTTATACATTGAAATTTTATTTATATACTAATTGAATACAGATTATGTACACAAAATATATTGATATACAATTTGCATTTTTATATCCACAATAGTTATACATTGGAATTCTAGTTATATACTTGTTGCTTACAAAACATGAGTTCCTTTAGATTTCGTTAAGTGTGCCATTAAAATTCAGTTACATAACAATTATATACACAAGCTCGTGGTTGATCTTCTGAATGAATTTGGTATCAAGTTTGATAATATTGCTTTTTCTCTTATAAGGTAGGAAATATTTATTAAAACAAGGTCAATCACTTTGGCCCAAAAAAATTTAACCATCATATATAAATGAAATTCAATGATTTATAAAGTAGTGTATGATATTGGAATACATTAATTATTGGTCTTTAATGTCATATTGTTGCATGAATCATATTTAAATTAGGGAACATAAGAATATTGAAAAAAAATTCTCATATTAATTGGAAAAGAAATAAGAAATACAAATATCATGTCAATTATAGACTACTAAACTTATGACAACTATAAATTATCATTAATCCGTTAATAATTACTTTGTTATTATTTTTTCCATCTTTTTTATTTTATTTCTTGAACATTAAAAATGTTACATAATATTAGGATTCTAATGTTAGGACTTGAAAGATAAACAATCCTGTTAGGATTTATTCAATTTTCTTGTAACTATATTATGCTTCAACTTTAGGCCAGTGACGGAGCCATAAATTTCACGAATAGTGTTCAAAAATTACACAAGTATTTTTTTTGGGACCTCTAAGTGTACTAAAAAGATTACTTTAATGTACATGTTTAAAAATAACCGCTCTTTCAAAATGTGAAGACGGAAAAAGGCATAATTCAAAATGTGAAGAAGGAAAAAAGGTTTAACTCTACATCAAGCGAGATTCAAACTCCCAATCACCTAAAGCCTGAACTTTCCCTGTGACCCAGAAACCACTAGGCTACAACTTTTTTATGTTTTAAGGGTGTCTAAAATATGTTATTTAACCATTTATCGTATCATCTTACTTATATATACAATATAATTTTCCGACGAATGATGGCTGCTTGGACATCCTGAGTATACTTAGCGCCGCCACTGCTTCAAGCTCAACTTGCTACATGCATGTATAATTTTTACATATAGAAAATCTCAAGATATGATCGATGCATGTTTGCCTCTAAACTAAGCCATGCAAAATAGCCAAAAAAGAAAAAAAATGCCTCTAAATCATTTTTAAATTGCCAAATTGGTTTAAAGAAAGACCAGAGGATAGAAAGAAATTCAAACGTCAACTCTATCATTTATGTAGATATGTCTGAACACATCTTTCTTTTTCATTTTTCCATATTGGATTTGATGTTTTGACCACATAATAATCTTCTTGATTTATGAGTTAACAAATGATTAGTGCAACATCCAATTATAGGATTCATGTATCTTCCCTCTTAATCTCTCTAGTAATAAAGATCAGTAAAATATTTATATAATTGAACTTTGGATGAAAGGACAAAGAAAAAGAGTGACTTAATTATATTCCATTATTTTTGGACGATGAGGTTTTACTTTGACCATTTAACAGCCTCACGTGCTGTTGAAAAGCCTCTTCACTCCCACAGTAATTGAAAGAATGGAAAGGACCAAATACATTTACTCACTTTTTCAAGTAGTTTAAATTACTATGATAAAAATAATTTTCAGCGGTATTTAATATGAATATTAATAAAATGTGTTTTTTTTATTGGTATTAGTTAATTGTTATTGTCTCATTGAATCTAGTGTTGCTATAGGCTTTAAGGACATTTTCAAAGAATGCTAATTATCACTAAAATTATATATTTAGCAACAATTAAACTATTATTGTTAATTAATTATCACTAATTAAATACTCCCTCTGTCCCTAATTACTTGTCCACTTTTGAACTGACACACCTATTAAGAAATCAATTAATGACATAGTGAGTTTACCATTTTACCTCTATTAATTATGAAGTGGATGAAAAGTTCTGGATTTTTCAAAGTAATTAGTTATTTAATTGAGGATATAATAGGTAAAAAAAAATCATCCTTTCTTGATTTGTCAAAATAGACAAGTAATTAGGGATAACTATAAATGAAAAAGTGGACAAGTAATTAGAGACAAAGGGAGTATCATTTTTTTCTGTAGAAAAATATAAATTCCATTTGAGTATATTCATTCAATTATATATATAACGCTTTGGTGCTAAGTGCTAACAATATTAAGGGCATATATGATAATAAATATGAATCGTATAACAAAAGAAAATATTACACCTTTTTCAAAATACATATGACCCTCAAGCTATGTGAGATTATAAGATGATAACCATATTGTACTTAATGTGCTAAATTTGATACAAGTCAACTAAAAAAGCTAACTTACATGTCATTCTTTATGTCACAATTTTGTGACACTTTCTCTGTTTTAAATTAAGTAGTTTTTTTTTTTTAAATAACGTTTTCCATATTTAGTAACAACTGAAGTTAAACTTTTCATCTTATCGTTAAATGAATTTATTTCTATATAGTCACAAAATTTATTTGGCTTATTTTAGTTTTAGATCACAATATTTTTTTTTAGAACAAATCAATTTCTCTTAAACTCTATGCATGGTCAAACATCTTCACATAAATTAAGATTAAAAAAAATATTAAATATGCTCATTTTAAACTTTTATTTTTTTAGCTAAATAAATAAATAACTTCCTAACCAGCAACCAAACGACCCTAAGGTTGATGTTTGGAACTTGGCTTGATAGCATACAACTATGCATACTTAATTTTAACAAATTTATCTCTAACGTTTTAAGATGTATTCATATGAATAACAAACTAATCCCTCACATCTTATGCTTTCACCTTTTAAAATATAATTATCAATTATTATAGTGCAAATTATGCAATGTAAAGTCAACTTGGTTAGGAACAAAGTTGGTTTCAAGTCTATGAACATGGAGTATTAAAGTTGATCATTTATTCCTAAACCCTTGCTTTTGTGTGTTTCAGCACTTTTACCTAAAATTTAAGGATCATTTATTTATAGATATCTTCAAAAAGTACTAATTATTGTGATTTGTCGTACCTCATCATTTTGCTTAGTCAAAATTAAGGGAAAATGGAAGAAGAAAAAAGGTTCTATTTGCCTTGTTTGTTCTGCTATTGAAACTAAAAAATGTAAAAATAAATACTAAAAAGGTCTTCTTAATTAAACCTTTAATTCCCTAAAGCCTTCTAATTGAACATATCATTTAGTCAATAAAAGATCTCTCATTTCTCCAAGCAAGCCACCTTAACCTTTTAATTATTTGCATTCTTTAATTTAGATGTAATAATCTATATGGATCGTAGGTCTGGAGCACATTGAGGGAAAATGAGATTATAGGCCATAAATTCACGAGGCGTATATGAGGAAATCCAACTTAGAGATCAGAGATTTCATAATCAGATTTAATAAAAAAAAACAAATAATATGACTTGAATTCAATAAAAAGAATCGAGTATGAAACTCGAACTAGACAAATTCTGCATCAAAATGAGAGGAAAAGTTAAGGTCACATAAGAGTGAATTCATAATTCAATTATAACGAACCTTTTAGGTTAAAAAAGCCTAAGAGCACAAAAGAATATGAGGGCCCAAATGCTCGAGGTGACCCATAGAGAATATTGGGGCCGGAACATATAATAATTTGACAATTATATGAGTTATTATGGTTAACTTTCCAAAATAAATAGTCAAATTACATCATATTCATTGTCACGACCCATATCATCGTGATTGGCACCCACACTAACCCTTCGGTGGGAGAACCATTAATACTAATTAGCTAACCAACTTTAATCAAAATACTTAGACATTTAAGTTACGGAAGCAAGTTAAATGCTAAGAAAACAAAAAATAGGGAGTTCCCAACTCCAACAAAAGTCTAACAACTAAACAAATGCGGAAGTAACACCTAGAACCTGAAAGTCAACGTACCAAAATTCTAACAAGATCCATAAGTCTAAACAAGAGGGTTTACAACCCCAAACTAATGTAATAATAACTAACTAGAAAGTCTAAGTCTGAAATGTGGACTTAAACAGAAAGAAAACTCATGGCAGCACGGAAGAACTGGCTCACCCTTGAATTTGAACGACGATCACTGATCTTCTAGACGAGGTCTGTCAATAGCTTCCTGAAGATGCCATGTACTCAACAAAAGAAAGAGCAAGTGCAGTATCAGTATACAACCACAGTGTACAAGATCACGCGACTGTCCCACTAAGTGCAACATACATAAGCCATTACAACAAAATAAACATGCAAATATCAAACCTGTACAATATCGATTATCACATTCTCAACAATATACAATTACAACAAGTCATTGGTCCTTTCATGGAACCCAAAACAGTTAGTGTACCGGTTCGTGGTACCCGATCCCATATTTATGGCGAAATGTGGCAACCGATCCAAGTTAGTGTGTCGGAACGCAACACCCGATCCATTCAACATGCCACAATCACAATCACAAGTATATTCTCAAATCATATAATCAAGTCATGATTCATGTCATTCATCATTCTTATATCTTCATTTACAATTAATGTGATCAATAATGCAACATTCTCATACATACATGTATTATAATGAAGCAAGAACAAACATACATCATACAACATGAAATCACAACCATAAAAAAAAAAACTTATTTATGACAATGTAAAATATTTTACCTTCAAACCCTAGTGATCAACATTCATGACTACAAGTCTTAATCTTAAAGCTCTACTTCTTACTATCATCATTCATACCTATATTTCAAGATATTATAGTCACAAGCTTCATCTTTAAACAATTCTAGTCTTAGTTCACCATAAAGACTCAATCTCATTCATTACTAGTCAAGACCCATCATATATACTATAGTCTAGTTCAATTCACATCTATATGCTTATATTCTTTAACAATTAACAATTAGTACTCATATCGATCTTCTCCATATCCCGTAATTCTCCGATCCTTTTAGCTGAACGGGAATAAGAACAACACTAGGAGTATCGGAGGGATGCACATACAAAGGATGGTTGTGATCAATTTGTTCCGCCATTGATAAGAATCACGAAACAGAGGATGAAAAGAAGGAGAAGAAAACGAAAAAAAACTAGCAAATCTGCTGCTCTGATATCATGTTAAGAAAGCTTACAGTCTTCTTCAATGGAAGTTGTAGCTATGGAGAAATAAGAGAGAAAGAAAACTGAAATCAAAGCCAAAAATCAATCCTTCATTATTCTGTATTTCCTAATCATTTACATTGTATGCACTAGTATATATGCAGATTACAATCAGTTATTTCACACACATCTCTAACTAACTACTGACAGAATTAACTAACTAACTACTATCTTGATTAACAGCTGGCATCACATTCTAGAATCTTCATCTTCACAGTAGTAGTACTACGAGCAACATATATGTGGTATGTGTTTCATGGCCATATATTATGTTAAGTTTGTTGAATTACTTCGTAATATTTGTAGCTCTTAAATTAAACAGACATATATATTTGTTTGTGTAAAACAACATGATTGTTCAATCTCCCAAGTTCTATAAGTATAAGGATTTTTCCAAAGTAGTGTAAGAAAATTTATAGTATACTAGGGTTTTGTTGGAATCTGAAGAGAATTTCTTGTATAACCCTATAAACAGAATATGTTAAGTTGAAGTGAGTGTTTCAAACTTCTCTCTCCGTACATTCTCCTTACCATATGCATACATGGCAATATTTAGCCAAAGTTACGATTGAAAGGGTGTGAATACCACCTTTTTTACGTAGATCGCTTGCAATCTGTGATTGGAGTAAGGTCTAGTCCCCCACTTCATCTTCTCCATAATATGATATACAACACATCCAGAATTTATTTATTTATTTTTTTTAAAAAAAAAAACTAGGCCCAGTATGGCTAAAATGAGAGTAGAAATAATTTTTTTATTTGTAATAGCGCCAATCAACATGTACCTTAGTATCTTAAATTTCTTGAGTTACCAATCCACACGAATCAATTATTATAGATTATACTGTTACATTTACGTAGTTGAATTTTAATTATTCTAATAGCATAAAAAAATTCGGCGCATTCAAATTGAACTTTAAGCGGATTTGGCTACATGTAACGATTATTATACTGTGCTTCAACTTTAAATTCAACTTGTTACATGTATAATCTTTACATATAGCAAATGTCAAGAGATGATCGATGCATGTTTGCTTATCCATGCAAGATAGCCAAAAAAAGAAAAAAAAATCAATTTTAAAATGGCAAATTGGTTTAAGAAAGACCTAAGGATGGATAGAAATTCAAACGTCAACTCTATCATTTAGAAAATTAATTTAGACATGTCCCACACCTATAGACCCTATGTCTGAACACATCTTTCTTTTTCATTTTCCATATTCGATTAATGTTTTGACCACATAATAGTCTTGATCTATGAGATAACAAGTGATTAGTGCAACATCCAATTATAGGATTCATGTATTTTCCCTCTTAATCTCTCTAGTAATCAAGATTAGTTAAATATTTATATAATTGAACTTTAGATGAAAGGACAAAGAAATTTATGAGCAAGAAAAACTTTGACTTATATTTCCATTATGTTTGGAATATTATGGGGATCAACATTCCCAGAATATCACAACAACATAAAGTGGACAATGACATTTACATGTTTTACTTTGACCATTTACAAGCCTCACGTGTTGTTGAAGAATTCTCCTCACTCCACAGTATAATTGATAAAAAGGAAAAAAGCTATATGTTAGTTACTATTTGAAATAGTTTAAATATATATTTTATATTAGTATACTCATTCAACTATAATGCTTTGGTGTTATATTATTAAGAGCATATATGAATCTATAGTATAACGAAAGAAAATATCACACATTTATCAATAATAGAGGGACAAATATGACCCACAACATAGAAAAATTAAAGAAAAGTTAATTTGGTTGCTATAGAAGTTATAATGCAAAGTATTTGTAATACATTAATTAATTAAGGATGAACTAGTTAGTAGTTACGCATGGTTCAATTATACCGGGTTAAATTATCTATGTACTAATTTTTCATCTTTTATTATGTATAACATAATACGTGAATTGATTCATATAATTTACACATATTTTTAATATGTGAGATTATAAGATGATAACCATACTGTATTTAATGTGCTAAATTTATACAAAGCAACTAAAAAGATACTACCTTCTATTGTATGCTCTCTGTCCGAATTTTGTGACACTTTCTCTTTTTTAAACCATTCTAAAAAAAAATGTCATTTTCATATTTAGTAACAATTTGAAGTTGAACTTTTCTTTTTACTTTTAATGAAATTATTTGTAGCCACCAAAATTTATATGGCTTATTTTAGATCACAAGCTTCAAAAGTTTTTTTTCTCTCTCTTAAATTCTATGCCTTGTCAAATATCTTCACATAAACTAAAAAATAATAATAATCAAATATATGCTTATTTTAAACTTTTAATAAATAAATAACCAGCTTCCCAACCAGCAACAAATGACCCTAAGTTTACTGTTTGATAGTATATACAACTATATATGCATACTTAACTTTAACAAATTAATCTCTAAACGTTTTAAGATGTATTCGTATGCTTTCACCTTTTAAAATTGTTAGTGCAGATTATGGAATGTGAAGTCAACATGGTAGGAACAAAGTTGGTTTCAAGTCTATGAACAATTAATAATGAAACTAGAGTAATTAATAGTAATAAAGTTAGTCATTTATTCCTAATTAAAAACCCTTGCTTTTGTGTGTTCCAGCACTTTTACCTAGAATTTAAGGTTCATTAATTTATTGATATCTTTGAAAAGTATTAATTATTGTGATTTGTCGTACCTCATCATTTTGCTAAGTCAAAATTAAGAGAAAATGGAAGAAGAAAAAAAGGTTCTATATGCGTTGTTTGTTCTGCATTTCATACTAAAAAATGTAAAAATAAATACTAAAATGGTCTCTTAATTAAACATATCATTAGTCAACTAAAAAATCTCTCATTTCTCCGAGCAAGCCGCCTTGACCTTTGAATTATTTGCATTAATATTACATTCTTTGGATGTTACGGTCTATTGGATCATAGGTCTAGAACATTGAGGGAAAATGAGATTGTAGCCTAGGGTCGTCTTAATCCCTAGGCCACTAAAGCTCTCGCTTGGGCCACATATATTTTGGGCCTCCATTTTAATTTTTTTTTAAATGTTATTTAAAAAAAATAAAATTTTATGTAGTATGAGTGTTATGATTTTTACCAAGAAAACTGCATATAAGATGAATATATAACCTGAATTTCGTAAGAAACAATTTGATGAAAATATTGATAACGAAATCATAAAGTCCCTTGAAATTATATATATATATATATATATATATATATATATATATATATATATATATATATATTAGATCAAGTTATTTTTTCACTTCAAAATTTATTTGAACTAATTGAAGCATATGAAAATATTTTGGTTTCTTATTTAGTGGTAATTTGAGATCACTAGATGATGAGAATTAAAAAAAGACATTGTCTTAACCTTGAACTTTCTTTAACACATTATAGTTATTCTGATATTGATAGTTTAGATTTAGTTTTTGAATTAAAAGTGTTAAGAGAAATAATACAAGTAGAAGATAATGATCTAATAAAAATATTCAATCAAATAAAAAGATTTGATTCTTTTCCAAATACACATATTGCTTATAGAATAATGTTAAAAGTTCATGTAACCATTGTCTAAGTCGAAAGAAGTTTTTCGAAACTAAAATTGATTAAATCTTATTTAAGATTAACAATGTCTCAAGAGAACTGATTGAATGGATTAGCTATATTATTAAATGAAAAGGAATTATTAAAACAAATCGATTATAAAACTATAACTAATGACTTCACATCTAAAAAAACTAGAAAAATAGGTTTTAAATAAAAATATATATGATGAAAAAAACAAAATATTAGGGGCCCTCTGTGAGGTTTCACTTTAGGCCCCAGTCTTGTTGAGTCGGCCCTGTAGCCTATAAATTCACGATATTATGATTTGAACTCAATAAACAGAATCGAATATTATAAAATTTGAGTTAAAAAATTCCGCATCAGAATGAGAGGAAAAGTTAGGGTCACATAAAAGTGAGTTCATAATTCAACTATAACGAACCTTTTAGGTTAAAAAGCCTAAGAGTACAAAATGTGAGGACCCAAAAGCTTGAGGCGTAACCCGGAGAGATTGGGACCCAAGCGTATAATAGTTTGATAATTATATCAGTTATTACAATTAAATTTTCTATTATGATTAAACTATATCATATAAATTGAGATATAGATAGAGAAAGTAATTATTTTTATTCCAATTGTTTCAAGAACAAGAAAATTATCCTTGCTGACTTTTAAAAAGACCAAGTGAAATGGGTGTTCAAACAATATCTACATCTAAATATTATTTTTAATTTAACTTTAAATTACCTCTCAAAAATGACGCAATTTATATCTAAAATAACTTATCTCAAAATAAATTATTTCAAAATAACTTATTCCCAAACCATTCGAGCCCTTACTTGATTAGCAAGCAATTAAAACCTTACCTGTCTTCAATCTCCTCTCACCTGTCACCATCACAGCTTCTTCTTCCTTTGTCTCTATTTTTCCAAAAAAGCTGCTAGGCTTAGGTGGCAGGGGCTGCTAAGAACTTGCAACTTTGAGGTTTATTTGGTTAATCCATAAAAAAACAACTTATTTATGACAATAATCATCTAATTAATTAAGTACTTCAATTTGGCTTAAAGAAAATCTCTTCTAGCTTCGCCATGCTCTTTCAATTTACATTTTTTGTACAGAAAACAAATAAAATACTAAATAAAAAATGTCAATATAATTCAAACAAATTACAAATGATAACATGTATAAAATTAAGCACGATTATGAGAATTCTTTTTATCGTAATTGTCCTTGACAAATAACCATTTTTATGCAAGGGAAAGAATTAAATTTGACAATAAACAAAAAGTTTTTACTGTTCACCAAATAATATGCAATCACATAGACTATAATATTCTAGTAATGTTAATATTAGAAACATTAATTATATTTGACAATACTTTAAGAAGATTTAATCATTAAGTATGGTATACAACTAACTTCATTCCTATTATATATCGAAATCGATTAAATAATTAATAGTTGTCAATATATGGAGTTTCAACTTAAGTTATTTGTAGAGATTTATAAATACTTGGATGACTTTATTAGACGATTTTCATAACTTAAATAACCATTCAAGGAATTAACTCCGGTTAACTGATCTTTAATTACCCGTAATAGTGTCAAAGTGTACCAAAGCATGCATCATCTATAATACACAAAAAAAATAGTGAAATTGTAAAAATACGTTTCTCATAAATAGAAGTCGAAAAAAAAAGGGAAGAAGAAAATTCTCTAAGACAAATTAAGAAATTGTGATTGGGTGGCGAATTCAGGATTTTTGCCGATACAACAACAATAACAATAATATACCCAGTGAAATCTCACGCAGTGGAGTCTGGGGAGGGTAGGGTTTGCACATACCTTATCATTACCTCGTGAAGGTAGAGAGGTAGAATTTTTACCAATGGAGATAGAAAAATAAACATATGGCGTGTGAGATTTGAACTTAGGAGTTCAAGATGAACTTTGAATTCCCTAAAGCACTGAGTCAACCTCTAATGACTAATGGATTCAAAATCTATGTACATACACTAATGCTTTTTTTAAAATATCTTATATATATCATATAGTTTTTGATTGAATTAGTTCGGGTGAACACCCTCACCCCATCCGCCCCTGGTGTTGTGAGTCTTGTGGTTGGGAGGGGAACTTTCTTGGAAAATGAAGGCTTTTAACCAAAAAGTCTAGCAATTTGGGCTGAACACCCCCCTTAGCCCCCCCCCCCCCCCTTCCCTCTTATAAATAAGCAATTAAACTTTGTGAAGTAGGTGAGCCTTTGTGAGTAATTAGAAGCTCCATATATAATTATGGCAGGACTAGTGTTCCAGCAACATATGGATTATGTAAAGAAGGGAGCATGGTCTCCTGAAGAAGACCAAAAATTGATTGATTATATCATGCAATACCGTATTTGGAATTGGTCCCACATGCCCAAATTTGCAGGTTCAACAACAACAACAAAACTTCATCCCAACTTTTTATTGTTAATTGTATATATAATAATAATAATAATAATAATAATAATAATAATAATAATAATAATAATAATAATAATAATAATAATAATAATAATAATAATAATAATCGTAATAATAATAATCGTAACACTCATATTTTCTATGCCAATAATATATAATTTAATAATATGTGTTCCACTATTTATTTTATATATAAATTCACTTGCATTTTATTAGAGGTTTATTTTATTACATTAGTCTTATTAGTTATGTTTTAAAATATTAAGTTTGAATATTAATATCTTATGCATTTATTTAGTGATAAAATAATATTAAAAAACAATATATATTTTTTATTTGATAAAATATATAAGAGAAAAGAAAATTTTATTTTTATGGTGAGCAAAAATGAAAATGAGGTAGTAATAAAATTGGTTTCAAAATAGATACTATCAAAAAGATAGAAAATGAAACAAAACATGAAAGAGAAAAGTGAGGAAAGAGAAAAAAAATGATTGAGGAAAAGTTGAATTGACATTGTAGGTCCCATATATCACATTATGTTGTAAAACTAAAGTAAAATAAGACAAGAAATATAAAAGATAAAAGCAATAGAAATAGGAAAACAAGAGATGAGAGTTTTTCTTATTATTCCAAGTCTACAAGTGTATACAATATGAACCCTTATGCCTCTATTATGCCTCTATTTATAGTGTAACATAGAGGCATACAAAATGTTAGTCATAAACATGACATTAACATGAATATAATGGGGAGGTTATGGAAGTAAAAGGTTACAAGAATAATGGTTATAAAGGTGGAGGTTATGGAGGTTATGATTAGGGCTGGCAGGGGGACCGGGTCGGCCTGCCTCGGCCCGCGACCGGTCCGAGAACCAGCTCGCCGGACCCGGTCCCGCACATTTTGGGGGGTTTGGGAGGGGTCGGGATAGGGGATCGGTCAGGGGCCGGTTCACCCGTTGGGCCCGGTTGACCCGGCCTGGATGAACCGGCCGGTTCACGGGATCCCCTAACATTTTTTTAATTTTTTTTTTAAATTCTATCCGTTGGGCAACGGCTAGTGGGCCCCCCCAACGGATTTTTTGACCGTTTTTTCCCCCTACCACCCCTACTTTTAATAATTTACTTTAAACCCTCAAGTTATTATAAATACACTTTAACCCACTCTTAATATTATAAATACCCCTCTATCCCTTATTATTTCTTACAAAATCATATATTCTCTCATCTATTTTTTATATCCTTTCAAGTCTCAATCTTAAGTCTCAATATTTTATTCCATTTAAGTCTCATATTATATCATAATACATATATTTCAATTCTAAGTTTTCATATTATATATCATAATATATATAATTCTCATATTTACTATCAAATATTGGAGTTCCAAATTACAAGTTACAACAAACTACAAGCTTCAAGAATCGGTTATAACGTCTGCTATTAACGCAGACGTTTGGTACATTCGTTTCATAATATTTATATTTTATTTTTCGTCATTAATTTTTGTGTTATTATTATTTTTATATTATACTTTACATATAATTAAATATGAGTTCTAACAAAAAAGATACCGGTAAAGGAAAAGAGAAAGAACCAAGTGACATTAGTAGATTATTTAATTTTACTAAAAAAAGTAGTAAGGAAAAAAATAAGAGTAAATGTGGTGGTACTTCTAGAGTTAGATTTAATACAAATGATTCTACTTATGTTGATGATACTTCTTATGATATTGATTCAAATGCTCAACTCGATCGTGAACTTTTACAACAAATTTATGGTGATATTAATCCTTATCTTGATGAAAATTCAGGTGAAGAAGTAGAAGTTGGTTCGGGAGAAGATGAATTAGAAGATACACCTACTAGTCCGGTGACAAATGTTCCAAATGAAACTACAAATTCAACGGAGCAAAATTCTGGACGTCCACCCCTTATACCTCCTACAAGGGAGAAGGTGAAGTATCAACGCCCTAAAACTTCTGTTGTGTGGCAATTTATGACTTTAGATAAGGAAAATTCTATTGCTATTTGTAATAAATGTAAGCAACCTTTTAAACATAAACAAGGTGGAGGTCAAGGTGGGATGGGGGGCTTAAATAGACATTTGTTATCTTGTGTGCCGATTCAATATAAAGAAGCTAAATCATTAGCCAATAGAAAAAAAGGAATTCCAGTTAATGATTTTGATATTAATGTTAATGAATCGGTAGGGGCTTCTAACATGGTTCAAGGAACATTAGATCCTTCTAACCCCGGTGGTCCACTAACACAACGTAAATATAATAAGGAAAGAGATCGTGAAAATTTAGCTAAAATGGTTTCTGTTTGTGGTTTACCTTATAGTTTTCCTTCACATCCCGATTTTATTGAATATATTCAACAAACTTATAATCCTAATTATAGAGGTTTTTCAAGAAATACTGTTAGATCTTATGTTTTTGTATATCAAGGTAAACATTGTCAATATCTTCGTTGTTTGTTTAGCATATTAGATTGTAGAGTGTCTATAACTTCGGACATGGGTCGTAGTGTTAATGGACGTGATTATTTAACTGTTACAGCACATTGGATTTATCATAACTGGAATTTGCAAAAAAGAATCTTAAGTTATAAAGAATGTGTAGAGAAAAAAACTGGTGCATATTTAGCTTCAAATATTTTGAGTGTTATAGATTATTACATGCTTATAGATAAAGTAATGTCTGTCGCATTAGATAATGCATCTAATAATGTAAACGCTGCTAGTATGTTAAAAACTAGATTATGTCCAATTGATGATAATTCTTTTCATGTTAGATGTGTTGCACATGTATTAAATTTAGTTGTACAAGATGGTATTTCATTATTTGAATGTGGTTGTATGAAAATTGAATATGCTGTTGCCTGGATTTTTTATGCTAATAGAGCTGCTAGAATTAGGGAATTTAATGAGCGTTGTGTACTATGTGATTTGCCACCAAGAAAAATTCCAAGACATATTAAAACAAAGTGAAATTCTTTTTACGAAATGTTTTCAGTTGCTTACGAATATAGAGGACCCATACAAATGGTGTTTAATGCTCATAATGCTGACCCATTAGACAGAATTTGTGAAGAAGATTGGGAAGAAACTAATGAACTATTAGAATTTTTAAGACTTTTTTATGATGCTACAACCGTGTTTTCTGGAATTTATTATCCTACTATTTCATCAGTATTAATAAATATTTGTGCTATTTCAATTCAATTTTCTAAATACAAAAACATTGAAAAATTTAGAGTTGCAATTGAGGGTATGATTGAAAAATTTTAAAAATATTTTTTTCCTGTTCCTCAAATTTTTTTAACTGCTACTTTACTTCATCCTGACTATAAATTACAAGGTGTGCAGGGACTTGTTGACACCTTTTATAATACCTTAGAAATTTTACCGGAAATAAATCCAACTTGTGAAATGTGTAAGTGTAGCATAAAAGTAGAAGCAAAAATTTTATATGAAAAATATAGAACTACAGGAAATACTCAAGAAGTTGGTCAAACTTCTAATCCTCAGAGTAAAGCTCGAATTTCAAGTTATATGCGAGATTTTCTTGGTCTTAATTCTACTAACCGTGATGATTTTGAAGAATATCTTAATCAATCTTTAGAAACAGTGGAAGACGAAGATGTCAATGAAGAATTATTAGCATGGTGGAGGAGGCGGAGCGTTGCATTTCCAATTTTGAGCAAAATGGTTCGTGATGTTCTAGCTATTCAAGCTTCATTAGTTGCATCAGAGGCAACTTTTAGTGCGGCAAGGTTTCAACTTGGCGATCATAGACATTCATTGGCGGAAGACAGTTTGGAAATATCAGTTTTATTTAGAGATTGGGTCAACGCCGAGAGGAGAAATTATAATTTGCCAAAGTTAAGTTCCAAACAAGAAGCTTGGATTAATGCGGTAATTGGATCTAGTGATGATGAATTAGAGTCACAAGATTTTCTAGCAAGTTTGCCAACACCGGAGGATGTTACCCTCGATATGATGCGACAATTAGAATTAAATTTTAAAGGAGAATACAAATATTAGATTACATCTGAGAACTAATTGAAACAGAACCCTTCCTAGAAGGTGGCTGCGTAAATTAGTTACTCATCTAATATTTGTAACAAATATTAGTTTTACATATGAGAACTTATTGAAACAGAACCCTTCCTAGAAGGTGGCTACGTAGATTAGTTACTCCACTAATATTTGTAAATTGTAACTTCTAAGTTCTAAGTTGCAATTAGATTTTATTGAATAAATTTGAAGGCTTTATTAAGTCTTTTTTATATAACTATTGTCTTGCATTTTAATTTTATTATATTCATACTTATTTACATATATACTAAACTAAATTTAAAAATCAAAATTTCAAATTTAAATTACTTTAAAATATTTAAAATACAAATTTGAACTTCTCAAATTTGAAATTTGAAAATTGAAAATTGAAAATTGAAAATTGAAGTTTGAAATTTGAAGTTTGAAATTTGAAGTTTGAAATTTGAAAGTTGAATTTGAAATTTGAAGTTTGAAATTTGAAGTTTGAAAGTTGAATTTGAAATTTGAAGTTTGAAATTTGAAGTTTGAAAGTTGAATTTGAAATTTGAAATTTGAAGTTTGAAATTTGAAATTGAAATATGAATTTTGAAAACTTAAGCATTATTTATTAGCTAAAAATGTTATTGAAAAAAATTCAAATAAACTAAAAATGTTATTCAATAATATATAATTTCAATACAAATAAATAAGTATATAAAAAATAAAAAAATCCCCCGTCCCGTCCCCCCAAAACCCGTCCCATCCCGTATATATAGTGGGACGGGATGGGACTTATTTTTGTCCCCCCAATCCCGGTCTCGGCCAAATCCCCCCAGAACCGTCCCCCGTCCCGTCCCGTCCCGCTTTGTCCCGTCCCCCAGTCCCCGTCCCCGTCCCCTTGCCAGCCCTAGTTATGATTATCTTTATAATGGAGGAAAGTAATGGAGTAACTTCTTGATGTAGTGGACATCCACAATATATTATTTTATAACACTCTCCCTTGGATGACCATAGATAATATGCCTCGTTAAAACCTTACTAGGAAAAAACCCCTTGGGAAAAAATCTTAGTGAAGGAAAAAGAGTACACATATCTTTTAATACGCTTTGAATGTTGTCTAAATAAAAACCTTACTAGGAAAACCCAATTGGGATAAAACCATGGCTAAGGAAAAGAGTACAACGCGTATTTTTCTCCCCTTGATAAAAACTTTACTTGATATCTCAGAGACGATGCATTCCAATCTTATATCACAACTTCTCAAATATTGATGCCGGCAATCCTTAGTGAATAAGTTTACAAGATTATCACTTGAATGAGTTTTTGAACGTCTATCTCACCATTTTGTTGAAGATCATGTGTGAAAAATACTTTTGGTGAAATATGTTTTGTCCGACCTCCTTTGATTGTATCTTTCCTTCAATTGAGCTATATATTATTTCCGTATATGGTGGTTAGAATATCCTTTGCCAAAGGAAAATCACATATTTTCTGACTATGATAGATCATGATTCCAACCATACACACTCCCGACTTACTTCATAGATCAATATTATTTCTGTATGATTTGAAGAAGTGGTTACCAATGTTTGATTCTTTGAATGCCAAGATATTGTTGTGCCTCCATATGTAAACAAATAGCTCATTTGCGATCGAGCTTTATGCAGATCAAATAAATGTTTTGCATCTACATAATCAAATCATTTTTAACTCAGAGATTGATCATTTCAATTTTATACGTAGCTCGTCTTTTCTTCTCAAAGAAAATCACACATCTTCTATGTGTTGAGTCACTTGCTTTGTTAGTTTCTTAGCATAACTTGAATGCTAATATGACAATTCCCTCACATAACTTTATATATATATCAAATAATCTTCTAGCATTTGCATAGCCAACAATCTGTAAGTGCACCAATTGCACTAATACATAGCATTTTTAATCAATTTCATGAGGTTGAAAAGATTCTTTCTCTGTGTTAAGCAATCTCAAAACCATTGGGTACTCAATGGAATTGCTTTAAGGCATTTTAAATCCTTCAAGGATTTTCATATAACTTCATCGTCTAGTTAGACATAATAATCATTATGCATATTCAAGTATTTCATCTATTGCCAGACTGAAACAAGTCTCATTGCATCCACCATTGAAGAATATATCTCCATTTAATAATGTCAGGATTTTTGCGAAACCCTTTATTCCCCGAGGCACAAATCGCACTTTATATCTTACAGTTATACTTTCGCACAATGATTCATTTGTACTACACTGACATTATATTTTGATCCATGAACTATAAGATCAAAAACATCACTTTTCTAAGTGAAACAAAATATACTTGAATAGTGCCAATCATTTATCTGTCAACACTATATGACAGATTCAAATTTAAGATCCTCGTAACCATTTATAGCATTGAGTGCTACTTCATATTAAAGATATCATCGACGGTCATTTTGATATCGATTCCAATACGACATAACATATCGAGATCTCTTCATTTATCATCATTTTCAGGTACCTCAACCTTTGCCAAGGTTTTATGAAGTGTTATTTCATAGTGCTCTTTCAAAGCACTTACCTCATTATCATGACCATTTTGATAATTTGCTCATCTCCTTCCTCAAGGAGTTTTACATTTGGAATCGATTGGTCTATCACGCTTCTGGCGTACCATAGACTCTGTCCTTTAAGGACTATTTATTGGAGCATTTGCAGCTTAATTAAAATATTGGGTCAGCAAATATATCTGGCAAATTATTTGCAACATTTTGCAAATGAATTATCTCGTGAACTTCAAGTTCATATTTTTTTTAACGAGGATCTAGATAATTCACCTCACACATAATTTTCAGCTGCTAAACATATCTCCCCCTAATGTTAGGAATCTAACATTTACCCCAACCTCATTTGGGGATCCATCTTTGTGTGTGGTGGAGCAATAAAATCATATGTCCACACATCAAATTCTTAGATGGAAATTATTTGGTTCCTGACCCTGAACCAATTGTGATGGGAGAACCTTGTTGGCTGGATGCATACACTTTAAATAAACTCATCTCATATCAAATTTTATTTGAGAGATTTGTTCTCATAATCAATGGTCTAGCTATAATTGGAGGCAAACAATTTCTGCTAAATCAACCAACATTATCAACATAATTTTATAGTTTGGAAATGTGCTCTTAATTTAATAATTCGAGCAAACAATCTTACAAAAATCAATTTGTAAGTTGATACAAATGCACATGTGACCATACCATAGATGCATCTATTAAATCATAATAGTAAGCGGTCCACATGGCAGGTGAACATGCCCATATTCACCTTTCTATATGTTTCAAATAATTTCAAGGGATACCTCCGCACCTTAGTTGATACAATTATCATTTTATCATGAGAACAAGAAACACAAGAGAATTCTTGAAGAATCTTTTATTTCTTCAAACATATAGTCACATGAATTCTCAATTTCTTTTGCATCACATCTGAACCAGAATGGTCAACCGGTTATGCCAACTGATATTTGTTCTAGTAAACTTCTAGTTTACTTTTGCATGTGCTTTGGCATTATCAAATTTATGTGACTCACCTCAACATCACTTTAAGAGGTCAAATGTACCAATTGTACTACCACTTTGTATTCCTTTATTTTGATGGAGGATTTACAAAACTTTTCAAATTGGTTGCACCAACAACAATGTGCCCAATAACTTTTCATACCACTTTGATGGATAAAAATTACCTTCACATTTGAAGGACCATCTTAAGAAACAATGTGTCCAATAACCTTTTATACCACTTTAATGGACAAAATTATCTTTACATTTGAATAAAACATCTTAAGAACCCATAATGTTCTTCCTTTTAATTACCACAATGATGACCATTAACATTTTACCACACTCATTTTTCAGACATATTATGCATTGCTACCACATTCACATAAGAGAATGGAGCAAATCAATTGGACGAATTTCATGACTTTTATCAAGAGCATATCAATTTGCTCAGTCATCATTACATCATCATTATTTTATGTTGGGACTTGAACCCAACGTCTTACCCATAAAAAAACATTTTAGGTCATTATTTGTTGGGACCCAACCCAACATTTTATTATCATGATGCATCAGGACTATCACCCGATTACCCTCTTAGTGCGATAGGACTTGAATCCTTCGTCTTATCGTCAATCAATGACATAAATGCCAAATATAATAGGACTCACCATTGAGCCTTAAAAAAATATTACCACTTTGTGATTAAAATGTACAAATAAATATAGAACAAGATTGTCACTTTGTGATTAACATGCATAATAAAATATAGAACAAAAAAAAATACAATAAAAATATTCTCAACAAAGTATGTACTAATATCTTAAACTTGTCAAAACAGAGAGTTACATATAACATTATATTATATAATGTTTGTGCATAATTATTAAGGTAGTGAATTGCCGTTATAAATCAAAGAATCAATTGCACACTAATAAAAAAAAAATTCCAATTACACTAAAATAAAACTGCTCACTACCATCACCCCTTTTTCAATTTTCATGTGAACCCAAAATATTTCACACACAAAACAAAATAAATTAAAAGCTTATGTAATACCCAAAACAGTGAGCATAATCACAAATAAAATATAAAATAAGTTTCACATACAAAAGAAAGTATATATAGTCATAGGTGAAAAAAATGCACAGTAACAATAATATTAATCATTCACCTTGTTCACAAGTAAAATATAAAATAGATTCTACAATAATTTACCTTGTTACCAAGAGAAAAATAAACACAATTATTTTACCTTCTTTTGTTTGCTTTGCTTCAATCCTGCAATTGGTAGAACATTCGTATTGATAACGTGTTGTAAAACTAAAGCAAAATAAGATAAGAAATATAAAAGATAAAAGTAATAGAAATAGGGAGACAAGAGATGAGAGTTTTTCTTATTATTCCAAGTCTACAAGTGTATACAATATGAACCCTTATGCCTCTATTTATAGTGTAACATAGAGGCATACAAAAGGTTAGTCATAAACATGACATTAACATGAATATAATGGGGAGGTTATGGAAGTGAAAGGTTACAAGAATAATGGTTATAAAGGTGGAGGTTATGGAGGTTATGGTTATCTTTATAATGGAGGAAAGTAATGGAGTAACTTCTTGATGTAGTGGACATCCACAATATATTATTTTATAACAAATTAAAATTAATATAAAAATACCCTCATACAAGTATGAGTTGATATACCTCATCCATGGTAAAATTATGAATAAGAGGACAAACATAAAATCCTGTTTGACTGCATTAGACGAAACACGAGGTACTATAATCACAAATTAAATGAGTGTTTCAAACTTCTCTCTTCGTACATTCTCCACAACGACTAGTTTCTGAGACTTAAGAGAGTGTTTGGATCAGGGGCGGACCTAGGTGAAGTCTAGGGGGGTACCCGAATCCCCTCGTTAAAAAATTATACTGTATATACGTTAAATTCTGATTTTATGAATATATATATATTAAAAAATGAACCCCCTGAAAATAAAGGACAAATTTGGCTCAGTGGATAAGTGGTTCATGAAATACCTCTATGTTGTGGGTTCAAATCCAATTGGCAACACTTTTTCCCTCTTTTAATGCTTTGGAAAATAGAACTTTTGGGCTTAGACCTTCCTCTTCTTTTTCATTATCTTTTCCTTTTATTCCATTTCTTTTTTTTAAATTTGTTTTTGTTTAAATTTATTAGACACATTCTTTTTATTTTTATATTTTATTCTTTTTATATCTATTATTCATTTTGTTTCAACGTAACTCTTTTTTCATATACGTTTGAATAACTTTTTAAAAAAAATGATGAATTATATTTAACTTGAAATTGAGATAAAAATATAATTTATTTTAAAAAAAATGTAAATTAGATGTAATTGAATGAAGAAACTTAAATATTGTCGACATCCTTTTAAAAATATTAATTTAATAGAATTCATGAAATTTCTTTTATATTTTTAGTTCTATTTTAGAGAGATGGAAACTAAACTTATTTGATTTATTCATTTTTTTTTTTACAAAGTATGACTAACCTAGTAAATTGAACTATATGAACTAAAAAAATTGACGATGCTAGTAATATTTGATTGAATGGATACTAATTTAAAAATTTTAAAAAGTGAAATATAAAGTAAGACATTACGAAATTAAAGTATAAAAAACACAAGAAAATTTAATAATGCTCGATGGAGCATGATAAAAGTAAAAAGAAATGTTTAATACGTGAGTTAAATTTAGCATGATAAGGTAAATATTTTTCTTCCCTGTCTCGCTCCCTTTTTCATCATTTAATCTTCATGTGTTTTAGGAATTAACTTATGTAATACAGTCGATCCACTAAAATTCTTATCAATGCATCTTTGTCCTCGATATCTTTGATTAGTTTAGTCTTTATTTTTATGAACCAATGAAAAATCTATAGTTCTTGTACAAAGAGCATGCCGAGGGGCTACTACGCTCATCACACACTTGCATTACCACCTGAACTTCTTTTTTATATTTCGAACCCCCTGAGCAAAAATCCTGGATCTGCCACTGGTTTGGATTAGCTTAAAAGTTGGTCAAACCTACTTTTAAGTCAAATTTTGACTTCTGGAAGTGTTTGACAATTATAAAAATAATTTAAAATAAGTCAAAAATGACTTAAAATAAGTTTAAAATGACTTAAAATAAGTCAAAAATCAAAAGTAGGTCTCCCCCTACTTTTTATTTTTTGACTTAAAGTTATTTCAGTTTGACTTTTTATTTTTGACTTAAAAGCTGTTTTTTTAAGCCAATCCAAACGGGCTCTAACTTGTCCCGGAACCCTATGCTCCTTACCATATGCATACATGACAATATTAATATTTAGCCAAGTGTTTGCAATGACAAAAAATAAATTATAATCACAAATAAAATATGAACAAACATAATTTTATTTATCAAGACTGTGAGTACAAATCTATTGACCCTTTGATTCTTCTCTCTTAAGATTTATCAATGATTTGAGGGTCATTATGGCGTATTTCCCGGAAATTGGATGATTTGGACTTGATCTTCATAATTCGAAGGCCGTTAGCGACGTATTTATCGAACTAGGATGGTTTGGACTTGATCTTCATAATTCGAGGGTCGTTAGTGGCGTATTTCTCGAACTAGGATGATTTAAACTTGATCTTCATAATTTGAGGGTCGTTAGTGGCATATTTCTCGAACTAGGATGATTTAGACTTGATATTCATAATTCGAGAGCCATTAGTGGCATATTTCTCGAATTAAGATGATTTGAATTTGATCTCTTTATAAATATTCCTTGAATATGCGGAATATTCGAGATTTCGATCTCTTTATGGAATTTTCGAGTTGTCTTTTCAAGGAAATATAGTACCATCTATATAGGCATGAACTAGGGTTTATGATTGAGTAGCCTCCAAGAATCCTAGTTAGAATTGAATACACCATGTAGAGTCCCAACTCAAATTAATGAATACGTCTTAGAGAGTCCCAAAAAATTTCAATGTCTACACCAAGTAACGATAGAAAGGGTGTGAACACCGACTGTTAGAAGGGATTTTTGCCATGTTGGACCGCCTAGGTGGACTGCCATGTCAACACATATGGCAAAGATAACGTTTTAAGGGTATTTGTGGTACAAAACATAGACGACAAGGGTAGTTTTGATCCCAAATATAAATAAAGGGTATATATGAGCTATTTCGAATAGTTAGAGGATAATTTTGATCATTTTTCGTATAATTTTTACATATAGAAAATGTCAAGAGATGATCGATGCATGTTTACTTATCCATGCAAGATAGCCAAAAAAAGAAAAAAATACCTCGAAATCAATTTTAAAATGACAAATTGGTTTAAAGAAAGACCTGAGAATAGATATAAATTCAAACGTCAACTCTATAATTTAGAAAATCAATTTAGACAAAATAATATATATGATATGTCCCACACCTATAGATATGTCTGAACACATCTTTCTTTTTCATTTTCCATATTGGATTAATGTTTTGACCACATAATATACTTGATTTATGAATTAACAAATGATTAGTGCAACATCCAATTATATGATTCATGTATTTTCCCTCTTAATCTCTCTAGTAATCAAGAACAGTTAAATATTTATATAATTGAACTTTGGATGAAAGGACAAGGAAATTCATGTGTACGAAAAACAGTGACTAATATTCCATTATTTTTGGAATATTATAGGGATCAACAATCCCAGAATATCACAACAACATAATGTGGATAATGACATTTACAGGTTTTACTTTGACCATTTACAAGCCTCACGTGCTGTTGAAGAATTCTCCTCGCTCCACAGTATATAATTGATAGAAAGGAAACAGAACTATATGTTACGTACTATTTGAAATAGTTTATTTAAATACATATTCTATATTAGTATACTCATTCAACTATAATGCTTTGGTGCTATATTATTAAGAGCATACATGAATCTATAGTATAACAAAAGAAAATATTACACTTTTATCAATAATAGAGGGATAAATATGACCCTCAACATAGAAAAATTAAAGATATAGAAGTTATAATGCAAGTATTTGTAATATATTAATTAAGGATGAACTAGTTAGGCATGGTTCAGTTATACCAGCTTAAATTTTTTATGTATTAATTATATTTTTTTATTTTTTATCATGTATTACATGAATTAACTCATTCTTTACATATATTTTTATTATGTGAGATTATAAGATGGTAACCATCAGAGCCGACTTAACAAGATTGAGGGCTTAAAGCCAAACTTAAGAAAGAGGCCCTAATATTTTTTTTTCATCATATATACTTTTATTTATAATCTACTTTTCTAGCTTTTCTAGATGTTAAGTCATTAGTTATTGTTTTATGTAATTGATTTGTTTTAATATTTTCTTTTTAGTTGATAATATAGCTAATTCATTCAATCTCTCTTGAGACATTGTTGATCTTAAATAAGATTTAATCAATTTTAGTTTCGAAAAACTTTTTTCGGCTGAGTCAACGGTTATAGGAATTGTTAACATTATTCTATAAGCATTATGTATATTTGGAAAAGAATCAAGTCATTTTATTTGATTGAGGATTTTTATTAGATCACTATCTTCTACTTGTATTATTTATCTTAACACTTTTAATCCAAAAAATAAATATAAACCATCAATATCAGAATAGCTATTATGTGTTAAAGAAAGTTCAAGGTTAAGATAATATATTTTTTAAATTTTCATCATCTAGTGATATCAAATTACCACTAAATAAGAAACAAAAATATCTCATATGCTTAAATTGGTTCAACTCTATTTTGAAGTGAAAAAATAGTTTGATCTACTATATATATTTCTCCAAAAAACCCATTAGAGAAACATGTTAGGTACCTTGATAAGTGAGTAGAAGCTTCTCCCGTTAGGGATAAGTATTTTTATTTTCTAAGTATATGTAAAAATATGTATGATTTGTGTGTGAAGATAATATTATGAAATAAACAATTTGGTTTGTATATCTCTCTTCTCTAAATTCCCAGAATAGTCTAAGTGAAGGTTTAGATCTTCAGCCTAAATTAAAGGAGGAACAGTAGGAAAGTAGCCGGAGGACTGAGTTCAGAGAGGCGAAAAATTGTTCATAGCCCGAAGGAGAACTGCTGCGGTAGTGATAAAAATTATTCAGTGAAGGAAAAGGAGAAAGGTATAAACACAAAACTCTGTATTTCATAATTATTATCTTTAAAAACAAATTATATTCATATTTTTATTATATCCTTAGAATTAACAATACTTAGTACCTATATGGAATCAAAATATTACCATGTTTGTATTAATCAAGCACGACACATCATTCATGCAAATTGCATAAAATGAAACATATTCAATATCACTTACACTTAGTAAGAAAAAGAGCATGGAAACATCGCATAGCTCTATACAACCTGGACAAATCAATTAAGGATTTAGAAAAGGCTTTTTTATATGTAAGCCTAAAATCTATAAAATTGATTGTAGCAATCCATGAGATGAAAATGATAAGAATACAAGAGTATTTTGAATACAAAAATGACAAAGACATATTAAAAAGGAATGGCTTTCATACAACATAAATGCTTAACATAGCTAAAGAAAGCTTAGTGCAAACAAATTCCGCATACCATGTATTGCGATACATCACAGCCCCCATAATATATATATATATATATATATATATATATATATATATATATATATATATATATATATATATATATATAAAATCAAGTAATCAACTCTAATTTCAAGGAACTTTGTGATTTCGTTATCAATATTTTCATCAAATTATTTCTTACGAAATTTAAATTCTATATTCATCTCATATGCAATATCCTTAGTAGAAATCATAGCACTTATAGTACATATATATATTTTTTTAGAAAAATAACATTCATAAGTTAAAAAATAAATAAACGGGGGCCCCAAAAAATATGGGTCCCCAAGCGATGGCTTTAGTGGCCTAGGGGTTGAGACGGCCCTGGTAACCATAGTGTATTTAATGTGCTAAATTTTATACAAAGCAACTAAAAAGCTACCTTCTATGCTACTCTCTCTATGTGAATTTTATGACACTCTTTTTTAAACAGTTCTAAAAAGAATGATATTTTCATATTTTGTAACAATTTGAAGTTAAATTTTTCATTTTACTTTTAACGAAATTATTTATTGCCACCAAAATTTATATGCCTTATTTTAGATTACAAGCTTCAAAAGTTTTTTTCCGTTTTTTCTCTTAAATTCTATGCCTTGTCAAATATCTTCACATAAACTAAAATAAAAAATATCAAATATGCTCATTTTAAACTCTTAATAAATAAATAACCTGCTTCCCAACCAGCAACCAAACGACCCTAAGTTTACTGTTTGGAACTTGGCTTGATATATAGTATATACAACTATATATGCATACTTAATTTTAACAAATTAATCTCTAAACGTTTTAAGATGTATTTGTGTGCTTTCACCTTTTAAAATAAAATTATCAATTGTTAGTGCAAATTATGCAATGTAAAGTCAACATGGTAGGAACAAAGTTGGTTTCAAGTCTATTATCATGGAGTAATAAAGTTAAACATTTATTCCTAAACCCTTGCTTTTGTGTGTTCCAGCACTTTTACCTAAAATTTAAGGATCGTTAATTTATCGATATCTTTGAAAAGTATTAATTATTGTGATTTGTCGTACCTCATCATTTTGCTAAGTCAAAATTAAGAGAAAATGGAAGAAGAAAAAAAGGTTCTATATGCGTTGTTTGTTCTACTATTCATACTAAAAAATGTAAAAGTAAATACTAAAAAGGTCTTCTTAATTAAACATATCATTAGTCAACTAAAAAATCTCTAATTTCTCCAAGCAAGCCGCCTTGACCTTTGAATTATTTGCATTAATATTACATTCTTTGGAGGCCAAATCCATCAGTGGCCTCCTAAAGTTGGCAGTAATTTTCACTTAGACACTTTAACTAGACTTTGTTTATTTTAGACACCTCATGTCATACCTTATTGTGTCATTTTGACACGTAGTGGCTACAAGTCGATTGGGGGAGTATGCTACATTGCATAGCATACGTGGGAATGGAAGTTAACACTGATTTGACTAGCGTGGTTCTTCCACCAAGGGAAAGGAAATGTGTTTTCCAGCCTTTTAGCTTGTTATTCATGTGATCGATAATATATTGATAGTCCAAGCTTTTAGGGTGGTGGTTAGTGATAGGTAATCCTAGATACTTCCCTATTTGAGAGATTGACGGATGTTCATGGTAGTTGAAAGGTTGATCATGTCCTCTTCTTTAACATTTTCTAGGAATATAACAGAAGATTTGTTAAAGTTTATTTTTTGACCTGATTGAGGTGAAAGGGTATTAAAAATTTGGATAATAGAATTGACATTTCCTAAGTCTGCTTTTTCCATAAGAATTATATCATCCGCAAATAGTAGATGAGATATGGGAGTTTCCACTCGATCAATTTTAATGGGTTGCTAGAGGCGTTTGGTGAGATGCGTAATTTATGAGTCTTGATAGAAACTTCATACAGTTTATAAATAAATAAGGCGATAGGGGTCGCCTTGCCTAATGCCTCTTGATGGAAGAAAGTAATTAGTAGGCGTTCCATTTACTAGTATAGAAATAGAAGATGTGGAAACACAAGACATAATTAGGTTAATTATGTTTGTCGGAAAGTTTAGGATGAAGAGAAATTGTTTTTAAAGGACCATTCAAGTCTGTCAAAAGACTTTTCTAAGTCAATTTTTAGGAGCATTTTCCTAAATTTCCCTTTTATTTTCTTGAAAAAATGAATAGCCTCTTGAACGATTATGGCGTTATCTACAACTCTTCTTCCTGGAATGAAGCTACATTGTTAGTGTAACGACCCGAACCGTTATTAATTATGAGAGACAAAAATATGGGAAATTTTTGGGCCTTGTCCCGCCAGAGCGGGCCAGGTGCCGCTAGGGCGGCGTCGCCATAGCGGGGTAAGATGGTGCCAAGGCGGGATAGGTGAGGTAGAACGTAAATTACGAAAAATCCTATTTTTTCCATCTTTCTAAAATACCTAAATAAGTTGTAAAACGCCCTAAAGACCTCAGAAAAGCTGCTCTAAGCTTGGGAAGTAAGGAGAAGGAGATTTCTAGCATGAGGATGGTGAAATCTTATGAATTCTTGGCCAAATCTACCGTTCCAAATCCCGAAAAACCGAAATCGAAGTCAAACCTCCGTGCAACTGCTTGGCGCCCAGGTAGGCTAGGTTTTATGAATTGAGTAGTTTAAATTTGTGCTCACCGTGTAATATATGTAAATCAATGGTAGGATTTGTGCGGAAACCTTCATGCACCAAATGATTCATGATTCCAAAGCCCTAAAAAGAAGCCTTAGACGATGAATTAGGGCTGAGTATTGCTGAATTAGGGTTCGCATGAGGTGTCTTGATGAATAATTAGTAGGTGATGGTTGTGATTCTATGATTGTGTGACGTATGATTGTTCTTGCTTGATTATGATGCTGGTGTATTTGTTTATGTTGCAATGTTGATCACACTTGTTGTAATGAGATAGTGAATTGATGAATGCCATGAAATCATGACTTAAATGTATGATCTTGATGATATACTTGTAATTGTGATTGTGGTGTGTGAATGAGATCGGTTGCCACGTTCCGGCATAACTAACTTGGATCGATTGCCACATTCCGACATAACTAACTTGGATCGATTGCCACATTCCGACATAACTATAGGATCATTTGCTGATCTTAGGCATATTTATATGCCTAGAAATCTAATAATGCCCATATTTAAGCTAAGTTTGAATTCAATATGTAACGTTTATAGTCTTATCGAGTCTTTTGGTTGTGTATGAGCTAACCAACATGATTAGCTGTGTAAGTGAGCTTAATTGGATAACCGAGCTAAAAAATAGACAATGGGGAACACAAAAGATCCGAGTAAAAAAGAAGCAAGGAAGAAGATTGAAGAAATGCCATTCAAGGCATCTCTGTATCTTCTCCGCGTCGTAGAGAGGAATTTTAGTTTGGGCTCATGAAATGGCGAATTGAGGCAGAGCCCTGTGTGTAGCAACCACGTCGTGGAAGGGTGCATTTTCTCGTACATCGAAGTATAGATGTGTCTCCGCGTCTCGGAGAGGGTTAAAAAATTAATTAGCAAGAAACGACTTCGAAGCAGAGCACTCCGTAGAGTGCTCGCGTCGCGAAGAGGTGAAATTATGCTCGGATGGGAATTTAAAGATGTCTCCGCGTCGCGCTCCTGAGCCCCAGTTTTTGGCCGTTTCGACTTTTAGTATAAATAGGTCATTATTTTATTTTATTAAGAAATTCTTTTTCTGGGTTTTGAAGAACGACAACTTGGGAGAACGTTTTCACCATTTTTAGGGTTCTTTCCTAAACTCTTTTCCTTTCGATCTCTTTATGTTTATTGAACATTGTTTGATCGTATTTTGGATTATGAGTAGCTAAATACCCTAGTTCTAGGGCTGTGGCTACATGATGATTGTAATCTATTAAGTTTTCATTGGGTTAATGTCAATTATCATATGAATCTTTCTTATGTTCTTGCTTTTCGTATTTTGTGACTGATCACCATTGAAATAAATACATTGTCCAAATTGAACTCAGAAGAGGAATAAGAGGATAGAACGTGGAACATAAGGAGCATAATTAATTCTAAATAACTAGTGTTAATTCGTATCTAGGATAGGGATATACCTAGAAACCATGCTTGGGTCACTATACATGAAGAAATCGTAATGCTCGGTACTTAATCCATCTTATCCCCGCTCAATGATGTAGTTAGGGTGTTATTTATCGTAGGCGATTAGAGGTCAGGAGACCATGATCATACATTTAGCCCTGTGATTCATCGATTTTATAGTTGATAAGTACCCATATAAATGATATTGATTGCATGAATCCTGATAAAAGCTACAGCCCTGGACTTTACCCAATCAATGTTTTTAAACCTTTGAAATAGAATCGCGTTTGTTACATTTTGTTGAATTCTTAGAATTAGAAATTAAATCACTTTTGAAATCTGGGTAACACTTGTGCTTAGCTGAAAGTTAGAGAAATTGAGTGATTCTAAGCAATAGTCCCTGTGGGTACGATACCCGGCTCTTTATAAGATCCACTTTAATACTTGAACGACCACGTGCACTTGCATGTGCGATTTGGATGCAACAAATTTTTGGCGCCGCTGCCCGGGACTTTAGAATTAGAAATTATTTGATTTTTCTTATTTCTGAGGGTAAAAAACAAGTGTTAACAACTTGATCCTAGCAATTCATTGTTGTAGGTTGTTCTGAAATTTCAAACTCGATGACAAAGCCGGCAAAGACGGAAAGGTTTGTTCACTATCGGAGAAGGCAAAGACGACTTACGTACCCAGTTCCTCTTGCTGCTAGTGAACCAACATCTCCAGTAACATGAGTTGAGCAAGAGTAACCTGAAATAATAATGGCTGAGTTGACAATTAGAGACGTGGCAATCCCACGTCCCACCAATGTGACATCTTGTATTCAGAAACCTAAAGCTGGTGGAAGGTTTGAATTGAAGCAGAGTATGGTGCAACTATTGCACATTACTAGGTAGTTCACTGGTCTGTCGTACGAGGATCTAACAATTCACATTCAGAATTTCCTCGAGATCAGTGATACGTACACTCCAGCTGAAGTGAATGTAGATTATGTAAGGCTCACTTTATTCCCTTTTTCTCTGCTTGGGGAAGCAAAAAGATGGTTAAACTCAGAGCCCGCGAACTCAATTACCACCTGGAATGATTTAGCACAGAAGTTCCTCATCATATTTTTACCATCTGGAAAAATAGCTAAGTTGAGGAGTGATATTTTGAGCTTTAGACAGAAAGGGGGAGAGACCTTGTACCAAGCTTGGGATAGGTTTAAATCGATGTCGATGAGCTGCCCATATCATCATCAGTCTAATGAGGTGTTGGTCCATACCTTCATTGAAGGATTGGAGCCTAACACCAAAATTCTACTTGATTCAGCTGTAGGTGGTCAGGCTTTGGAGAAGACATATGCTGAACTATTCACCTTGCTGAATAGGATCTCACAGGGAAACCCCGAACGAAACGGATGAGGGGTGAAACTAGTTATTCAGAAAACTGCAGGTATGCTAGAGGTAGATGTCGTGACTTCCTTAACTGCACAGATTGCTGCTATGCTAAATATGATGAACACCCACTTCAGTAATCTAGCATTGGGACAACATCCCGCGCAGGTAAATGCTGTTCAATAACCACCATCTTGGTGTGAGATATGCGGAGGTGGTGATCATACTGCAGAGGTATGTGGTACAAGCCCGAACTTTGTTAATTTTGTAGGCAATGCCCAACGAGGAGGAGGCCAGCAAAATTATGGAAACTCTTACAACCATAGTTGGCGCAACCACCTGGACTTTTCTTGGGGTGGAAATCAAAATCAGGGTCAAGGTCAAAATCAGTATAAACCCCAAGGAAATGCACAGGGGTACCAACCACAGGCCCAACGGGAGTAGCATAATAAGCAGTTTGGTAACATGAGCATGGAGGAGATGCTGAAAAAGATCATGGTTGATCAAGACCATTTAGCTGCTGATGTTAGAAATAATCACTTGGCTACACAGAATCTGGAGAAGCAATTCGGGCAGTTTGCTAGTCCCCAAAACTCACGACCGCATTGAGGTTTGCTGGGAAATACTGATCCAAATCCTAAGCAGGTAAATGTGGTAGGTACTCGTAGTAGGTTGCAATTGGAGGAGTTAGCTCCTAAGAAAAGGAATACTGAAACTGCGAATATAGAAAGCGAACCCAAGGAGGGCAAAGTTGTTGCACAAGAAGAAAGAGTGTAACCAATAGTGAAGCCACCTCCTCCATTCTCTCAAAAGTTCAAGAAACAGAAGGAGGATGAATGTTTTGGTAAGTTCCTTTCTCTTTTGAAACCAGTTCACAATAACTTGCCACTGGTAGATGTTTTGCAAGGTATACCAGGTATGCGAAATATGTGAAGGAGATTGTGGCGAATAAAAGGAGACTGATTGAATATGAAACTGTTGCACTTACTGAAGAGTGCAGCTCCAGGATCCAAAATAGGTTGCCCACTAAACTGAAAGATCCAGGCAGCTTTACAGTTCATATCACTATAGGGAAGAGCATTCATGCGCGAAGATTATGTGATCTAAGAGCTAGTATAAATTTGATGCCAACGTCTCTGTACAAAAAACTGGGGTTGGGTAGTCCTAAACCTACTACCATCATCCTATAGTTGGCTGATAGATCTGTCACTAGGCCTGAGGGTGTTGTAGAGGATATTTTGGTGCAAGTGGGATCGTTGATTTTCCAGTTGATTTTGTTGTGCTAAATTTTTAGCCAGATCCTGAGGTCTTATTCGTCTTAGGAAGACCCTTCTTAGCTACTGGAAGAGCCATGATAGATGTAGCAGCTGGGCAACTGACTATGTGAGCACATGATAAAGTGGAGGTGTTCGATGTGTATAAAGCATTAAAGCTGCCAGCTGTGTATGAGGAGTTGTCTACCATAACTGTGATAGATCTTGAGGCAGAGGTTCGCTACATTGCATTAAAGGACCCTTTAGAGCGAGTGTTAGTAGGGGGTGATATTTATGGGGATGATGAGGCACAAGAAATGGTGCAATTTCTTGATGTGGCACTTGTAGGTACATCTGGAGATCAATGGGAGCCTTTGAATAGGGTGTTGGGTCCTCCACCCAAGCCCTCCATTGAAGAACCGCCTCAGTTGGAATTAAAAACATTGCCAGCTCACCTCAGGTATGCATTTTTGGGTGAAGATAAAACTTTACCGGTTATTTTATCTGCTGCATTGTCTGATGCACAGGTGGAAGCAACATTAACCATCGTAAAGAAGAGGAAAGCAGCTTTGGGTTGGCAAATGTCCGACATCCATGGGATTAGTCCCGCCTTGTGCATGCATAAAATATATGTGGAGAAAGGGCATAAGCCGAGTGCACAACACTAGCGGAGACTAAACCCATTGATGAAAGATGTGGTAAGAAAAGAGGTGATCAAGTGGTTGGATGCAGGAATTGTGTACCCAATATCAGACAGTAAATGGGTAAGTCCAGTACAGTGTTTGCCCAAGAAGGGCGGAATGATGGTGGTTACTAATGAGAAGAATGAGGTAATCCCCACAAGAACAGTGATTGGGTGGCGAATTTGCATGGACTACATGAAGTTGAACGACGCCACCAGAAATGACCATTATCCGGTACCTCTCATTGATCAAATGTTGGATAGTTTGGCAGGACATGAGTACTATTGTTTTCTTGATGGCTACTCAGGGTACAATCAGATTGTTATTGCACCAGAGGACCAGGAGAAGACCACCTTCACTTGTCCGTTTGGCACATATGCGTTCAAGCGCATGCCATTCGACTTGTGCAATGCCCCGGCCACATTTCAGAGATGCATGATGGCAATCTTCCATGATATAGTGGAGGATTTTGTTGAAGTTTTCATGGACGACTTCTCGATGTTTTGTGAGTCTTTTGAACTTTGTTTGACTAATCTTGACAGATTTCTTGCTAGGTGTGAAGAGACAAATCTGGTGATAAACTGGGAGAAGTGTCACTTTCTGGTTCGGGAGAGAATTGTGTTAGGACACAAGATCTCCAAAAATGGGCTGGAAGTTGACAAAGCCAAAGTAGAGGTTATTGAGAAGTTGCCACCCCCCATCACAGTGAAAGGAATTAAAAGCTTACTAGGACATGCTGGGTTTTATACGAGGTTCATCAAGGACTTCTCTAAGACTGCAAGACCCATGTGCAACCTGTTAGAGAAAGAGATGAAATTTGTGTTTGATGAGAAGTGTTTGCAGGCATTTGAGTTGCTAAAGAAAAAGTTGATAGAAGCTCCTATTCTGGTTACTCCAAATTGGGAGCTTCCATTCGAGCTTATGTGTGATGCCAGTGACATAACAGTTGGGGCAGTGCTTGGACAGCGGAAAGATAAGATGTTTCATTCCATCTACTATGCAAGCAAAACACTTGATGCAGCCCAATCAAATTATATTATTACTGAGAAGGAGATGCTGACATTAATGTTCGCATTTGATAAGTTCAGATCATACTTGGTGGGAACCAAAGTTATAGTCTACACTGATCATGCTGCAATTCGATATTTGTTTAACAAGAAGGATGCCAAGCCGAGGCTGATTAGGTGGATTCTGCTACTACAAGAGTTTGATCTATAGATAAGATATGGGAAGGGAACTGAGAACCAGATAGCTAATCATATGTCCAGACTGGAGGATTCATCTCATGTGAAAAATGAGGGGCAGATTCGTGAAGAGTTTCCTGATGAGCAATTGCTTTCTTTGGACCTTGCTCAAGTGCCTTGGTATGCTGATATTGTGAATTTTCTGGTGAGTGGTTTATTTCCACCCGGGGCCTCAACACAGCGAAAGCAGAGGCTGAAGTATGATGCACGCTTCTATATATGGGATGAGCCCTTCTTATTCAAGCAGGGACCTGATCAGATGATGCAAGGTGTATAGCTGAACAGGAGGCAACACAAGAGTTGGAGAGTTGTCAATCTGGCTTCTTTTGGCCTACTCTTTTTAAAGATGCTGATATGTTTGTGAAGGGTTGTGATCAGTGTCAGAGGATGGGCACCATTTCAAGAAGGCATGAGATGCCTTTGAGCAATATATTGGAAGTGGAAATCTTTGACGTCTGGGGGATAGACTTCATAGGACCATTCCCATCGTCCCATGGTAATCAACACATCTTAGTCGCAGTGGACTACGTGTCAAAGTGGGTGGAGGCTATTGCATTTCCATCCAATGATTCAAAGGTGGTCGTGAGATTCATCTGAAAGCACATCTTCACCAGGTTTGGAACTCTAAGGGCTATGATCAGTGATGGAGGTACGCATTTTATTAACAGTTCAGTGTAAAATTTGTTAGGCAAATATGGGGTGAGACACAGGGTGGCTACAACATATCACCCCCAATCTAGTGGGTAGGTGGAAATGTTTAATAGAGAAGTCAAGCAGATTCTCCAGAAGACGGTGAATGCCCAAAGAAAAGATTGGGATGACAAGATAGATGATGCATTGTGGGCATACCGGACTGCATACAAGACACCTATAAGGACTTCTCCTTATCAAATGGTGTTTGGAAAAGCTTGTCACCTACCAGCTGAATTGGAGCATAAGGCATATTGGGCGATCAAAAAGCTAAATCTGCATACTGAGTTAGCCGGTAGGAAGAGAATAACACAGATGCACGAATTAGAGGAGTTTAGGCTTCACGCCTATGAGAACGCTAAGTTGTACAAAGAGAAGACCAAGAGGTGGCATGACAAACATATTGTGTCACACAGTTTTGAGTCTGGTCAATTAGTGTTGTTGTTCAACTCAAGGTTGAAGTTGTTCCTCGAAAAGCTTCGGTCTAACTGGAGTGGTCCTTTTTGAAGTGGTGAGGATGACTTAACATGGTGCTATAGAGTTAAGGAACAAGGACAAGAGTTCTACTTTCCTTGTGAATGGACAAAGGGTCAAGCACTATTTCGGAAATGATGTGGATCATGAGCTTGAAGTGCTCACTTTAAATGACGAATGAGTCATGAGATAGGTCGTGCCGCGACGTTAAATCAGGCACTACACGGGAAGCAACCCATGACCCCTTGTAATAGTTAAGATTTATTTACTTTTGTTTTGATATTTCAATTCTTAGGAATTAGCCACAAAAAAATGATAGATCGAGAAAAATACAAAAAAATGAGTCGTGCCACGACCGAAACTAAGGCGCTGGATGGGAGGCAACCCATTATATTTTGACTAACAAGTGTTGAGCTTGATGTGTGCAGGAATCAAAAATTTTGATTCAAGGCATCTCCGTGAAGGAGCCACATCGCGGAGATGGGGTAAATTTCGCCTCACCTAGATTTAATTTTCCAGGATGAGGCAAAGGGGTCCGTTTACTTGGCGCGTTGCGGAGGGTGCCTGGAATTTTGGTTACGATGGTAAGTTACTTTTACGATAAGAAAAAGGTAGCTCTGTAATGGAATCGCGTCACGGAGCAAGGGTCAAATATTGGCCTCACCTGGAATTTTAGGATTCCGTGCCAGCCCCGCGTCGCACCCAGGTAAGTCTAATTTTACTTTTCATTCGGTAAACAGGTTTTACCCGTTTTCCTTTGCAAATAACCCGATCCATCCCATTCTTAACCCATAATTTTTGTCCCCCAAACCCATTTCACTTAAATTTCACACGATTTTTCCCTCCCCTTGGCTTGTGCAATTGCTCTCACTCCCTCCGTATCGTACAACAACACCCATTCGTCTCCCCTCCATTGTTTCTGAAATTACGCGGCACCAGGTATGGATTTTCATTTTGTTCATGCAATATTGGGCATGCTTGAGTATGTGCTGCTGTGGGTTGATGTTTGCTTCTATTATGGGGTTTTGGTTATATATTTAATGTTTGTCGAATGTTATGGGCGATTTAATATACGTGTTTCGAAGTCTTAAGTAGAAACAACTTACTGTTATTTTAATTGGGGCTGGGTAATCTATTTTTTTGGGTGTACGTTGTGCTTGTTCATGATCTGAGGTAATTGGGGAAATGAATGAACATGTTATTCTAAAACATGGGGTGTTACTTTTGGGTGGAACTAGTCTGTTTCATGTAGGTGATCAGGTGATTTCAAAATTTTGAGTAGAATTACTTGACTTATGTGTGCTTGTGAGTATAAAGAATTGTGGGTGAGTTGGGAGTTCCTGAATAAGTCTAGCAGAGGAATGGTTTGTTATGTGGTTCAAAGTGGTGGAATTTTGCATTGGTTAGGAGGTAGTTCGAATTCTTGAGTAACACGAATGGTATATGCTTGAATGAAATAAATTGCTTCTTGTAACTTTTGTGGGATTTCGAAGTCTGAGTAGAAAGTTTTTTTGATCGTGATGGATAGGTTTGAATTCGTTGCATTTGTTGGTTGTTATGAATTCTTGAGTAGCACCGATAATTGTATATATCATTAGGAAGGAGTAGTGGTTGATGTTTTTTCTGTGTTGTAGTTCAGTACGCCTGTGGGAAGTCTGAGTACCTAGGGTTCTGATTACTTTGAACTAAGTATGGGGTGGTGTGCGCACACCACTCATATTTTTATCATTGTTCTGTAGTCTTTTGGGCAGAACTATGTTATGTTTGCAGGTAATCATGTCAAGTTCACAAAGACCCGGAAAGGAAGTGGATACTTCGAGTCATAGGAAACGTGTTCGAAGTGGGAATGTGCCACCTACACCGGTAGTTTCAAAAGGCCAAACCAAGCGGTTTGGGGTTAAGACTGTAACCAAGCAAGGGAAGGTGTGGTATAAAAAACACACCGAGGCCACTTACTTTTCTGATGTTTGTATTAATAGGGACAACCTGGCGTGTGAGTTTCCATAGATCCTGAGGCGGATTAGGGAGCTAGGGATGGAGTTCATCTTCGTTGAACCAGCAGAGTGCAACTTGCACATGGTCCGAGAGTTTTACGTGAACTGGGCGCCTTAGGCACGATCCCATTATGTGATGGTGTGAGGTAGGAATGTACCCATCACTCCCACATGTATAAATGATATATTGGGTACACCGCAGGACACGGACCCTCTTATTCTTACAGGGTTGAACATACGCCCTCCATACCAGGCCATCTGACACACTCTGTGCGGTCCACAGTCCATGGTACAATGGACTAAGCATAGTGGGAAGAGATATCACCAATCTCTTCCCTATGCTCACATGCTTCGGGAGATGCGCGTTTGGTTGAAAGTTGTAATGAACTGTCTGATAACGGGGTTCTACTACACCGACATTACTCGTGACAGGGTATGCTTAGTATATGCCTTGATGACCGGCATAAAGCTGAACATTGCAGCTATTGTGAAATATGCTATGCGTAAGGCCTGGGTTTACAAAGGGCACAGGTATTGTTTTTGTGGTTTGATTACACAGATGTGTCGTGCTGTAGGTGTCCTTGAAAAAAGTTTAGACTATATGGTACCCTTATATCCAGTGCCAGTGGACATTACTCGGACAAGGTACCTGACACTGAGTTTGGCCCAACTCTCACCACTGTTTAGCGCCATCGACACGATGGGTTGATTATGGCCAGGATGTATGGTTTAGAGATGTTGCGCCATCAGAGTGGCTGAGAGGTTTCTACTGACATGCAGTTGGGCAAGGTTGCGAGGCTCTACACTCTGAATGACTATGGTAAGGCACTACTTGGCATTGGTCCTGAGTTTCGTGAGCCGATCGATAATGATATTCCAACCGATGAGGAGAACGTGCGCATTATCTCAGATGTGGAGTCCGACTCGGATGAGGAGGTAGACCCAGATCAGGCCGGTGATGAGGCCGTAGGGGGTGATGTGATGGAAGACTGATCAGTGAGTGTTTTCACCTTACCTCTTGAACTAATCTGAAATTTTGTACAACACTGGGGACAGTGTTATTGTATAAGTGTGGGGTGAGGGGTGAAAAACATATATGGTCTGTATATATATTTTTATTGTTGAACATTGTTAGATTCTGTTTTGTCTTTAGTTTGTTTTATTTTGGGTTCCTTGGAGGTTGTTTTCGGTTCTTTGGCCAAGGATAGTCCATTTGAACCGTACAAAATACAAAAGATTTTGTCTTTGTAAGATTGAGTCAGTAATCGTAGTTGAGTCACGTTGCCAAATGATAGATGGATGACTATCGTCTTAAGGGTAATTTCGTCATTGAGTCTTATGTTGGATTATGCTGAAGCTGAAATCCTGAAAGGATTATGTATGAAAAACATGTTTGAAATGGATATATGAATGCAGTTGAATTTTTTTTGTATATGACTTGAATGATGCAACTTAAGCTTAATTTGAACCTTGTGCATGCTCTGACTGTATTGCTGTAATTGATCTATTCTGAATATGACTTGTGCCATGAGTGGTGAGTTTTAGGAATATCTATGAATGCATCTGAGTCTAGAACTTTTCCGGCTTGTTATTGAAGCGAAATATAAGTGTTGTTGTGTTTAGAAGATGATAATAGGCCTTCTTTGAATTGTCTGGAAATTTTAGCCTTTCAGAAATAATATCCCTAGTATAGCCTAATTGAGCCTTTTTAGCCTTGATTTTGTTCTAACCCTTATAATGAAATCGAATTCCTTTTATTGATATCGTTAGCTGATCCCAAATCTTTAATGCACTATATTAGGAGGAATAGTGAAAATAGCAGAAAGAGTAAATAGGGTGGAATTGTTTAGTTTGTTGGGTAAGAGTGAAAAGAGGAGGTAACTGTATACCCCATGAGAGTAAATCTGAGATTGGCCTTAGTCCTTGGGACATTGTGCTCTTCGAATAAGGTTAAAAACCTAAGTTGAAGGTAGCTACCTTAGTGCTTACCTTAATGATGGCCCTGGCCCTTACAAGGGCATTGTGCACCTTAGCTTGAGAGAGATCTCTAAGTCAAGGGTGGCTATTGATGAGTGTCAAAAAAATAAATGAAGGGGCAAGTGAGAAAGAAAGGCAAGGTTGGTAACACTAGTGGAAACCTATGACGTCTGGGGGCTAAAGAGAAGAAAAAGTTGTGAATGTAAGAAGAAATTTAAATATGGTGCATTAGGGAGGATAAGTCACTAATTTTATCTAAATAAATCCTTCCTTACCTTGAGCCTATATTACAACCGTAACAAGTCCTATTTGATTTTGAGCATAACACACTTTATTAATAGAGATGTACACAATGGGAGAGCTTATGGTTCTCAATGCATACATGTTTGATGTTGTTGTTGAGTGAGAGTGTACCTTGGTTGCAAAGTCCTTAAAATATATTCAGTTTGCTGAGTTGAGTGTGTGGACTATTCTTTGGACTGAGGGGCATTTGTTGTATGAAGGATAAGTAATACGTAATGGTGCACATGTTGTTGAATCCGTTGGTTGCAAAAAGTTGTCAAGTCAATTACAAGGGTCATGCATACTTTGAATGAAATCATGCATGTGTTAACTGTTTACAGATCCTTGCAAGAAAGTGGCAGATGCACAAATACCATAGTAGTGAGTCTAGGTCTAGGAGTAGTCAGTAAGTGTTCGAGGACGAACAAACCACTAATTGTGGGGTAGTGATCTTAGGCATATTTATATGCCTAGAAATCTAATAATGCCCATATTTAAGCTAAGTTTGAATTCAATATGTAACGTTTATAGTCTTATAGAGTCTTTTGGTTGTGTATGAGCTAACCAACATGTTTAGATGTGTAGGTGAACTCAATTGGAGAAGCGAGCTCAAAAATGGACAATGGGGAACGCAAAAGATCCGAGTAAAAAAGAAGCAAGGAAGAAGATTGAAAAAATTCCATTCAAGGCATCTCTGTATCCTTTCCGCGTCGTAGAGAGGAATTTTAGTTTGGCTCGTGAAATGACGAATTGAGGCAGAGCCCTTCGTGTAGCAGCCGCGTCGCGAAGGGGTACATTTTCTCGCACATCGAATTATAGATGTGTCTCCGCATCGTGGAGAGTGTTAAAAAAATTAATTAACCTGAAGAGACTTTGAGGCAGAGCACTCCGTAGAGTGCCCGCGTCGCAGAGAGGTGAAATTATACATGAATAGGAAATTAAAGATTCCTCCGTGTCGCACTCCTGAACCCCAGGTTTTGGCCTTTTTGACATTTAGTATAAATAGGTCGTTATTTTATTTTATTAAGGAATTCTTTTTCTGGGTTTTGAAGAATGATGACTTGGGAGAATGTTTTCACCATTTTTAGGGTTCTTTCCTAAACTCTTTTCCTTTCGATCTCTTTATGTTGGTTGAAAATTGTTTGATCGTATCTTGGATTATGAGTAACTAAATACCCTAGTTCTAGGGCTGTGGCTACAGTATAATTGTAATCTATTAAGTTTTCATTGGGTTAATGTCAATTATCATATGAATCTTTCTTATGTTCTTGCTTTTTGTATTTTGTGACTGATCACCATTGAAATAAATACATTGTCCAAATTGAACTCGGGAGAGGAATAAGAGGATAGAACGTGGGACATAAGGAGCATGATTAATTCTAAATAACTAGGTTTAATTTGTATCTAGGATAGGGATATACCTAGAAACAATGCTTGGGTCACTATACATGATGAAATTGTAATGCTTGGTACTTAATCCATCATATCCCCGCTCAACGATGTAGTTAGGGTGTTATTTATCGTAGGCGATTAGAGGTCGGGAGACCATGATCATACATTTAACCCTGTGTTTCATTGATTCGATAGTTGATAAATACTCATATAAATGATATTGATTGCATGAATCCTGATAAAAGCTACAACGCTGGACTTTACCCAATCACTGATTTTAAACCTTTGAAGTTGAATCGCGTTTGTTACGTTTTGTTGAATTATAATAATTAGAAACTAAATCATTTTTAAAATCTTGGTAACACTTGTGCTTAGCTGAAAGTTAGAGAAATTGAGTGATTCTAAGCATAAGTCCCTGTGGGTACAATACTCGGCTCTTTATAAGAGCCACTTTAATACTTAAACGATCACGTGCACTTACGTGTGCGATTTGGTTGCAATAGTTACCACGTTTTGGCATAAATATAGGATCGGTTGCCACGTTCCGTCATGATAACTGTTTGGGTTTGGGTTCCATGAGAGGACCAACGACGTGATATAATTGTGATAGTTTGACATAAAATGGGAAGTTGTATATTGTTGTTTGTAAATGTTGCTAATATTGTATATGTTTGAATTCATGCATGTGATATTTGATGTTGTATTTACCGGAGTTGTTGTATAGTTATGAAGTCTTGTGCTTAGTGAGTATTATATGGTGAGTAACGTGATATGTACCTTGATGTTGGGTGATCCGGAAGGGGAACAACCAAATCAGGACATGGTACGGTAAGTAGGAAGTGCATGTTGCAATAATTGTTAATAACCGGGTAAAAAGGTGTCGTGTGTAGTATTGAAAAGGAGTGGTATTAGTGTTCGTGACGTAATTACTTAGGGGGAATTCACTTTGGGAGATAAAGGAGTTGTGGTTAGTAGAAAGCTTGATGTGATGTATTATATGGCCAAGTCTGGGAATTATGGAGGGGTAGTAAGGGTGTGACGAAAGTAGGTTGGTTGGTAAAGTGGTTAGTAGTTGGAGTGCTAGTGGAGTTTGGAGGTATTTTCGAGAGAAAGTAAAGGTGGAGACGCTAGGGGTGTTATAGCATATTCTTATTATTGAATTTCTTATATGATGCGGTGGGCGTCGGGTTGACCGATGATGCCTACAAGTACGTGTGTTTGTAGTGATACTACTCTTGCTATGTCTTTTGACATAGTCTTGATGTAGGATTGGTGACGTTTCATTAGGTGAAGACGAAGACAATCTCCAGTAGCTTCTATCATTTCTTTCGCATGGTGGGAGATGTGTCATTTATCATATTGTCCAGTTGAACTCTTAGTAGCTCTTGTACATGTTTAAACTAGATTCTTGGGGGTGTTATTTACTTTACAAGTAATGACTAGTAATTATTTCAAGAGATTTTATTGAAAAAGGATTTGTGTTCCTCATTTAATTTCGTATTTCGTAAACTTCCGCACGTTTTAACTTTTAGAATATGAGGGTTCTCCTACTTACGTGTTAGAGTGGGTTCCCGCACGGCCCGGTGGGTTGGGTCGTGAAAATTGATATCAGAGCCCAGGTTACCGGTCTCCTAGTACAAGAGCAAAATGTGTAGTAGACTCATGTGGATTTGTGTGTTGACATCCATACCTAATCTTCAGGAAGCTATGAAGCATTGTAGGAAGTTGCCTCATCCTTTCTCTCATTTCGTGCGAGTGTCGCTTGTGGTATGAGTTGAGTCCAATTGGTATCTCCCGATTCCAATTGGTATCTTAACGAAGTAGACTGGAAGTCGTGGTTACGACTGAAGGGATATAAGCAATAGTTAATTGGAACTAAGAAGGTTTTAATTGGTATCTGGCCTTAGGGGTTGTATAAGGCAAAGATGCTCAGTAATGACCATCTATGGGACGAACTAACCAAATAAAGTGAAATTGTTGTGATGCGTGGTTATAACAGTGAATGTATGCTTCTTGTTGTTTGAATTAACCGTGAAGGTGTGCTTCTTATTGTGAGAAATGACTGTGTATGTGGAAGTATTCTTGGGTGTCTTTTTTTACTGATGAAGTGAAGGTATTATAGTTGGTGCGTATGACAGGATTAAGGACACACTGTTGCGTGTCTGGACGTGTTATTAGTAAATTGTTGTTTGAGTTGTTAAAGTATGCAAGTATAATTCCCTGAACACCGTGAAACCCGTTGAAGTAAGAATTTATAACTGAGTTAATGCAAAGGTCTAGACAGTGTATGAGTGATTCGTAAGCTGAAATCTAGGCGCGCGTTGCGACCAACTAGTAATAATGTGAATGTCCAGGTGTATCCTGGGGATGTGTGGGTTGTGATGCCGAGTTGTTTAGAACAAGCGGGTTCGGGTATCGTGTCGCATAGCTTGGAAAATTTAGAATTTTGAGTGAATGGTAAAACGGGAACATTCGAAAAATATAGAAAAGCGAAAAAGGACCCAAAAATTATGGCCTGGGTTCTGGTCCCCTTTGAGCAGTTGGGGCGGGATTACTCCCGCCAAAGCGAGGCCGTTAGAGCGAGGTTATTTCTGCCAAAGCGGGACAGAGTGAGGCAGAATTTCAGCCCTGCCTCCCCTTTTTCCCTTAATTATAGGTTTCCATTCCCGAAGGGGATCCGTCTGATTTTATGCCAGTCCTCTCAGTGTTCAGCAATCTAGGTATAGATTATAAAGCCTGGTAATTAAATTAGAGCTGTATAGAACAACAAAAACAAGCATGCATGTGCTACAAAACTTAGGAGAACGAAAAAGATAAAAACTGAGTTGTCCAAATTACAAGCCCAAGAGGGGCGAAAGGGAACCAATCAGGAACTCTCACACTGGGTGGTGTCAATGTCAGAATCGAGGTCCTTTAGGGGTATCACGCCAGCCAGGCCTCATTCACCATCGGGAACTATGTAAAGTCCTTTGGATCTAATTGAGGAATCTCCTTGCCAGGGGCAACACAAGTAAAGATGGCCTTGATAGTCTTCCACATCTGGATCATCAGACGATCCTTATCCACCCCCTTCCTCCTCTCCTGGCGCAACTAGCGACGGAGCATCTCAACCTCTAAGGCAGTGCTGGGTGGAACCGAAGTGAGGTTCGCATATGCGCTCCCCATTTTATTTCGGATGGTCTCTAGATCCACTTCGACCCGTGCACCTGAGAGTGGGTCCTCGTCGTTCGAATCCACAGCCGCCTTACTACTGTTATCCTTGCCAGTCCTCCTCCTCTTTCCCCTGGAAATGGAATCGGATCTAACCAAAAGAGGGTGAAGGGGGGGTCGATAGAAAGTACCTCGTCAGCATCAAATAGTGGTACTCCCGCCCGCTTGCACAGAACCGTGATAAGACCAGGGAGGAAGAACGCCTTGTTATTACCCCTATAGAATATCTTCCATTCTGAGATGATCTAAGCCCCCACGTTCAGTTATATGCCCTGTATGGCGCATGCCACCACCAATGCTCGGGGAAAAGTCACATCAGTACGGTTGTCTAACGGGCAGATCCTTTTAGTAACCAAGTGTAGCCATCTCTTAGCATCGGGTGACCAACCCGTGCTAATAATACCCTATGTAGTAGTCCAATAAACCTAATCCCGACGCGTGGGCTCAACCAGCGTGTCCCTCAGCCACTCCAAGTCCATCTTCCTCAGCTTGGCCTCGTAATCATCATTCGAGACCTCAGGTACCTCTAGTACTTCATTTATTGCGGTGGCATTTAAGGGGATGTCGACTCCCCGAACCCGGATGACAGGGTAAAAAACATCTAGCGGACGGTATGGAGGATAGCATAGAACTCCCTCACCCAGGTAGAGTGTGCATCTGGGGAGCCTCAGTCAGTGGGACCCACCCGAACTCTACCAGACGGGCATAGAAGGCGGGCTACTTCTCCTCTAGCCAGTGCAGCACAAAACCTCTCTCGCAACAGAACCCCGTGTTGCGGTGGTTGTGATGTCTTTCCCGACTCAGGGCGTCGGGGAATCGGATGAACGGTAGGTGTTCGTCATTCTGATCTTCCATTAGAGAGCCTGCAATAAGTTGAAGATGAGTTAGAACATGCTAGGATTAGGTAGCTGATGTGAGGCCAAAAATACATATTTTTAATCATTATTTGCCTGACATTTATTATTTATATATGTCCTTTTTGAGCATGAATTTTATGGATTGTCCTTAATAGTGTATTTTATTTGTAGGATTAAATTGGTGGAAAAATAAAGAAGTTTGGAGCTAAAACGAATTAATTATGAAAGGTTGAGAAGGAAATCAAACAGGTGGCATAATGAATTAAATTTAATATAATAATGTATAAAATATAAAGTTGCAAAGTTCAAATAGGAAAAGAGAATGCTTCCACGTGGCAGCAGTGGAACACCTTCAGATTGTTGAAGTCGTGCAAAATTGAGGCGGTTGGATAGTTCACGCGTACAACTGGGAAATTCAACTCCGTTTGGTTTTGGATCCCTAATTTGCTTTGGACTCAATTATTTTATTTAGGGTTTACTATATCTATAAATAGTCCATAGAAATAATTATTGGAGGTATTCAATTAGAGGAGATCAATCAGAGGGCATTAAGTAAAAATTCGTGTGGCTAAACGCCCTCGTTCTGGGGTTGTAGTCACGAATTAAATGTTGATTATTTGAGGTTTATGAATTAATTGTTGGTTGTCATTATAAGTTACTTTTATATTCTTGTTTTACTATTTCTTGACTGGCCATCTAGAGATAAATATATTGTCTAATCTTAAAATCGAGAGAGGAGAGGTTAGATAGACCAGAGAATATAGAGAGCTCGATCGACCCATTTGGTTGAGGTGATTTGTGTTTAGGAGTGATGCCCGGACGAACAATTTGCTTGGTTACGAAACAAGATGAAATATAAATGTTTGCCAGTTAGTCTATTTATCCCCGCTCAACGATGTAGTTAGATAGCTAATTGGAGTAGGCGACTAGAGGTGTGTCGCACAACTCATACAATTAACCCTGTAAACCAGTAACTTGACAACTAAAATTAGTTCTAAGCCAAGAATATGATACATGAGATTCATTACATGCTGCAGCCCTAGGATTTTCCAACTATTGTAAGTAAGTTTATTATTTTGTTCTTGCATTCTTTTCCTTTGACACTCTTAAATAAATAATTCGACCAGTATAATTTAGTAAAATAGTTAATTGATAAGTCCTTTGGGTTCGATAATCTGGTTCTTTCACTACAACATTTTATGTCTACAACCACCCTAGAAAAGTGTGGCCTAAACTATGAAAAAGTGTGGCCTTTGATAAAAGGCCACACTTTTTAATTTTAAGCCACGCTTTTCCAAGGGTGGCCGAAAGAAGCGTAACCTTAGAGTTTAGGCAATACTTTTCAAGTGTTGCCTTATCAGTTACGCTTAAAAGCGTAGCCTAAAAGGAAAAAAGGCCACGCTTTACAGTACTTCATATAGCAACATTTCTATATCATACAACTACACTTTAAAACGTGCCCTTTTCTTCCTTATTTCCCACAATTTTAAAGTGTTGCCTTTTCTATCTAATGTATGACAACACTTTGAAGTTTAGTCCTTTCCATGTGCATACCACAATGTACAGTCCTATGGCTACACTTTTAAGTGTGGTAGTATTAGTTTTGCTATAAAATATTTATATGCCACAAATTCTAATTAAAAACACCAATATTGTTTTGCAATAAATAATCTCAAGCATTAAATTAGCTAATAAGTAATTCAAATATATAGATTTGCAATAAACTTCAAAAGATAGTATGTCTTGTGTACATACACATACTTATAAAGCAATATTCTAAATATGTGTACACAATAGTTCAAATAAAAAAGTACTCTTACAATAGTTCAATATATTCTAGAAATGAATATATTCACAAAATCAAATACAATGTATTCAAACATTTACAATAGTTCAAAAACTCTTCATCATCCGCTTCAATTAGATCAAATTGACTTGTGGCGACCCTTCAAATTTGATCACCTCCATTTTCCTACACATTTAAAATGAAATTAAAAATCAAAACAAACTATGTACAAAAAATAAGATTGCAGCAGTTATATAACAAAGAAACATACTGTGTATTTTGTATATGAGCTTTGACAAGTGTGTGTTTAATGGTATCGATAAATATTTAACTCCTCCGGAGATGTCCAAGTTGTGGCCCATTTTATTTTTCGAAGAATAACTAATGAGCATCAGGTTTTTATTCATTTATTTACTTCAGATTCATACCAACTATAACAAAAATGCACTTGAAACCTACTACTTTGTTGTTGCCTCTCAAAGCTTGTGAAAGGTAATTTTTTCATCTTCAACTTTCACTAATTTACTTCTCTGGAAATTCAACTTTCAAGGCTATATTATATATATAGGTTGTGATTAATTTTTTAATCTAGCAAACACAACTATTAGCTTACTGTGTGCTATGCCTATTTGTCTGCATCTTCTAGTTTCTTAGTTATATAGTTGAATTATATAGGGCTAATTTGTTGATCCAAATTGCAGATTGCAGCAGTTTGCAGACTGCAGAATTTTTGAGTTCAGGCAGCACTGGATCAGTACATCAATGCCAACTCCAAGTCCACTTTAGGCCAAAGAACATGGGCAGCAGGAGAAAAATCCCAAGATACTCTAATGCAGACATGTAAATCAGGATAGCAATCGCACAAAACAAAGCATGGAAAAGGAGGAAACTCAAAACCAAACAACATCAAAGTGTACGCTTTTTCTATCAATGGAACTTGGGATATCGAAAAGATTATTCAAACTGCACCTCTGAATATTGTCCCGACCATTCTTGCGACTCAAATTCACTACCAGCCCATGGTTTCTGATCAACCAATCTGGAAACCCTTTTCTGAGTGCCGGCAGTTATAGAAGAGCTCAACTCTTTCAAGAATTTCCTGTAGTTTATTATAGCAGATTGCAGCAGCTATATAAGAGTAATTGATAATAACAGATTGCAGCAACTGAGTTTAGTGCAAGCTATAACCTACTGTATGTACTGTAAACTGATTCTATAACATGTACACTAATTCTATAACCTGCAGACACAAGATCCTAGCAGAGAACCTCGAACCAAAACTACAGGGGAAGATACCAGAAGTTTAACAACAAGGGAATTTTGATTCAAAAAACTGTTGTGAAGCCTTGGATTTAGCTACTTATTTCAAAAGCTAAAATCCAAAATTCAATCCAAATATGCTCTTAGATTTAGCTACTTATTTCAAGCATCAATGAGAAAACATGAAAAAGTTCTATTGCTTAACTCTAGTTTTTCACAATAAGAAATTGGTAACAGAAACAAGGCTTTAAAGCTCTCATGAGTAACACAGACCATGCAAATTAGCAATCCAGAAGCAGATATACCACATTATGTAAAACTGCTCTCTTACAAAATCAAAATTGGCAACTGCACATCAACTAGACAGGATTGCAAAAATGTTGTCTCAAAACTGTAAGGAGTTAGAAAAACACATAGATATGCCCATCAAAATGCAATATACATACGACCGAGCAAGCTATCTTGTTGCCCTTCTGCTTTGAAGTCAAATTATTGTTGACACTGAAAATGGCATGATCAAAATGTACAATCATTCTTCAACTGATATGTGATTTTTGTTAACTAAGAGATAAACTTGAAAACAATCTAAGGCAAGACTAAAGACACAATCTGTAAATGCAATCAGTGAACATCTTTGTACTTTATAGAATTCACCAACAATTAGTAACCAACAGACTTAAGCCTATGTAATATTTCAAATGAAAGAAACAATCCCATTGACAAATAGTGATAACCAAGGTATCCTGTCAATTGGATTGGCAGCTCAGGACTATGTTCTTGATAATTGTTGGAGTTTATTGGGCAACACCTCACAACATTAAAGTTTGTTACGGTGTTGTAAGACATATTAAAGTTTACATAGACAAATAAAACTTAGTAGCACCATACACACCTCCTCTCACTCTCAGCACTACTTCTAATAACTTTTGAAAATTCAAACATTTCCACCAGTGATTCCAAATCATCATCACCAAAAAGAGAGGCCAACAAGAAACACATATAACCAATATATCATCTTTTCCAGCTTAATACCAACAGAGAATTAACTTCACAAAGAGTTCATTAGTATGCAACTGATCTTCAACCAAATAAAAATAGTAGTTTGATAATTGTACCAGTAATACTGCAAAGCTCACTGTTCTGCCTCTAATGTCTTCAATTCCACATATTAGATATCTTAATGTGTTTGTACAAAAAAAATAATTAAATAACAAAAACAGTAAGTGAACACTATATGGTCATCACAAAAATAATCAAACTAAAGCTACTACAACATCGAGGAATAGGTAGCTTGCACAACAGAATTGCAGCAGCAAGGGAAAGGCTACATGAGATTCAACCTCATCTTAATTATACCTCAAACCAAGAATTTATCGAAAGGGAGAGTATATCAGTAGTAGAAATGACAAAGTGGATGAATATTCAAGAGAAGGAAATCAAAAGCTCACTGGAAAATGGAAGGGGATGGAAATAATAAATATTTCTTTAAATGTAAGAAGGCTTGAGCTAGAATAAATTCTCACTCAATATTTCTTTAAGTCTCACTAGCTACACAAATTGAAAGAGGTAGAATAGGTCAACATATAGAATAAATTCTCACATTTTTTCTTTGTTTAGTTCGTACATCTTGTATACATCAGTTAGAAATTCGCATGTGCCTGTATATTGTGGTACATAATGAAGTTTTACTAATATAAAGCATGAAGTTGCACTATCTTGTTCGTAATTTAACATAGTAGAAATAGAAATGAGTGTAACCAAAGAAATACACATAGAGAACAATCATCTCCCTCACACATTGTTACAAAAGGGTGAGAAAGTAGAGAAATTTCAGTAAATGTTGAAACTTGAAGAAATATTCGAAGCCTACCTATCACAGAGTCGATGAAGCGGGATGAGAAAGTGTTGAAGTGTTGAAACAACATAGGACTTCATTTAAGCAAAGAACTAATGCCGATAAATATATCCTCAGCGATTAAGGCAATTAAATGAACTAGTTGAGATTAAGAAATTCTATCAAGAAGCAGGTTCAAGTTGTAAACAACGCTTTAAAGAAGTTCAAACACTCTGATCCAATTGTGCTCATTCCGTTTCAACTATGCCACAATCCCAACCTAAAAATTAAAGTTCTACATGCATCAAGAAAGAGCCTTTATTCAAACATTTAAACTTTTCGTTGATAACCAATAACATAATCTATAATTAGGGCAAAATAGAAGTACAAAGACAACACCTTTAACACTTCAAGAGAAAAGACTTAAAATAGTCCATTATATTTGAGTTTAGACTCAAAATAGTCCTATTTCTTTTTAGTGGAGCATTGATAATCCTGATTCTTTAATAAAGTGGTGCATTTTCAGTCTCCATCCTAACCACCGTTAATTTTTTAACGGAGCAACAGAAAGATGAAAAGAAAGAAACAATCTCTAGACTGCAGTACATGTAACAAGCCTGCTCATAACAAAAAAAAAGCTTGCAAATATAATGTTGTGTCACAAGAGACTACTTCAGCTCGTCAAAAACTACATGTACTACTATACTTAACTATATCAGAATTAGTCTCTTATCGGTAATCTTAAACTGACACAACTTATATGTGTATTTATGATTCAGGTTAGAAGAGGACATAAATAAGCGGGGACAAGAAAAGGCTAGACAAGAAGGAGCTGGACAAGAAAAAACAGTTGGACAAGAAGAAGTGGTTGATATAGATTTTGGTTGGATATACTCTCAACAGACACAAAGTTAAAATGAATCACTGGTAATTTAGCTTTTTTGAGTGCTAATATTTGTTAGATATTAATGGTAGTTTAGCATGATCTACCTTTAGTTCTTGATATCATCATTTGCTTGGCAAAGCAACCAAAAAAGGTACACTACACTACAGTCTATACATCCAATCAAGAAAATATTAGCCCAACACATCCAATAAGACTTATCATCAAGACATACTATCAAAACAAACCATCGATGAATGTGATGAGATGGTTGAAATCACTTCACCCTTGACCATCGAAGGGTCTTGCCCGAGGCACGAATCCAAACATTGGTGAACACAAAAGAGCAAATGATTTTAGGAGTAGTAGCTATCAAACACAAACAATAGATATGTATGTCAACTTAGCAATCAACAAACAATATCAATATCACAAACTAATACAAAATCATAATCAATAGGTAAAATGAAGAGCCAAATATCATATATATAAGTTTCATAACATAGCTCATCACAAAAAGTAAACAGTCTGAGACAAAACCGAAAATCTAAATTCAATAGGCCTTTGGGTTTAAGGGAAACGAACAAATCTAAAAGAGAAAAATAGGGCAAAGAATTAACTGATGTGGGTAGTACAAAAACAAGCTAGACTCCCAAAAATCAACAAAAAATCATCTCAACAACACAAGAATATCAGAACCCTAAAGCTACATGTGTAACCATATGCAAGCAATAAACCCAGATGCCATAAATTTAGACTTTTAAAGATAATTTTTTTTACCTGATAAACCCTATTCCAACAAAATCCTTTCAATGTGATGAAGCTTTAAGACACCATCTTCTGAAGTGAAGCAATTTGTTCTATCATGTTCATCAGCTAGACTAGAACAACAAAAGAAAAAAAATCAGATTTGGAGCAAATTTTGTTCTTCAAGCTGATTGGAACATCTAGACGAGCATTCATGATGAGCAAATTTTTAGATTAGGCGCAAACTCGTAGTCAGATCGTAAAGAATGTAGTCAGCTGATTAGGAGCAAAAAATTGCTAAGCCTTGCCTCTGAGCTGATCTAAGCTAGGATCTTCACTTTGTCAAGCCTTCACCTTCACAAATAAAGATGATATTACCCAGTCCTGAACTATGACTCTAGTATCATTAGAGTTTTATAATATAACCCCAAACTAGCTAGCTGATGGAGCTCTTAGGCCATCTCCTAGTTCTCAGTTCCCAAAGGTGATAAACTACCCATAGAATTATGACTGAGGGCATCCGCTACTATATTTAACTTTTCTTGGATGATATAAGATATCCAGATCAATAACTTTCAGCGATTCATTCCATCTGCGCTATTGTAGAATTACCTTTCTCAGTCTAAAAATATATTGGGGGCTCTTAGGATCTGTATAAATATCACCATTAAATACATTCAAGTAATGCCTCAAAATCCTCAAGGAATGAATAATTGCAGTCAACTCTAAATCGTAGGTCGAGTAGTTCTTTTCATTCTTCATTAACTATCATTAAGCATAAGCAATTACCTTTTTTTAATGTTTCTGAACATAAACCAGCCTAATTCTTGAAGCATAGTAATACATTACATTGCCCTCTTGACCGTCTTGTAGGGTCGGAACTGGTGTTGAAGTCATTTGATATCTCAGTTCTTGGAATCTCCCATCATAGGCTATTGTCCACTGAAACTTAACTTCTTTTTAAGTCAACTTTGTTAGGAGTGCTGAAAGTGGAGAAAAAAAATCATTCCACAAAAATTGTATAAAACTCCACCAACCCTCAGAAAGATTCGAACTTTCACCAGGTTCATAGGTCTAGGCCAAGTCTTCACGACCTCAGTCTTCTGTAAGTATACCTGAATACCAGCATCTAATACAATATGGCCCCGACAAAAAAAAAACCATTAAATACAACCAGAACTCATACTTTGAGAATTTAGCTTACAACCTCTAATCTTGGGGTAACTGAAGCACTACTTAGTGATGATCTCTAAGATTTGCCTCTGAATGAAATGTACTAGAATATCATTAACTAATACAATTACAAACAAATATAGAATGACATTGATATACTATTCATCAGGTTCATAAATATTGTTGGGTCATTCGCCAATCTGAAAGACATTACAAGAAACTCAAAATGGCCATATCTAATCTTGAAATTTGTCTTTGAAACATTACTCTCTCGAACAAGTACCTAGTGGAACCCTAAATGTAAATCAATCTTTGGGAAGCATCCGACATCATATAGTTGGTCGAAAAAACCCATCAATCCTTTGTAGTGGATACTTGTTCTTTATAGTCACCTTATTCAGATTTTTTGTAGTCTATACACTTCGACAATGATTCATCTTCCGAACAAATAACATTGGTGCACCGCTTGGTGATGCATTAGTCCTATTAAAGCTCTTATCTAATATATTCTTCAATTTTGCTGGTGCAATTCTAAGTGGGGAAATTGATATCGGTAGAGCATCTCATAATGTATCAGTAGAAAAATTTGTCGCTTGTTCCAGGGAAATAGCAAGAAGCTCACTTAGAAATACACCTAGAAACTCATTGCCCACTATAATAACTGAAGAGTCAAGGTCTCAACATCAATATCTTAAACTTTCTCGAAAAATATGATAAGTACAACCATTGGTAAACATTTCCTTGCCTAAAGATTGCATATAAACTTGCCTTTTGGCATTGCACCATTTGCCTTCCATTCTCATACTACTTCCCCTGGGAACTGAAATCTAACACTCTTCTCTTGGTAGTCGACATCGATATAATAAGGTTTCCACCAATCCATGCCCATATCAATAATAAAGTGGAGCATCTCTAGCCCTATCACGTTTAAAAAAATTGATGACAAAAAATCTCTACCGTAGAACCTCGATAAATCTACTTGAGCGTATGTGAAACACAAGCCACGATTCAGATTGCATACGTACTTATAACTCAGCTGTATAGCACGATCTATAAATTGAAAGAAATGTAACCAGTCCTAAATGCCCTATAGCCTCCTGATTATAAGTGTGGTGCACAACACACCCATAAACAAGAAAATATAAGACACGGCTTGTGGACTCCCTGGGACATGATGTCACGACCCAAGCCTAGGGCCTAGACGTGACCGGCGAATAGGGAACCCGAAGGAACCCCAAACAAGCCTCATAGCATATCATTACACATCCTTGGTCGCGGAAGCAATTAAAAGGACCATAAATGATAAGCATAATCAAGGGGAAATCGGGACTAAAGGAGCAAGAGAAAAGATACAAAAATACCATAGATGAGTCAAGCTCAAGCATAATACACAACTTGTCCAACACCACCTCTAAACATAGGTACTTAGCGGGGGCCAAGACAAACTACCGGGCTCACCCTCATAGTCAAAACATAACTAAAAAGTAAAAGTCTTATACATAGCAAAAGATCATAAGCAACGTCCCCGGAATGGAGGACTCACCAATAACCTCGATAGAGAATCGTATTAGCCACGCGGAGGAGGATGGGCAAGCGGTGCTCCGGTCCCTACATGGTGACATCATGTAGGCATAGAGTATGCATTAGTACGTTTGAATGTACTAAGTATATGGGATGCAATGCAATGCTACAGTAGATAGACATCATAGGAAAAAGGCATAACCATAACCGATAGATAGCGTATTAATGAAATGATATGTATAATGATGCTTACAAACAAGAAATCATATTTAGTAGGACGTAGTACATGTGTGGCGAGTGACCATCAATATAGTATTTCCAAGGCCTACCACCCCCTTGGAGAAGCGAAAGAGGTACAAACCCCTCAATGTGGTTACCCGGGCCTACCACCCCCCGAGCTAGGGACCAAGGTACAAACCCCTCGATGTGGTTATACGGGCCTACTACCCCCCGTACTAGGCAACCAAGGTACCAACCCCTCGATACGGTTACCCGGGCCTACAACCCCCCGAGCTAGGCTTGGTCGACTCACATCATTTATATAGAGACAATCATATACATGTATCCATTTCATCATCATTTCAATGATTATATGACCATCCGACTCATAGGACGTACATTGAACCTTCCATTTCCTAAGAATTCTATAAGTGAGCATTTTATCAAACACATGGTGGGCTATTGTTCATGTAATTGAAATCATGTATTTCAAGAGTACTAAGTCCAACCAATTCCGAGATACATATAAATCAGCCCACCAACAACATACATATATATATCAACCTTCATAAATTGATCATGGAAGCATAAAAACCATAAACATCACATAAAAATTTCATTTCATAACAATATGCAAAATATACCATAATAGGGTGTGTAGTAGTAATTCCATATTTCAAGAGTTCATAAATAACCATAATGACCCATAAACTTGAAGTAAAAATAGAGGATAAATGGTTGGACTTGTGGAAAGGAAGGTTTCCACAATCAACCACATACCTCAACTTTGGAGAATCCTTGATGAAGATTGGAATGGAGAATTGAAGCTTGAGATTGAGTCTTGAATCCGGAATTAGAACTTGAGATGTTTGAATTTGGTTGAAGATCTTGGTGAAATTTTGAAGAGGGCTTAGAGAGTGTTTTTGAGTGTTTTGAAGCTAGAAAGAAATATAACTAAGTATGGGACATAACCTCTTTTTATAAAAGAAAAACGTCCCAGCCCGCTACAGTAACATAGCTCACTGGAAATTGCAATTCTGCCCGGACGGGTTTTACGAAAATGGTCATAACTCCTTCATCCTAACTCCGAATGAGGTGAAACCAATTGCATTGGAAAGCTAACTCGAAGGGCTTTAATTTAATAGGTAGTGTCACTTCCAGTTCCTTGTGTGCTAAGAGATATGCCCCTTTAAAGTTGATCCTGAAAATCGCATTTTTTGCGATTTTCGAATTTTGATACGGTTGCTCTAAAATTCGGGTTAGACCCATTTCCCACTCAATTTGACCCCCTGAATAAGAATATGAAGTCGAATTTCTGAAATCATGCACGGATTTTGAGATATATGGAAATTACAATTCTAGGTGTTTCCGAAGCACATTTTCGGGCATTTTTGGGGTCGTTTCAATATCTCCCCCTTGGGAACATTCGTCCCCGAATGTTAAAGAAACGTACATGAGGGATGAAAACATGGCAATATCAGCCCACATAAGGATGCAACAATGCACTTTACACCTTATTTCAAAAACCTCAACATAGTTGTAAAACCACAATGAACTTGTCAACTTAAACATGAATGTATGCAATGACATGGGAGCTGAACTTATGATAAGAGATTTTATAAAGGGCTTAGATCAATACCTTAGGCTTGAGTGGAGTGGAAAAGATAAGGATATCGCCTTTGCATGTCCGCTTCGGCCTCCCAAGTAGCACTTTCAACTTGTTAATTTCTCCAAAGGACTTTAACGGAAGCCACATCTTTGTTTCTCAACCTCTTCACTTGTCTATCTAAACTCTGGACCGGAACCTCTTCATAGGTCAAATTATTTTCAACAACACCCACAACATCAAGAGACACAATGGCATTCGGATCACCCACACACTTCCTCAACATAGACACATGAAATACCGGATGAACCAAATCCATCTCACTAGGCAATTCCAACTCATAAGCTACCTTGCCAATTCTCCTCATTACCTTATAAGGACCCACGTATCTTGGGCTCAACTTTCCCTTCTTACCAAAACGAACCACACCCTTCATGGGTCACACCTTCAAATAGACCCAATCACCAACTTGGAATTCAAGAGCCCTTCTCCTCACATCGGCATAGGACTTTTGGCGACTTTGGGCCGTCTTCAACCTTTCTCTAATCATCCTAACCTTCTCAAGAGCCTCCATAACTAGATCTGGTCCTAACAAGGCCACCTCACCAACCTCAAACCATCCAACCGTTGATCTACAACGCCTCCCATAGAGAGCCTCAAAAGGAGCCATACCGATGCTAGAATGATAGCTATTGTTATAGGCAAACTCAATCAATGGAAGATGATCATCCCAACTACCCTTAAGCTCCAATACACAAGCCCTAAGCATATCCTCAAGTGTTTGGATAGTCCTTTCGGCTTGTCCATCCGTTTGCGGGTGAAAGGCCGTAGTAAGCTTAACTCTCGTACCTAGACCTCTTTGAAAGGACTTCCAAAAGTGTGAAGTAAATTGAGTACCACGGTCCGATATGATGGATAGAGGAATCCCATGCAACCTTACCAAGTCATGAATATATAACCTTGCATAATCTTCCGCCCCATATGTTGTCTTTACCGGTAGAAAATAAGCCGATTTTGTCATCCTATCAACCACCACCCAAATAGAATCAAAACCTTTTCTAGTCTTGGGTAAACCAACTACAAAATCCATATTAATTTCTTCCCACTTTCAAGTAGGAATCTCTATGTCTTGGGTTAGACCACCCGGCCTTTGATGTTCGGCCTTGACTTGTTGACAACTATGACAACCGAAGACGAATTTGGCAATGTCCTTCTTCATGCCTCCCCACCAATACACATCCCTCAAATCTCTATACATTTTGGTGGAACCGGGGTGAATGGAATAGGAAGAATTATGAGCCTCCTCAAGAATTTTCTCCCTCAAACCATCAACACAAGGCACACACAACCTACCTTGGTACCTAAGGGCACCATCTCCTCCTTGGGAGAAAACTTCCACCTTGCCCTCTTTCACCGAGGCCTTTAATTCTAACAAGGAAGAGTCAAGATCTTGTTTTGCTATCACCTCATCAACCAAAGAAGACCTAGTACCATCAACAACGACCACACCACCATTACCAACCTCTTCCAACCTAACCCCCAACCTAGCCAACTGATGCACCTCCCTAGCCATTTCCCTATCACCAATATCAACATGAGCTAGGCTACCCATAGACACCCTACTCAAAGCATCCGCCACCACATTAGCTTTATCGGGATGATAATGCACACTCATATCATAATCTTTAAGAAATTCTAGCCACCTTCTTTGTCTCAAGTTGAGATCTTTTTGGGTGAAGACATATTGGAAGCTCTTATGATCGGTGAACACATCAACATGTACCCCATACAAGTAATGACGCCAAATTTTTAAAGCAAACACCACCGCGGCTAATTCAAGATCATGTGTAGGATAGTTCTTTTCATGCACTTTGAGTTGTCTAGAAGCATAGGCTATCACCTTACCATTTTGCATTAGGACACAACCCAAGCCAACTCTAGAAGCATCACAATACACAACAAATCCCTCAAGCCCATCCGGTAGTGACAATATAGGAGCGGACACAAGTTTATTTTTCAAGGTTTGAAAACTCCTTTCGCACTCGTTGGTCCACTCAAACTTAGCCTTCTTTTGTGTCAACTTAGTCATGGAAGAAGCAATAGAAGAAAACTCATTCACAAATCTCTGGTAGTAACCCGCTAAGCCCAAGAAGCTCCTAATATCCGACGGAGTCAATGGCCTAGGCCAATTTCTAATCACATCGGTCTTCTTAGGGTCTACCTTAATACCATCCCCCGACACCACATGACCTAGGAAGGCAACCTCCTTCAACCAAAATTCACACTTTTCATACTTGGCATACAACTTCTCCTCTCTTAATTTTTGCAACACAACCCTCAAGTGACCCATATGTTCTTCCTCGCTATGTGAATAGATTAAAATATCATCAATAAAGACCACAACAAAGGAATCAAGGTAGGGTTTAAAGATCCTATTCATTAGGTTCATGAAGATAGCCGGTGCATTGGTCAACCCAAAGGACATGACCACAAATTCATAATGCCCATACCTAGTCCGGAAGGCTGTCTTAGGAATGTCACACTCCCTCACTTTCACTTGATGATACTCGGACCGAAGATCAATCTTAGAGAAGTGGCTAGCCCCTTGCAATTGGTCGAACAAGTCATCAATCCTAGGAAGAGGATATTTATTCTTGACGGTGACCCTATTGAGTTGCCGATAATCAATACACAACCTAAGAGACCCATCTTTCTTCTTCACAAACAACACCGGTGCACCCCATGGTGATTGGCTAGGCCTAATAAAACCCTTCTCCAATAAGTCCTTCAATTGTTCCTTCAACTCCTTTAACTCCGCCGGGGCCATACGGTAAGGGGGAATAGAAATGGGTTGAGTATCGGGAAGGAGGTCTATGCCAAAATCTATTTCCCTTTCGGGAGGAACACCGGGAAGGTCATTAGGAAAGACATCAAGAAATTCATTTACGATCGGAACCGACTCTATAGGAAGGGTTTTGGACTCCACATTCCTAACCCTCACAAGGTGATAGAGACACCCCTTAGAGATCAACTTACGGGCTTTAATGCAAGAGATGAACCTACCCTTGACTACCACATTTTGGCTTTCCCACTCAAGAATGGGTTCACTTGGAAATTGGAACTTGACCCTACGGGTTCTACAATCAATGGAAGCATAGTATGCATGCAACCAATCCATCCCAAGAACAACATCAAAATCGACCATGTTCAACTCAACAAGATCACAAGGCAATATTTTATGCAAGATACAAATAGGACAATTTCTATAGACCTTCCTAGCAACAATATATGCACCAATAGGAGTAGACACCTTATATGACTCACGCAACAATTCGGGCTCAACATGAAACTTTTTGGCAACAAAGGGGGTGACAAAAGAAAGAGAGGCACCCGGATCAATTAATGCATATACATCAAAGTCAAAGATTTTCAACATACCGGTAACGACATCGGGGACTTCATCGACCCCTTGCCTCCCATGCAAAGCATAAAATCGATTATGCATTGGGGCACCATCTTGTCGGCCCCCTCTCCCCAAAGGAACCGCATTGGCACCTTGTGGACGGACCTCCTTACCCTTGTTGCGATTTCGAGGACAATCCATTGCCTTGTGCCCCATTTCCCCACAACTATAGCAAGCACCGGTATTTCTCAAGCACGGGCCACGATGGCCCTTACCACACTTCGGACATACATCAATAGGACCCATATCACTAACACCTTGGGCCCTTGGAACATCATTGGCAAACCCCTTATGGGGCGCATGAGAAGACCCTTGACCTTGATGAAACCGGCCTCCCCTTCGACTTTGGAACTTGCCCTCAAAACGGGCCCTCTTGGCCTCATGACCCCTCCTCTTCCTCAACTTCTCTTCCTCCATTTGTTCGGCATAAACCATCAAGTGGGACAAGTCCATGTCACTAATCAACATTGCGGACCGGCATTCTTCACTCACTAGGTCGGACACACCCATCACGAATTTGTTCATTCTAGATCGTGAGTCGGCAACCAAGTGTGGAGCATATCTTGAAAGTTGGTTAAACTTGAGGGCATACTCCTTCACACTCATAAACCCTTGTTTTAAATTCATGAACTCCACCAATTTGGCTTCCCTAAGTTCAAGAGGAAAGAATCGATTAAGGAAAGCCGTTTTGAACTCTTCCCAAGGTACCACATAGTTTGCCCCCTTCTCTTCCTTCCATTGGTTGTACCATATTTGGGCCACCCCTTTTAGTTGGTAGGCCGCCAACTCCGCCTTATCTTCAGACCTCATGCCCATGATAGCTAATATCTTGTGAACTTCATCAGTGAACTCTTGAGGGTCTTCATCTAATTTAGACCCATGGAATTCCGGGGGATTCATCCGCACGAAGTCTCTCACCCGTGATGCCGGGGTAGGAGCCTGAGGAGCTTGGGCCCCGTGGTTGGCTTGATTAGCCATAGCTTGGGAAAATAAAGTAAGGGCATCCCGAAGATCCCCATTGGTCGGTTGTTCCTCGGGTGCGCGGGCTCGTCTTCCTCTTGTATTAGGCATGATCTAGCATAGCAAAGATCAACCGTTAGGGAAGAACTTAATTCAACTCTATAGCACGACTTAGAACAAGGAAAAGGGAAACATTTCCTAAAACGTATCATAGCCTCCTACTCATAGTTGTGGTGCACAACACAACCATGAATCGGACTCTAATCAACGCGGTGTGTTGGACTCCGAGGATCTATCAACCTAGTGCTCTGATACCAAGCTTGTCACGACCCAAGCCTAGGGCCTAGACGTGACCGGCGAATGGGGAACCCGAAGGAACCCCAAACAAGCCTCATAGCATATCATTACACATCCTTGGTCGCGGAAGCAATTAAAAGGACCATAAACGATAAGCATAATCAAGGGGAAATCGGGACTAAAGGAGCAAGAGAAAAGATACAAAAATACCATAGATGAGTCAAGCTCAAGCATAATATACAACTTGTCCAACACCACCTCTAAACATAGGTACTTAGCGGGGGCCAAGACAAACTACCGGGCTCACCCTCATAGTCAAAACATAACTAAAAAGTAAAAGTCTTATACATAGCAAAAGATCATAAGCAACGTCCCCGGAATGGAAGACTCACCAATAACCTCGATAGAGAATCGTATTAGCCACGCGGAGGAGGATGGGCAAGCGGTGCTCCGGTCCCTACATGGTGACATCATGTAGGCATAGAGTATGCATTAGTACGTTTGAATGTACTAAGTATATGGGATGCAATGCAATGCTACAGTAGATGGACATCATAGGAAAAAGGCATAATCATAACCGATAGATAGCGTATTAATGAAATGATATGTATAATGATGCTTACAAACAAGAAATCATATTTAGTAGGACGTAGTTCATGTGTGGCGAGTGACCATCAATATAGTATTTCCAAGGCCTACCACCCCCTTGGAGAGGCGAAAGAGGTACAAAACCCTCAATGTGGTTACCCGGGCCTACCACCCCCCGAGCTAGGGACCAAGGTACAAACCCCTCGATGTGGTTATACGGGCCTACTACCCCCCGTACTAGGCAACCAAGGTACCAACCCCTCGATATGGTTACCCGGGCCTACAACCCCCCGAGCTAGGCTTGGTCGACTCACATCATTTATATAGAGACAATCATATACATGTATCCATTTCATCATCATTTCAATGATTATATGACCATCCGACTCATAGGACGTACATTGAACCTTCCATTTCCTAAGAATTCTATAAGTGAGCATTTTATCAAACACATGGTGGGCTATTGTTCATGTAATTGAAATCATGTATTTCAAGAGTACTAAGTCCAACCAATTCCGAGATACATATAAATCAGCCCACCAACAACATACATATATATATCAACCTTCATAAATTGATCATGGAAGCATAAAAACCATAAACATCACATAAAAATTTCATTTCATAACAATATGCAAAATATACCATAATAGGGTGTGTAGTAGTAATTTCATATTTCAAGAGTTCATAAATAACCATAATGACCCATAAACTTGAAGTAAAAATAGAGGATAAATGGTTGGACTTGTGGAAAGGAAGGTTTCCACAATCAACCCACATACCTCAACTTTGGAGAATCCTTGATGAAGATTGGAATGGAGAATTGAAGCTTGAGATTGAGTCTTGAATCCGGAATTAGAACTTGAGATGTTTGAATTTGGTTGAAGATCTTGGTGAAATTTTGAAGAGGGCTTAGAGAGCTTTTTTTGAGTGTTTTGAAGCTAGAAAGAAATATAACTAAGTATGGGACATAACCTCTTTTTATAAAAGAAAAACGTTCCAGCCCGCTACAGTAACATAGCTCACTGGAAATTGCAATTCTGCCCGGACGGGTTTTACGAAAATGGTCATAACTCCTTCATCCTAACTCCGAATGAGGTGAAACCAATTGCATTGGAAAGCTAACTCGAAGGGCTTTAATTTAATAGGTAGTGGCCCTTCCAGTTCCTTGTGTGCTAAGAGATATGCCCCTTTAAAGTTGACCCTGAAAATCGCATTTTTTGCGATTTTCGAATTTTGATATGGTTGCTCTAAAATTCGGGTTAGACCCATTTCCCACTCAATTTGACCCCCTGAATAAGAATATGAAGTCGAATTTTCGAAATCATGCACGGATTTTGAGATATATGGAAATTACAATTCTAGGTGTTTCCGAAGCACATTTTCGGGCATTTTTGGGGTCGTTTCACATGACCTGCTCTGATACCAGGTTTGTCACGCCCCAAACTAGAGAAGGCGTGACTGGCACTTGACACCTTAAGCAATCGAGTTAGCCACATAAACATATCAACTGACTCAACTGAGGGCTTAGAAGGTCGGGCAACATAACATCTAAAATACTATGACTGGACCCTTAAGGTCATAACCTGAATATCGGTAAGTCATATAGACAAAGGTAGACAAGCCAAAGATAATAAGGTACTAGCTAGCCGACAAGGCTACAATGAAGATATACACACATACATACATATCTATACATGCCAAGCCTATGTGGCTGGAAATTGGAAGCTGCAGAAAGAAAACCAGAATACTGTGTCCACAATAGCCTCTATAAGTGACATAAGCACTGGTCGGGACAAGACCCCGATTATACCCAAACTGTACAATAAAAGTAACACCATACGAAAGCTCCAGGAGGAAGTGGAGCTTACCAACTCACAACTGAACCCCGAATCCTAGCAGAGGGGTCAATCAGAATCCCTACTTGGACATACACGCACGAAACAAAAATGTGTCCCCAGGCAATGGTATGTAAGGCAAAAAAATAGAATAATAAATAGTTGTTGTAAAAGGGTAATAAAGATACTACCTGAAATAGAAACTCTGATAGCCTCCATGGCTGACAACCGACCTTATATAAATTAAATATGCATGGTATGCTCACATAATCATATGTCGTGAATACATATATATAGATGCAAATGCATGTCCTACCCAACCAAGTGCTAGCAATGGTGGTGCCTTCCGATAGCGAACCGACATCATATTCGCCAACTTGTGGACATTTGTGTCTCATACGTATAAATATAGGCAATAGGCCCCATACCTTCCGATTATAACTCGGAAGTAAAATGCATAGCATGCAATGTCATGGATTCGTAATGCATTTGTTACCTAAATCATGTTGCCAATCTTGACTCGTTAGTACTCTTATCCTCATAATCTCGTAATCACTTTCATATCACATGTAAATATCTCGTAGAACCTCATATACTTGTAGATTAAACTGGAACACTTAACTTGGATTTAGAAAGGCAAATTAAACTTTAGGATGTTCATAAAGAGCTTAAAATTCTTCACTTAGTATCTATATATGTTTCCTTAGTAGTTTGTACAAGAAAGTATTTCAGAAAAACCCGTACTTTAGTAGTTTAAACATACGATTTACGTTTAACAGTTTTGGAGATCGACGTTTTATTTTAAAGTTTAAAAAAAACATATAAATTGGCGAGGAAGGAGGACTGATTTCATATTGATATTGTTCACCCTTAATCTTCTTAAGTTACTACACCTAAAGAAGAATAATAATTTGTACACATGGACCTATAGTCAAGAGAATCAACAAAATGACATAAAGATGCCAAATACCCTATCTAACCGAACGAGTGGAATAGCAACATAATGGAGTCACAAAAATACACCAGCTGCAATCTCAATGCCTTTCACAAAAGGTCTTTCTAGCAATAGCGTAGTAAAACAATATTTGACAATTTAGGATTCAAAAATTTGTGCTCAAAGGAAGTATAGTGCTTAGCCTTAACATACCTCGATTTTGGGTCTTGTTGTATCAATATGGATTGTACCCCCGTCCTTACAGTATGTAGTCTACAGAAAATCATGTCACACAACCATTACAGGCAGAATATTAACACGTCAGGGTCAAAGTAGCAATTTAGAGCTCACTAGCAGAGTGATTAGCTCGCCAGCCCATTTTTAAATGTATGCTTCATTACCCTCTCTTCTCCAAATTACAACGTCAAATTACTGACATAACATACATTTTTGCAGCAGCTATTAACAAGTGGAGGCCTACGCAATAGTCAACAACACCCAAATAGAGTATGCATGCACAACAATTAAAACTCGGTATATCGTCATACCTCTCTTTTCCAACCCAAAATAACCATAACCAAATCCTAACCACGAGTATTCAAACCATTAAAGCAATAAAAAAATATGTATAATACAGTCCTATAATTGTTCAATATAACCCTAATAACTTGAACTCGCCCCTTCCAATCATCTCCTATACGTTCGTCCAATAATTACATTTGGAGTCATGCCTTTCTCTTCATATGCAATAAGAGCTTAAAAGGACAAAACCTAAACTTAAACTTGATGGAGCTTGCAGTACATTAACATGTCTTGTCAATAACAAACAGTCTCCTTTAATGCAAGACGTTGAACCAAGAAGAAACAATTTGAAAATTGCAATGCAATAATAGAACCAATGTTGCACTAATTTGTGTTACAATTAAATATCCATCTATACTTCTTCTTCTCTTCCAGACTCATATCAACAAGAACCACACACATACAAAGCATTTCCAAAAAATATCCAACAACAACAATATTAGAAAATACTTCAAAACAGCTCAACATCACGTAACTATCCAAATATGATTTTTCCAGCCGTATATTCGTGTTCTTTCTTATATAGCATAGCTATAACTTGGACTCACTCAATAAAATGAAGGGTGAGAATTATTATCTCCAAACAGAAGCAACACCACATAAAAGACGAGACTCCTTCACCATGAAAAATCCTTCAAATCACAACCAATGAGGAGGAAAGAAATAGCACAATCTCTATGAACATTCTGAGGGTAAACCACGTTGAAATCTTGTAGATCTTTGCTTGGATGATAGGTGAACCTTTAGAGAGGATTTAAGACTTTCTTATTTTTATTTTGGTAAAAAATAATGAGATAAAACGAAGGGAAATCTGATCTTATAAAGCTAAATCGACATATGGGCTAGGGGCCCACCTTCACGTGCCTGCTTGTGCAGTCTCACTAAAATCTGAATATCTCTCAATTCTGAAGACGTATGGACAAATGATTTAGTGCGTTGGAAAGTAGACTCGTAGACCTTCGATTTCATATATTGGGGTTCTTCTAAAGCTTTATATATTAGGAGAAAAGCTCCGAGACATTTAGCCAACTTTCAAAAAATTTATCCATTTCGAGGGGTCTGCCTATGCCCAAGGTTGTTAAAAACCCTAAGAGTACAAAATATGAGGGGCCAAAAGCTTGAGGTGACTAGGAGAGATTGGGGCCGGAGCATATAATGATTTGATATGAGTTATTATAACATTTACCTCTTCTAATATACTTAGTCATACAAATTGAGATATAAAAAGAGAAAATAATTATTTTTTATTCCACTTTGTTCAAGTAAAAGAAAATTATCCTTGCTAACTTTTAAAAAGACCAAGCGAAATGAGGGATCAATTCAAACAATATAAACATCTAAATACTATTTTTAATTTAACTTTAAAGTACCCCTCAAATATGACGTAATTTATATCTTAACACTTAAGAGTCATTTGATGTAAGTTAGAAGATATAATAATCTCACGAATAAAATGTAAGAGTATTTTATCCAGTGCAATTTGGTCGGAGGTATTAGACAGTCCTGAGATTATTCTCATCATTTAGTGATGAAATAAGTTATTCATATATATGATAAAATAACTTATCTCAGAATAACTTATTTCCAATCAATCGAGCCCTTACTTGATTAGCAAGCAATTAAAACGCTACCTCTCTTCAATCTCCACCCACCAGCTGTCACCATCACAGCTTCTTCCTTTCTCTTTTTTTTCCCAAAAATGCTGCTATGTTTAGGTGGCAGGGCGGCTAAGAACTTGCAACTTTGAGGTTTATTTGGTTAGATAATGCGAAATGCCAAAAAATTTGATTAGAATTTGATCAAAAATTTAAAAAGTTTATAATATTTTTTTTATTTAAAAATAAATTAATCTTTTTTCTATTTTTTAATTAAAAGATATTAAAATTAAAAAGATAAAAATATTCAAAAAAGTAAAATAACATATTTATTTGATCATTCTGACCAAATTTTGACCAAAAGGATTTTTCCTATTTGGTTAATCCATACAAAAACAACTTATTTATGACAATAACCATCTAATTAAGTACTTCAATTCGGTTATAAGAAAATCTCTTTTAGCTTTCGCCATGCTCTTTTAAATATTTTGTACAGAAAACAAATAAAATACTAAATAAAAATGTCAATATAATTCAAACAAATTACAAATGATAACATGTATAAAATTAAGCACGATTATGAGAATTCTTTTTATCGTAATTGTCCTTGACAAATAACCATTTTTTTATGCAAGAGAAAGAATTGAGTGGCAATAAACAAAACAGTTTTTAATGTTTACCAAATAATATGCAATCACATAGACTATAATATTCTAGTAATGTTAATATTAGAAAATTAATTATATTTGACATTACTTTAAGAAGATTTAATCATTAAGTATGGTATACAACTAACTTCATTCATATCAAAATTGACTAAGTAATTAATAGTTGTCATTATATGGAGTTTATACTTAAGTTATTTATAGAGATTTATAAATACTTGGATGACTTATTAAACGATTTTCATAACTTAAATAACCATTCGACGAATTAACTCCGGTTAACTGATCTTTTAATACCCGTAATAGTGTCAAACTGTACCAAAGCATGCATCATATTAGGAATCAAAAATCGAACCGAACCGTAAATCGAGTCAAATTGAAAAAAAAAATTGACTAGTAGTTTGGTTTGACTTGATTTGGTATTGAAAAAAAAAAAATCGACTATATTTGGGTTGGTTTGGTTTTAACTAAAAAAAAACAACCCAAGATCAAATCAACCCGACATATTTTGTGTTATTTTATTAAGAAACACCTTAGATAGTTGTATTTTGGTAGGACTAAAGAAATATCTGAAGTACAAGTAAATTATATGTTTGTATGAATACTTTAACGGAAAAACCCGAAAAAAATCCGAAAAATTAGAAAAAACCCGAGGTTGAAAAACTCGAGTTTTATTGGTTTGGTTTGGTTTATAAATTTAAAAATCTGACACACATGATTTGTTTGATGTTTGAAAAATCCGAACCAACCCGATCATGTACACCCCTACATCATATATAATACACAAAAAAGAAATAGTGAAATTGTAAAAATACGTTTTTCATAAATAGAAGTAGAAAAATAAGGGAAGAAGAAGAATCACCAAGACAAATTAAGAAATTGTGAGCGGGTGGCAAATTAAGGATTTTTGTCAATACAACAACAATAACAATAATATATTCAGTGAAATCTCACTAAGTGGGGTCTGAAGAGGGTAGGGTTTGCACAGACCTTATCATTACCTCGTGAAGGTAGAGAGGCAGAATTTTTACCAATGGAGTTAGAAAAATAAAAAAATGTAGCGTGTGAGATTGATCTTAGAAGTTCAAGATGAACTTTGAATTCCCTAAAGCACTGAGTCAACCTCTAATCTTAATGACTAATGGGTTCAAAATCTATATACATACACTAATTATTTTTAAAAAATATATCTTATATATATCATATAATTTTGAGCAACTTTTACATATAACAAACATAAAAATCATATTTATATGTGTATAGCTATAGTTTGCATAATTGCGCTCCATAGCAAATTTTATGTTTTCTATGGAGTTTTTTATTTGTATAATTCGCTACAAACATCCAATTTTATACAAAATGTTTAGTTTTGTATAAATTCATTTATACATTGTAATTTGTATAAATTGTTCGCTACACTTTTCTCTCGCTTTATACAAACACAAACGCATTTTATACATTTTATACTAAAATGTATAAAATGACTAATTGTATACCAAAAATGGCTAATTGTATATCGAATCAGATGGCAAAAAAAGGGATGTTTGCTGCGAATTACAATTAAAATAAACTATGACTATAACATTTAATTTGAATTAATAGTTTGCTATTTCATACAATTTTCCCTATAATTTTTTATTGAATGAGTTCGGGGGAACTTGCTTGGAAAATGAAGGCTTTTAACCAAAAAGTCTACCAATTTGGGCTGAACCCCCCCCCCCCCCCCCTTCCCTCTTATAAATAAGCAATTAACCTTTGTGAAGTAGGTGAGCCTTTGTGAGTAATTAGAAGCTCCATATATAATTATGGCAGGACTAGTGTTCCAGCAACATATGGATTATGTAAAGAAGGGAGCATGGTCTCCTGAAGAAGACCAAAAATTGATTGATTATATCATGCAATATCGTATTTGGAATTGGTCCCACATGCCCAAATTTGCAGGTTCAACAACAACAACAAAACTTCATCCCAACTTTTTATTGTTGCTTTTAGGTTTTTTTTTTTTAAAAAAACAAAGACTGCTTTTAGGGTTTCATCATCACATATGTATATATTTTTGTTGTTGTTGTTGTTAATTAGGGCTATCAAGAACCGGAAAGAGTTGTAGACTCCGATGGATCAACTACTTGAGGCCTGATCTAAAGAAAGGACCTTTTAGCATCGAGGAGGTGGAAATTGTGATCAGAATGTATCAATCGCTTGGAAATAGGTGAGAATTAAACCTTAGCTTTAGTAACATAGATATATATATAGCTCATTTTCGAGGAACCAATTACATGTTTTAATTTGTTAAAGGTGGTCAGCTATAGCTAAAGAATTGCCTGGAAGAACAGATAACGAAATCAAGAATTTCTACCACACACATTTAAAGAAGCACCTTGGGACAAAAGTTGGAGTGAAACCTAAATCAAGGTCCAAAAAGGTGAATAAAGCTAAACAAATAGAGATGAGTACTCAAAAGAAGACTTTGATAACTACTTGTCCAAATATTCAAGGTCCTAATGATCAAACACTTGATTTCACCAACTCCTCCTCCTCCTCCAGCTACATCACATTTGATGAAAATTACGAAATGTTGGGATTCTTGAAAACATTGGATCAAGACAACGATGTTACTTCAATTGTCAATCAAGTTGATGATGAAAACATAGTTATATTGGAGAGTAGTACATGGTCATCATCAAGTGTTGATTTGTACATGAAAGATTTCATGGATGTGAGTGTTCATTCATCTATTGTGGATTTCTGGTTGGAGCTATATATGGCAGCAGATAATCTGAAGATCTAAGTGTCAGTACTGGATGTTTAATTATGTTCCTTTTGATGTCTTCATAATGTTTTGGTGTATACGAGCAACATATATGTGGTATCTTGCATTTCATGGTCATTATGTTAATCTTGTTCAATTAGTTTGTAATATTTGGAGGTTTTGAAATTGAATAAGCATATTTTGTTCGTGAAAGAGCATGATTATTCTGGAAACTCTTTTATCAAGTTCTATAGATATAAAGACTTTCATGAAATAGTGTAAGAAGTTTTATAGCATACCAAGGCTTTGTTGGATTCTGAAAAGAATTTCTTGTATAACCCCAAAAAGTATATACAAGCAATACTGGTATATATCCTGTAAAAACCTTTATTTTTCAATTTCGTTTTCCTATTATTTATTTTTTTACAATCTTAAAAGAGATATTGTGTTACGAAGATGACAAGGTAAGACCATACCCAAAATGGTAGTGACATAAGAAATATGTAGAAGCTTAACACGAATGATAGTTACAAAGGGTGCTCATGCCAACGGCATACGATCAACTCTGATAAATGCATAAATGAATCATGCATGTACCAATGGACAAGCCTCCAACTTGAAGATCAAATGTTTTGTGGAAAAGACATCTTACTAAGATGAATTGTGAATAAATCATTGTTATAGGGAAGCTAATCAAGTTGCAGATGCGTTAGCCAAACATGCTGTTGTTATGTCAAATGAAGCTCATATGTATCATGACTGAAGGGATATTCCTAAGCTAGCAATCGGCTCATATCAATTAGACAAAATGCAAATGCTAAAAGGCCTTTTTGTACGTGGGATTGCTTGCCTATATGCAGTCTTCTAATGGAATAAACAACTCCGGTTTGGATGTAATTCACAAAAATTAAAAATCATGTATATGTTATACACATTTCAATATATATGATCATCACTGTTGAGATTTGGTTCATTTTAGTGTACATGTCATCGACATTTCAAATAAAGAACGGTATAGTACATCTCAATGAAAAGCTCGGTACTATAGAAGTGTAGAACTTAAGATATAAGCACAAATAAAAATATAACTGGAGGAGTTTGAGAGAATAGTTTCCCGAGAATAAGAACAATGGACTGATCTTGTATTTAGTCCGTTAATGATCTTATATAGAATTACAACTTTAATAGAGTCACAATCCCACTAAACCACTAACTAAATCCACTAACCTAACTCTCCTAAACTTTAGGAACACATTTCTGCAATACTACGAAATAGGAAAAACTATCAGAGTTAAAAGAAAACAAATACCAACTGAAAGCTAAAATATAGTCATACTACAGACTTAGTCAAATTAAACTAGGAATGATGTTGTCAACTTTAACAATAAGATCATATGAAGGATATAAAGCGCTAGAACCTTAACAAAGGCAATCCAGTATCCAGGGGAACTCACGCTGGTTAAGGATAAAATAATATTTATCACTCCACCACAATCTCTATTGGTACAGAGGAGGTATTAGTGATTGAATCAGGCCGAATAAATCTCTAGAACCTTAACACAAATGGTACGTAGTCACATAAGAAATCTAAATAGGGCTAGTGCCAAGGGATTGTTAGAAATAGAATTGCGAATATGATAATGACTTCTTTTTTTTATCCTACTCCATTCTTTAATTACTAACAATTACGATGAAGCATTTGTAGCTTTAATTGACATTTATTGGTGTAGCAATCAAACCTTTGTAGCTTTGGAAGTTGAACTGGACTTCATAATATATCAATAGAAGTTATATACTATAAACCTCTTTGGAAAATCCAGAAGATCATAGATGACATTAAGGGGATGGTCTTAAGGACCCGTTTGCTAGGAGATATTGATTAAAATAGTCCATGGATTAAAATTTAGTCCAACAAAAATATTGTTTGGTTACTTTATTTAACGTAATCCATGGATTAGTTATACCTCATACAAGGTCTTATCTAATCCCTAGAAAAGGGAGGATAAGTAATCCAAGGTTTAACAATCCTTGGATAAAACCCCTAAATGACTAAACTATCCCCAAATCTTTTTTCCTATTTTTTTTTTTGTAATTTAATGTTTTTTTGTTTTATTTATATGAGAATATTTATAAATATTCTTTTAAATTCTCCAAATTCGTTCCATGTGATTTGATGATTTCACAAATTAATTTTTTTTTCTCCATGTTTGATTTGTTATATTGGGTTGGTTTTTCGTTTTTTTAAAAATGTAGTTCGTCGATTGACCACTTGAACTATTTTTTTTTTAAAAATAAGCTTTATGTATTTGAACAATTTAAGTAGCCTTTAAATCTATGTTAAATTCAAGGTATATTTGACCAACAAAAAATTAGAAATATACCATGCTATCAAGGATCTCTATGGTGGCATATCACACCTCAAAATTAATAATAATTTTTAAATATATTTTAGTATTTAACTTGACAAATTAAATGAAATATAAAATCTAATAATAACTCAAGGGTATAATAGGAAAGAAACTTTTTCTAGAATTTTAAACCAAACATAAGATTAAATGGAAAACAATGAATCAAACACTTGATAAAAAATAATCCCTGCAGTACTAAACCATACATTATTAATCCCTGCATTACTAATCCATGCATTAGTAATCCCTGCATTATGCATCTTTGTACCAAACGATTAGAGAAACATATTTGTCACACTGTTGTAGAGAATAAAATGAAATTGTGATGCTCTTGCAAATTCGTTGTCTTAAGCTATTACAAAAATTTCCTTCAATCTTGTGGTCTGAATCATGTAATGTGGAAAGTTAGAATTAAATATTGAGAAAAAGGAAAAGAAGACTTCTTTTTGAATTGGACTATAAAGGGAAGTAGAATAAAAAATGTAATCATTTTTCCATAACAATTACAAGTACTACATTTTATTCGTTAATTATCAAAATATCACATTAATCAAACAATTTTCAACAAATAAAGGAAGCAACCAAGAGAATTTTGCAAAACAAACTAGTCAAAGGTCAAAAACCACGCGTATGTGTTAACGATAAATTAGAGACTTTCATCTGATTAATTAAGATAAGACTTCTTAGTACTTTGACTTAATTAGTAAGTATGAATAAGAGGACAAACATAAAATGTTTTTTTCATCCATTCTTCCTTTTTTACCACATCAGACGAAACATTGATTACAATCACAAATTTAATTATTTTATTATTTTATTATATTACTATAAGTGGGAAAAATGTTAGGCAAAAGTTAGATTACTATTTTGCCCCTACACTAAATCATAATCTAATTACTAAATATTAGTAAATAAAATTTTAATTTATTATATAATTTTAATTACTCTTAATTTAAAAGTTGAAAAGTTTAAAAAGATCATTACATTTAATATATATATAAAAAAAAAACTGAAAAGTCACATGAAAATTTGAAAGATCAATTACTATTAAAAAAAATATAAAAAAGATAGAGCATAAAATATAACTTTAAAAGATACATGTATCTACTTTAATTTCTTGTCTTTAAGGAATAATTACTCATTTGTAGTCTTTATTATTTGTGTGAGAAATTTGAGAGGTCAAGATTAACAAATGAGAATAAGAAGATTAAATATATGAAAATAATAAAAGTGGGCCCCTCCACTAGATCATAATCTAATTAATTAAATATTAGTAAATAAATTTCTAATTTATTATATATTCTTAACTACTCTTAATTCAAAAGTTGAAAAGTTTAAAAAGATAATTACATTAAATCTGATTGTAGAAATATGCTTTTCATTAACTTTTAAAATTAAATTAATAGACTTCTAAACAATATACATTGAATCTAATTGTAGAAAGTTGTTTCAGATTCCCACATTTATTGAAAGTTTCAATTACTTAGTTATTACCTATAATTAGCTCAATTAAAATGTTTAACTTCGCTCATCTTTCATGGAATTATCATCTCTTTTCATATACTTTATAGGATTTTATAAATTTGGACAGAAAAATTTATACTATTCAATCACATAATCAAATGATCTATCATATTAAACTCAAAGTAAAAATCATCTTATTAGTTTCGTATTCATAACTTATATAGCTTCTACAAGCTTTCATCGTCATGCATTCATCACCCATTTCCTACTTTTAGGTTTCAGTTACAAAACAATATTGAGTTTTGGGTTTAAGAATTATATCGCTATCGTGAGAATGTTGGAGGCAAAACACATTATGGTCCTTCTTTCGATTTTGATAATGCCTTTATTTGATTATGAGGAACATGCCGAAAACAACTGCATAATTTATGTTTAAATATTCTCAATTATCTTTCGATTTATATGATGAAATTTCTTTCAAGGTGGGTTGTATCATTATTTGTGTCTTTTTTTACTAATGTATCTTAGTTATCTTGCTCAAAAGGTCCTTCTTTTTGTGTGTATATATATTTTCACTTTATTTACTGATTTTGTATTTTATGTTAAGTTTTATGGGTTGCAATTATTTTCGTCTTTTCATGAATTTTTGGTGATGATCTCTTCTATAAAGTGAACAGAAAATATTAGTCCACTTCACTTTTGTGTTTCATCATCTTATAATTCTTATTATACATTTATATAAAATCAATTTATTGGTCATATTCTCCCATTAACATGGTAAATATATGTTTATTCTTTGTCTTTATTAATTTTATTAGATATGTTTACGTCCATTTCTTAGATTTAGAGCAAGAGTTCATCACTATATCACATAGTATATGTTATATTATCTTAATTAGTTTTATATTTTTCAACATTTTTTATTTTGCACAAAAATAATCAAAATTAAATGAAAAAAATTAATTAACATTGTTATATTTGCACAGAATATCATATACAAAAGAATAATGTAATTGATAATTATCAATGTTATATTAGACCTTACAAATTTGTATGACAGTAAAGAATAAACATTTTCAGAACTAGTATTTATTAAAAGTATCACTGCATGAATCATTCCTTAGTTTAATAAATATATATATAATATTTAGTTAAAGTTAAAAAAAAATATATATGTGGAGTTGAAGTGCAAAAAAACATTTGATGGTTAAATGTGACATTTAAAAAAGGTTCAAAATAAATGTTTAACTTTGGTACTTTCATGGAGATGCATGGTACGATAATTAAGTATGTTACGTTGCTATTTTGGCCAGGGGCGGAGCTACAGCCTAGTAAGGGTGGTCAGATGAACACCCTTCGTTGGAAAATTATATCGGGTATATAGGCAAAATATAGTCTAATATCTGGATATGTATTAATTGAACACTCTTTGACACAGCAAAAGCAGATGGTCCAGTGGTAGGTGCACTCGTTCACTTCATGGAGGTCTGGGGTTCGATTCCCATTTGATGTATTTTTTAAATACAATTCTCTTTTTAAACAAAAAAACACACAGAAATTTTTGTGCACCTATTCATCGGTAAAAAAAAAAATGTTTTGTGTACCCACTCCGCCAAAAAAAAAAAATTATCGACTCTTTAAAGGTTGAACACCCTTGGCGAAATTTCTGGCTCCGCCACTGATTTTGGCCCCCTAAAGTATTGGCTTTTCATTGGTTGATTAACATCCTTTTGCTTATGTCAAACTCGAGCAATTTAGGAATGAATAGCAACCAAAGTTCTTGCTAAAAATTTTGGATAACTTTTGTATTTCTTAAGATTACAAGTAAGCTTACTTTCTACGATAACCTCTGTATATTATTTTATAGAGCACTAATTATTGCTCAAGACGAAGTCTTTTTCCTTATTAATCATTTTTGTATGTTACTACTATACGTAAGCAACTGGGAATCAAAATACATTTTTGTTACCTATAGTTTCTGTTTTATGTTATTCAAATCAAAACATATATAATCCATTAATTTATTGTTAATAGTGTGTATACATACAACTAATTAAGCGTTTTTGACTTCTCGATTTACTGAACTTTTTTGAGTTTACCAGCTTAATGAACTTTTGTGTCTTAACTTTAAAAAAAAAATCTATTTTTTAATCCCTCATTCAAAAACCTTAATTCAACAAACACGTGAAACTGTGTAAAGGTCAAAGAATGGCCTATAATTGTCATTGTCCCCATTTTGTCGACAGTGATATTTGTGATCGTTTCTGTCCTTGAAACAAAAAAATAAAGGACGTTTACGATTTAATTAAAAATTATATTCAATCGATTAAATAAATTAATTTTTATTTATTAGGACATCATAATAGTAGTTGTATTCTATATTAGAAATCATGCTTATAGTTTATCTGATGAAGAGTTTGTATTCAACTACATCTTTGTGTAATCTGTATATGTTAAGGAAGAATTCTTTCGTGAAATACAATCGAGTTTTAGCATATTCATAAATTTTTTACGTGGTATCAGAGCTTTGTGAAGACTCAAACAGTGACGGACCCAGGATTTTTGTTCAGGGGGTTCGAAAAATAAAAGTATAAACGAACAAAATTTCAAAGAAGTAATAGTATATAGTTTTAGTGGCGAACCCTTGAATTTTTTTGGGTTTAAAACCACACTTTTAACATGTTTTATAAAATAAAAAAACTAAAAAAAACGTGAAAAATGGAACTGAATATAAAAAAAAAAAAATGAAACTAAGAAAGAAAAAACTAAAGTGCTAACATAGGGATTCAAACACTAGATGTGAAGCATAATTTTGAGGGGACCTGTTGCTTGGCTATCAGTTTTTCTTTGTCTTTAAGGGGTTCAAAATATATATATATCCACATAAATATAGAAAATTTACCTTATATATACGGTGTAATTTTTTGCCGAAAGGGTTCGGGTGAACCCCTGAAATGGGTCCGCCCCTGGACTCAAGTTTCATTAGGGGTGTACAAAATCGAACGAAAACCGAACCAAACCGCAAACTGAGTCAAACCGGAAAAAAAACCCGACTAGTGGTTTGGTTTGACTTGGTTTGGTATTGGAAAAAAAAACCCGACTATATTTGGGTTGGTTTGGTTTTAACTAAAAAAAACCAACCCGAGACCAAACCAACCCGACATTATATATGTAATTTTAAAATTTTATTTTATACATAAAATTATTTACTTTGATATAATTTTAAAATATTTCTTATACTATTTCATAGTTTTTATCTTTTAATATATTATTTCAAGTTTAAAACTTATAATTCGGAATGATCCAATAAAGATTTTTGTTCATAGATGTTGATAATTATAATAAAACTTAAATCAAAATCAAATTAATACTAATGCAAAAAGAAAATCAATTCAACACTAAGAATGACAATATTATTGAATATTTGTTCTTTAGTTTTACATTGGTTTAGACAATTAAAATACATAATCTAATTTTAATTTTCCTTAAATATTTAGTAATGTAACTAATACTTATTAAACTTATTTTAGCATGATTTAGTACTTTTAAATTATGATCATTTTCATTATGACTTTGCAATATTTATTTTATATGATGATTTCATCATTATTTTTTATTGAATATTTAAGTGTCACAGTACTCATCTCATATTTTGTGTTATTTTCTTAAGAAACACCTTAAATAATTGTATTTTGGTTGGACTAAAGAAAAATTTGAAGCACAAGTTAATTATATGTTTGTATGCAAACTTTACCGAAAAAATTCAAAATCTGAAAAAATCCGAGGTTTATTAGTTTGGTTTGATTTATAAATTTAAAAATTCGACACAATGGTTTGGTTTGGTATTTGTAAAACCCGAACCAACCAGAGGTTGAAAAACCCAAAAAATCCAAATTTTATTAGTTTGGTTTGGTTTATAAATTTAAAATTTTTACACAAATGATTTGGTTTGATATTTGAAAAACCCGAACCAACCCGGTCATGTACACCCCTAAGTTTCATAATGGCACTTCCCTCAGTTATCAGTATCACCTCGTAAACCCCTTTCCAAAAAATTTCGCCATGCAAGAAAGAAAAGAACTACTTTAAAGTTGTTTCACTTTATAACATTCTTAGCTTTTATAGTTCTTTTTTTAAATCATTTCTAATGACAAACAAGGATAACCATATTGACTTTATTTAATCTAGGTTTTAATGATGAGCATGTTATCTTAGATTAGACTAAAGACATTTTGTAATTTGTATTAGATCTACCAGGATGCATCTTTTTATGCTTCTTGTATAAATAAGCTACTTTTCAGATCATTAATGAACAAAATGATCAAGTGCCCATTTTTTCATGTCTTGTGCAAAATTGCTAGCTATATATATATAATAATAGTAATAACCTCTACTTTTCATAAACTAAAAGTTACTAAAGTAGATATAGGAAACAGAATGTATGGTAATAAGAGTTCTTTTTTGGAGAAATTATAATAATAACTATTCCTTCTTTCCAAACATATTCGGATTAACGATATGAATCTCTACTTCTTCATTTAAACTCATCTCATAAAATCAATAGGATTCATCATGAATTAACAAGTTTTACGCTGACTGTCAGCCTACGGCCTACCACAACCCTCCTTCTTTATTAAAACTTGAGGCCGACAATGTGAGCAAGCTCATGTATAATTGAAGTTATTGATGATAAGTTAGCATTGCATAATTAGTGATCATAAGCTTAATATATCCCCTTCTCAAAATTCAAGGGGTTGATAGAGACACAATTATAGCTAGCAAAGAATTTTTAATTGTCCAGTTAAGAATAACACCACAAGTTTCAATCATTTGGATTTATGGGAGATATCACTTTTCTAACCAAAAATTGAACAAACACCAAACTTGTGATTTCTTCACAAAAACATATGAGAATTGCTATTACTAGATTCACTAAAGCTTGATTAGCAAGTTTTTTTCCATGTTAGTTTATGTCAAGTTTTAGTACAAGACAGGTCAATAGTAAAGAATGGTAATGATATTTGCATACTAGCAGTAGACAAAGATAAAACTTCTTTACGCACATTCATTATAATGGTTCCCAAAGTGTACCATATAAAAGCATATACATATGAATTATATTGTCAATTTTCTTTTATAATATCAGTGTAGTTTAACGTGTAACGTTTGATAGTAAGTTAGTTACTGTTATCTTAAAAAATGATTTGATAGTGAATGATTCTTATGCGTCTTCAGTGCATAAAACTTAAAATTGTTCTATAAATCGATCATACTTAAGTGTCCTATAGTCAATATCCAAATCATTTTGCTCAGCAACTATTTCCATATTTCAATTTTATGGATAAATCTGAAGTTGCTTCTCAATGAACATATGACCAAACATGTTACATGAACAAGTTGTCCATAGTAGTCTTTTATGTATTCTTGAGGCCACCATCAGGAAAAATATACAACAGATTCACAGATGCAACCAGAACTTCATAACATTAACATCTGGTTATCCAAAAGAACAAATCAATTAGAATCCCAATACATTAAATCAAGAACCACTAACCAAATACTAACCACCATGCACCAAAAATTATATCGTTGAACGACTGATCAGAACATTTTTAATACATAATAACAAAATTAACATAGAGAGAAATCAGTCAAGAGAACAAGACACTTCAGAAAGGTATTTTGAGTAAAGGTTTATCACCTTAACAAGTAAATGTATCTCTGAAGATTATGACCACTTGAGGGGTTAAGAAACCAAAGACACTAAAGAGAGGGTCAGCAACATCAACCAAAAAGTCATATTCAATTCTATACAGTACTAAACACAGATATAGCTACAGAAGTTAGCTTTACATGTCACTGGTCTATGTCTGAAATGAGCCAATGATGGTGAATAACCGAAATCTAAACAGCATTTTGTGAGATGGGTCCGAGGTAATCACCCTCCAAGCTCCCAACTGCTTGGAATTCCTTCTCCGCCTCCACATACCTTGCTCCAACCACAATGAAACGCACCACAGTGTCTTTCTCAATTCTTGACATCTTCTCATTCATAAAGATAGGATTTTCTCCAGGCACATACTTATAATCCGCCATCTTCTGATGTGAGAAGTATACCTTGTCGGTGGGGCCACATCTCAAAAAGACACCATGCTTAAAGATATTGTCAACAACCCCTTCCAAGATCTCTCCACGGAACATCTTGAAGGTAACACAGCTGAATTCCACATGGAAAAGCACATCACCAGTGTGTTCTCGAACTTTCCCTTCCCCAATCCTCTCCAATGTAGTAAGAGACATAAAGTAACCAAGATTTTTTGAGGCCTTCTTTGCAGCAAAGTCATCCATGAGGCGATTAACAATTGCCTTCTGAAGCATTACGCCTTCAACATCAAGATTCTCAGCATGGATTATCACATTCCACGACAACTGAGATTTCAAATACATTTTAAAGAACCTGTCACAAATCAAAACACAGTTGGCTTCATCAAGGGTAATATGAGGCCTTACAAAGAAACCACGCAGTCACAACAATTCTAGTATGAAAGGTCAAGAAAATGTTTTGAATTTCATATGCCACAACTACAAGAAATGCAGTGCGCATCTACTGAAATTTATCCATCAGGAGAAGATTTCTAATCCCCATAAACACTGTTAAGGTGCAAAAGGTACTAGGTATGGAACCGCAATAGACAAAATGGAACAAGGATTTGGACGTGGTGTTCTTAACTAGCAATATCAGTCATCTTTCCCTCATATAAGTTGCAGAGATTAGGTTGAAACATCACAGGCAAACATAGGAGACTACACAAGTTCACTCCTCTGATATAAGACTGTATCAACTCATACGAGAATACAACAATCAGGCTGTTACAACATCCTCATTAATATGATAATACAATCCTCCACCCCCACCCCCACCCCCACCCCCACCCCACTGCAAAAGAAAAAAGAGTATTTACACCAATTTGAAACTCTTCTAAGTCCGCTAAACCGACCATTGGAGGTAGAATGGTGAAATAGAGTTTCCCACAGACAAAAGAAATTAAAAAATTTTCATATAATCAAATCGCTTTTAGAAGCCAACTGCAGTCAAATTATATTTACAATGTTAAGTAGATACTTAAAACTTAATACACATGTCCATCCTTCTCACTGGGATTTGGGCAACATGTGAAAATCATCCCAACTTCGAATTTATCAAATGCCCTATGCATATTTCAATCAGTCTCAAGAGTCAAAAAGCAAAGGCATTTCACAGTTATATAAGAGTAAATTTAGATAACCGAATAACCAAGAAAATTACGAGGGAAACTAAAGGACCCAATTTTGGCCCCATATTTTATCTAGGGTTAGGAAAACTTTGCAAAATCAGCAGGGTTTCTGAGCCAAAAGATAAATTGGTACTTCGCCTTTGCTTTTAAGCTTCTAAAGAGTGGGAAAATGGAGGAAACTTCGATTTATGTTACAGTATACTACAGCATTGCATGATCGAAAAGTAACAAGTAAAGGAAACAATTTGAAAAATTCTCAGCATACAAAAGGAAAAAAAAACAGTGCAAGCAAAGAGAACCGGCGAAGGCGGCACAGTAGCGGGACTAACCTTTGGTGGACAACTCGGGCACCGGCTACCCGCGACGGCGGGACGGAGAAGGTGAGGTACGGGAACTTTAGGAATTGGGTTCAGCTCACTTGTGATGATGACTTGGTGCTATGGTTTTAGTCCATAAAGTTATGTTATTTTCAGTTTAGTCCCCTTTTTTCATTGATCGGATTTCAAGATTTAAACAAATTTGTCTTGACCGTATATTTTTCATATATATTTTAAATATTTTGAATTTTCAGTTATGGTAACTTTTTACGTAGTTTACAAATATATATAAATTTTATTTTTAAAAAATTGAAAAATTCATGAGCAAATTCACGATCAAACCTAAACTATTTGACTCTTAAAAAACGAAATGTGTCACATAATTGGGACATAGGGAGGATGGTTTTGTACTCTTTCATTTTCACCCCCTTCTAATGAGAAATCAAATTTTATTATTTTTTTAATTATGTTTTCCTTCGTTAATTTTCATGTCTTTTTTCATTTTGAGATTAGCCCATAAAATTTTAATTTGATCATTTCGAGTTTAGGTCATCGAGACTAAATTGATCTATAAAAAGTCTTATAAATATTTTAAAAATATGTTTATATACAAGAGACTGGAAGGGCAGGCATTGGGGAAATCATCAGGAATAGCTATAGAGACCTGATCATGGCATTCTCGTTCCCTCTGTAGTGCAGAAGTAGCAACATGGTCGAGTTCATGACAGTTGAGTTTGGTGTAAAATGGTGTGATCGATATGGGTACACTAATTTTATTTTAGAACTTGACTCCATGAGTATAGTCAATATGCTGGCCAACGATATAATTGCAAATATGAAGCTGAAACAAGTCATTAATTGCATCAACATCATCAAAAGAAAGAATGTAAATGCAAATTAAACATTGTTTCATAAAAGAAAATCAAGTTACAGATTGTTTAATTATAAACCTGACTTTTTCATCTCACTATATGCTCATCACTCAACTCTATTCCAATTTCCCTAGACAAGCTAAAGGTATTTTTCCACTGGAAAAATGGAAATTGTCTATTAGGAGCTGCAAATGTGATAGAGCAAATTTCTTTGTAAGAAAGTTGGTTTCTTTTTTTGTAAATTTCCAGAAGGCTCTGTAGTAGATTTCGTAAGTCTTTCAATTCCTTGTGACTGATCAGTGTTGTATGGAGGTAAGTCTAGCTCCCCTCTACTCTTTTTTTGCTAATACAACACACTCTATCCGAGTAATTGATTATAAAAAAATGATTGTGTGCATGCCTAGCAAAAAAGTTATCTTCATCTCAAACACTATATATCATGTCTCATTGTCCCTATCCAACAAAGTGTTTGTGACGAACTAATTTGCTGTCACATGATATATATATATATATATATATATTGCATGTCTTGCACCAGGGAAACATACACACTTACATAGAGAGAAATACAAAAATCAAGCAAATAAGTAAGAGCATATTGAGAGAGTTCTGACTAATGAGTCGATTTCATATTTATGTCTTCCAGCTAGACGATATCGTGTGTTAGGGGTTAAATATATCGAGTTGTACCTATTTAAGCTTTTTTAAAAGCACTGTTTAGGTAAAACCTTGAGTTAATTTCAGCTTCAAGTTAAGGATAACTTGGAGAGGGCTTAACAATATGTGTATATTGCTGCAAGAGAGATTAGCCATAGCTACAAGGTTGCATCTCTCGTAATCTAAATCTTATTGAGGCTCATTGTTTTAGTGGAAGTTAGGATAAATCTTGTAGAGGTGTAGGTCATTATTTTCTCATTTATAAGTCATGTGTTTAACACGTAAAAATATTATATTATATTATATTACTTTGTATTGGTGAATATATTTGAATGTGTGACAAGGAGATCGAGTACATTACACCGATAGCATAGCTCGAAGCTTAATCCGCTTTACTTTCTTGATCGTTTCAGAAACCTTTTGATAATAATTTTACAATATTAATTAACTGTTAATAACCGAATTTAAAGAGTTAAATTAGGACGTGTGCCCTTGAACTCGTATAAATTTAACCGTACCATTTTTTTGATAAACAACTTTACTGTTGTTTCTATTCCGCAAAGTAGTTTTAATTAATACACCAATAAAATAATTTGGTGTATCACTTAGAAGAAAATCAAGTATAATCCAATTTGCCTCTCTTGTGTTAATAGGTATTGCGTGTTGAATATCAAATGCTTTATAAAGTGAGAGATTTAAAAAAATACATGAATCTTATTGTATGTTTTCTGGACCATATTGATGGAATATTTATGATCTAAATTAACCTAATATATAAGTTGAGTATTAAATGGAAAAAAGAGCAATGCACAGGCATACCTCATGCTCGATCTATTGACCAGAAAAGAAACAACAAAAATGATTATTAAAATAAATACAATAATTCTAGACGAAATTTATTGATGGCCACCTAGAATTGGCCCCAATTTTTACTTAGATATCTTAATTAGTCTTTGTTCGTTTAAACACCTCATGTTGGGTCTGCAGTGTCATATTAACACTTAGCATAAATTTTTAAGGACTCAAACGTGTGGTTAAAGTCACTTCCAACTTTAATTAAATGACCAGTTGAATTGTGCCAACTCATTTGAAATCACCACATTATTATACACACACAGAAATTAAAAAGAAAAAATAATGGCCAAAACACATGGCAAAGTGTCCAATGATTAATGAGACATGGACTTCTTTTTCCAAATAATTAAAAAAAAATCTTTTAAAAATTCTATATTTTGCAGCTCCCCCACCCCATCACAGTCATCTCCTCCAAGCTTTAACTCCATCATCGGAGTTCGAATTTGTTTTCAATGCTATTGTTAGTATTAGTTGTAACCAAATTGAAAGGTCATTTCTTTATTATTTTAATATATAAAGAAAATCATAATTCTTAAAGGAGAAAGAACAATATGTGGGATTGGATTGTTCAAAGAAGAAACAAAAAAAATGTTTATATAATCATTTTTGTGGCATAAAATTTGTTTAAATGGTGAACTTTTTCATCTTTAAGAATTAATTATTCCATTAATACTATTGATTATAAATTCAATTTTTTGTTATATTCTTGTACACTAGCACTAGTTTGAGGTGAACTTGCACTAGTTTGATGTCAACCTTCATGAGTAATTCATCAAATTGGTTAAATCTAAAATAATAACATACTCTTTATTTAATACGATCCTACTATACATATCGATATACATATAGATTTACCGACTACATGTCAGTCATCCAGAGATCCTTATCTATTTGAAAATTGCTAGAATTGATATATCCATATATCATGTTTCTGCAGGCATAAGAGTTTTTTCCTTTATGTTCGATGGAATCACATATTATACTATAATCCAATAAATAGATATCCTTGTTATGATACAAGTCCACGTTTAAAAAAAAAAGAGGATGAGATTGGGTCCCAATGGATCTAAACAATCTTGTTTTTTTTTTAACATGAAGAAATAAAGAAGTCATTGCAATTGCCGGAAAGACTAGGCCTACTAACGTCACAAAAATAGATGAAAGGTTCAAATTTGTCATAGAAGGGGTACCTCGATTTACTATTTGTATCTGTTATTATGTTATTATACAAATAAAGATATTTTGTAATAATTATAATTCAAGACTTTAGTGAATTAACTCTATTACATAAGTTAATTCCTAATTTTTATCTCCATACGTAATTATATTTTGAGAAAAAAAAAAATCACTTTTTGGATTATTGTTTAATTTTGATATGAAAAAAGTATTTAAATATTTTTTTCTCTAAGAGATAGGGAGAGTTTGAGAATGCGGAATTGAAATTTGAAAAAATGGTAGAAGGTAATTGCTGAAAAAATGAGAAGAACAAGAAAAAAATTAAATTAAAAATTGACTAAATAAGTCTTCACATGCTGATTTCGAGTGTATTACATTTCTCATATCATGTAAAAGTGTCAAAATTACATAATAAATCATGACATAAAAAAAAATAACTAAGATATTTAAAAATATTGATGTCAATTTTAAATGAATTCTACCATAATTCTGTTATCTGGTCTTTCTTTAAATCAACTTGTCACTTGCAACGCGTAGGCAATTAAACATGGGGATGTTGCAATTAAACGGGTTTTTCATCTTTTGATTTTTTCGAATTTTTTCGGTAAAGTATTTATACATACATATAATTTACTTGTACTTCAAATATTTCTTTAGTCCTACCAAAATACAACTATCTAAGGTGTTTCTTAAGAAAAAACACAAAATATGATAGGAGTAATGACACTAAAATATCCAACAAAATAATAATAATAATGAAATCGTAAAACAAATATGGCAAATTAACAAGTCATAATGAAAATGATCATAATTTAAAAGTGCTAAATCATGCTAAAATAAGTTTAATAATTAGTATTAGTTACATGACTAAATATTAAAGGAAATTAAAATTAGATTATGTATTTGAATTGTCTAAACGAATGTAAAATCAAAGAACAAATATTCAATATTATTGTCATTCTTAGTGTTGAATTGATTTTCTTTTTGCATTAGTATTAATTTGATTTTGATTTAAGCTTTGTTATAATTACCAACATCTGTGGACTATAATCTTTATTGAACCATTCAGAATTCTAAGTTTCAAGCTTGAAATAATATATTAAAAGATAAAAACTATGAAAAAGTATAAGAAACTTTTGTCATACTAAATACAATATGTTTTATTATAATTACATTCAATATAGTAAACAACATGTTCTAGGAATTAAAACAAAATTATCATTTCAGAAAAATAAATGTTAAATTATAATTTTATTATGATTAAGGAAAGATAAAGATATTATTTCAATATCCCATAACCACATTCAATACATTAGAAATTAATTGGATATAACTGTAAATGGAAAATGAATCACCATTTAAGGAAAATAAATGTTTGCAATACCATAATAATTAAGGAGAGAGTAAGATATTATTTTAATATCCTAATTCAGAACTTTTAATCTACTACTCAATTAAAAATAAAATGCATTTAATAACATTAAAAAGTTATTAGTTTAATATTTTTTCTCATTGTACTAATTCAATTCAATCAAACTTAATTTTAAAGATAAAATAACAGCTCCATTTTAATTGTTATCAATATATTTCAAACAATTATCATGAAAAAGCTTTTCTTGCACCTTATTTTAATTTTCATATACTATTATTATTTTTTCTGTCATTTTTCAATGATTTTTTATTTCGATTTAAAATTTAATTTTTATTCTTAAAACTCTGATGGTACAAATTAAGGTGGAGTAGAATATAATAAATGATGATTCTTCTACTAAATAAGAAGATATAACGAAATTGAAAGGGTGAAGGTTTTTTTTTTAAATGGATAGGAAATTCTATTAAGGTATCATTACGTCATTATTCAATATATTTTTAATATAAATTTCATTTGTTGATGCATTTGTTTAGTACTCCCTCTGTCCCTAATTACTTGTTTACTTTTCCTTTTATAGTTGTCTCTAATTACTTGTCCATTTTGACAAAAAACTAATCAAATACCTCTAATATATTTAAGATTGTTCTTTCTTGATTTGTCAAAATGGACGAGTAATTAGGGACAACTATAAAAGGAAAAGTGAACAAGTAATTAGGGACAGAGGGAGTACTAAACAAATGCATCAGCAAATGAAATTTATATTAAAAATATATTGAATAATGACGTAATGATACCTTAATAGAATTTCCTATCCATTTAAAAAAAAAAAAAAACTTCATCCTTTCAATTTCATTATATCTTCTTATTTAGTAGAAGAATCATCATTTATTATATTCTACTCCACCTTAATTTGTACCATCAGAGTTTTAAGAATAAAAATTAAATTTTAAATCGAAATAAAAAATCATTGAAAAATGACAGAAAAAGTAATAATAGTATATGAAAATTAAAATAAGGTGCAAGAAAAGCCTTTTCACGATAATTTTTTGAAATATATTGATAACAATTAAAATGGAGTTGTTATTTTATCTTTAAAATTAAGTTTGATTGAATTGGATTAGTAGAATGAGAAAAAATATTAAACTAATAACTTTTTAATGTTATTAAATGCATTTTATTTTTAATTGAGTAGTAGATTAAAAGTTCCAAATTAGGATATTAAAATAATATCTTACTCTCTCCTTAATTATTATGGTATTGAAAACATTTATTTTCCTTTTATGGTGATTCATATTTCATTTACAGTTATATCCAATTAATTTCTAATGTATTGAATGTGGTTATGGGATATTGAAATAAAATCTCTATCTTTCCTTAATCATAATAAAATTATAATTTAACATTTATTTTTCTGAAATGATAATTTTGTTTTAATTCCTAGAACATTTTGTTTACTATACTGAATGTAATTATAATAAAACATATTGTATTTAGTATGACAAAAGAACTCAAAAATTTGAGAAATTAGATAAATAGTAATCTTAGCTTCTAAGAAATGTCACATCATCATTTACATATCCAACTTTACATATAATAAAAAAATTAAATTTTTAACATAAAATTTCCAATCTTTTAAAATTAAAAATAAATGTTAAAAATAAAAATAAAAATCAAGGCAATAATTATTTTAAAGAAAAATACAACCAAAATTGTCAGAAAAAATTGATAAGAATAAATAAGTATCTATTACTAAAAATGGTGTCACTACATTTTCTATTTTAACTTTATTGTTACATATGGATAGAAACTTTTAGAAGAAGAAATGATCCAAAAATTTAAAAATAATGATTCCTTAAATGGTGATTCCTTTTCCATTTACAGCTTTTCAATTAATTTTTAATGTATTAAATATGGTTATGGATATTGGAATAATATTTTTATCTTTCCTTAATCATAATAAATTATATTTTAACCTTTGTTTTTGTGAAATGGTAATTTTCTTTTCATTCGTACAACATATTGATTAATATATTGAATGTAATTATAATAAAACATGTTGTATTTAGTATGACAAAAGAATTCAAAAATTTTAGAAATTAAATAAATAGCAATCCTAACTTCTAAGAAATGTCACAAATATATATATAAAATAAAATGATATAAATTACATTAATGATGAAATGAAGATTAAGGAAAGAAGTAAAAGAAATTAATAATAATGTCAGATTGGTTTGGTCTCGGGTTGTTTTTTTTAGTTAAAACCAAACCAACCCAAATATAATCGGATTTTTTTTTCAATACCAAACCAAGTCAAACCAACCACTAGTCGGGGTTTTTTTCTCGGTTTGCGGTTTGATTCGGTTTTCGGTTCGATTTTGTACACCCTTAAGTCCTTTAGGAAGAATTTCTAATGTCAAACATTAAGCTTAGATATGACAAAAGGTCCCATATTTTTTGAAAAAATTATTTAAATGAGTACCTTTTAATAAATTATTACGATCTACAAATTAAATCCCCCGCAGAAATAGAAATAAGTTAACTAACAAAAAAATTGAACTCTGTCATATTTGAATACTAGATATGGGACCCCGTGCCAGCACGGGGCCCAATATATGTTACTGTTTCTATTTTAATTTATGTGGTACATATGAAATTTGAAGTTAATCAAATTTTTAGTATGTTTTTATATATTTTAAGTTGCTAATTATTTGTATTTAGAGTATGTTTTACGTAAATATATTAGAAATCACAATAATTAACAAGTTAATATAAAAAAAAACTTATAAAAAATTCATTGACTTTTGAAATTTCATTTGTATCACATAAATCAGGACCGAGTAATATATATGAAAATTACATAAAACGTACTATAACTCACAATAATTAGCAACTTAAAATATCTATATATCTATATTTCTCCCAATTTATGTGGTATAGATGAAATTTTGAAAGTTAACAAAAACTTTTTATATGTTTTGAAATATTTTAAGCTATTAATTATTATGATTTATAATACTTTTTACATAAAAAAAATTATTTATATAAAGTATAAAAGAAAAAATTTAGAAAAAGGAAACATAAATGTCAGCAGGAGTCCAATCTATGTTAATTTTTATATTTTAATTATTGTAATACCGACTGAATTTGGAGAGCCAACTAAAATATTTTAAAGGAATTTTTTTATAAATTTTAAGTTGTTAATTATTATAATTTATAATATTTTTATTAATTTTAAACCAATATATGTTTTTCTCTGTCTCAATTACATGAGACATATGGAATTCGGAGAGTCAACTAAAATTTTAAAATATGTTAAATTGTTAATTATTATACCTTATAATTACGTGATTTTCAAATAAAATATGTATTTTTTAATTTCAATTTATATGTCATTGATATAATTACATATATTAAGTAATGAAGAATTAATGTGTAAATTATGTGACACCTATGAATTTTGGAGTGTAAATCAAATTAGTTATATGATTTCAAAAAAAAAAAGCGGTAAATTATTACAATTTATAATACTTTTTATATATTTTTTAAATGATATATATATATATATATATATATATATATATATATATATATCTTTATGATATTGATATTAGTATTATAATAAATTAAATTTTATTATTTTAAATTTATGATTTCAATTGTCAGCCTATGACACATTATAAAATGTTCCAAAGTAGATATCAGATTTACAAAAATGTCGATGCCAGCTAAAGTAATAAAATAACATCTAAGGGCATGAACCTATATATGTATATATAAAGTTGAATAGTGACAATTTGATGTGGCATCTCTTTATGACCAGTATTTGTATTAATATTTTTTTTTCCTTTTTTTGACATTTTATCTTTGTTTTGTATTTTTTATTTGTATTTTAAAAAAAAAGTATTTATGTCATACCCGATTAATTATGCCCTTTATAACATCCATTACACTAATATAGATTTAAGTAAATGAAAATGGAAGATGAAAAGATAAAAACTATTCATTTTTTATAACTGTTTATAATTATTTAGCCTATAAAATAAAAACAAAATAGTTGAGCATTTGTAACAAATAAGAACAAATTTCTTCACTTTGGCTCTTCTTCTTCTGACGATAATGATCAATATATGGTATCAATTTTTGTCGCTAAGATGTCCATCAAATTTCTAGGTCATGTGACTTTTTTAACAAAAGAGAAAGAGAGAATATTTCATTATTCTTGTGAAGACATTGATGTAAATAAAGAGATTATGTAACAAAAAATTCTTTTCAAAATAAAAGACTTTTTGAAAAAATGTTTATTCCTCCTACAAGGAGAGAAAATTCATTGTGGTTGACAAATTTATAAGAAGCCTGATTAGTGTTTCAAAGGGTAAGAAAAATTATTTGGAAAAAAACCCATTCTATTTATGGAATTCGTATCAAATTAGGAGGAGAACAAGCAAAAATATATTTTGTGATTTGAAAAGAGAGAAAATTAGATATTATTTCTTTCAACCTCATTATTCTTCTAATTTCTTTCTTCTTTTATTTTGTCTTGATTTTTTGTATCTTTAATTAAAGGTTTTTTTTCTTATTTATCTTTAATTAAAGTTTATATATATTTTCTTAAAAAAGAATTTAAAAAGATGATCATATTTAGTTCCTTTCCTCATCAATGCTATTAATCTCATAATTAGTGTTATTTATATTATTTTCTTAATTACTTTGTTTTCTTTCATTTAATTATTTATTTGAAGAAATTAGTTATTATAACTTTATAAGAATTACACATGTATTTTTACATAATTGATTTGTTATTTTTAAAATTTTTGGATCATTCTTCATCTTAAAGTTTCTATCTATATGTAATAATAAAGCTAAAATAGAAAATGTGGGGTGACACCTTCTTAGCAATAGATACTTATTTATTCTGATGAATGTTTCTGACATTTTTTGTTATTTTTTCCTTAAAATAATTTTTGCCTCGATTTTTAGTTTTAGTTTTATTTTTTTTAGCATTTTCTAATTTTAAAAGACTGAAAAATTTATATTGAAAATTTACAAAATATAAAAAATGATTTATTTAACTCCTATCATCATCAATATTATTATTAATTTGTTTTACTTCTTTTCTTAATCTTCATTTCATCATTAATGTAATTTATATCATTTTCTTATATATATATATATATATTTGTGACATTTCTTAGAAGTTAGGATTACTATTTATTTAATTTTTAAAATTTTTGAATTCTTTTGTCATACTAAATACAACATGTTTTATTATAATTACATTTAATATATTAATCAATATGTTGTACGAATGAAAAGAAAATTATCATTTCACAAAAACAAAGGTTAAAATATAATTTATTATGATTAAGAAAAGATAAAATTATTATTCCAATATCCATAACCATATATAATACATTAAAAATTAATTGAAAAGCTATAAATGGAAAAGGAATCACCATTTAAGGAATCATTATTTTTAAATTTTTGGATCATTTCTTCTTATAAAAGTTTCTATCCATACGTAACAATAAAGTTAAAATAGAAAATGTAGTGACACCATTCTTACTAATAGATAGTTATTTATTTTTACTAATATTTTTTGACAATTTTGGTTATATTTTTCTTTAAAATAATTATTGCCTCGAAATTTTTTTTAACATTTATTTTTAATTTTAAAAGATTGGAAATTTTATGTTAAAAATTTTAATAATAGAAAAAATGATTTATTTAACTTTTATCATCATCAATAGTACTAATTTTTTTGACGTTTTTTCTTAATCTTCATCCCATCATTAATGTTATTTATATAATTTTGTTTAATCACTTATTTTTTGTTTTTTAACTCTTTTATATATATAAAGTTGGATATGTAAATGATGATGTGACATTTCTTAGAAGTTAAGATTACTATTTATCTAATTTCTCCAATTTTTGAGTTCTTTTGTCATACTAAATACAATATGTTTTATTATAATTACATTCAATATAGTAAACAACATGTTCTAGGAATTAAAACAAAATTATCATTTCAAAAAAATAAATGTTAAATTATGATTAAGGAAAAATAAAGATATTATTTCAATATCCCATAACCACATTCAATACATTAGAAATTAATTGGATATAACTGTAAATGGAAAATGAATTATGATTTAAGGAAAATAAATGTTTGCAATACCATAATAATTAAGGAGAGAGTAAGATATTATTTTAATATCCTAATTCGGAACTTTTAATCTACTACTCAATTAAAAATAAAATGCATTTAATAACATTAAAAAGTTATTAGTTTAATATTTTTTCTCATTGTACTATTTCAATTCAATCAAACTTAATTTTAAAGATAAAATAACAGCTTCATTTTAATTGTTGTCAATATATTTCAAAAAATTATCGTGAAAAGGCTTTTGTTGCACCTTATTTTAATTTTCATATACTATTATTATTTTTTCTGTCATTTTTCAATGAATTTTTATTTCGATTTTAAATTTAATGTTTATTCTTAAAACTCTGATGGTACAAATTAAGGTGGAGTAGAATATAATAAATGATGATTCTTCTACTAAATAAGAAGATATAACGAAATTGAAAGGGTGAAGGTTTTTTTTTTGTAAATGGATAGGAAATTCTATTAAGGTATCATTACGTCATTATTCAATATATTTTTAATATAAATTTCATTTGTTGATGCATTTGTTTAGTACTCCCTCTGTCCCTAATTAGTTGTTTACTTTTCCTTTAATAGTTGTTTCTAATTACTTGTCCATTTTGACAAATCAAGAAAGAATATTTTTTTACCTATTATACCCTCAATTAAATGACTAATTACTTTGAAAATTGCAGAACTTTTCATCTACTTCATAATTAATAGGGATAAAATGATAAACTCACTATGTCATTAATTGATTTCTTAATAAATGTGTAAATTTAAAAGTGGACAAGTAATTAGGGACAGAGGGAGTATTACAGTCTTATTTGACATTATGAGATATTTCTTAGACATTTAAGGAGAATGGTAGACCGAAATATATATTATATATTAAAGGATGAACTTCATGCAATGGAAGAATTTGTTATTAGCAAATATATTTTAACTTATTTGATAAAAAATATATTCTTCCTCATTTAATAGATGTAAAATTTGTGAAGCTTTAATTTTTTTCACAATCTTCATATTATTAAGATAAATAATAATATTACGATTAAACAACAAAGTAAATATAAAATTAATCAAAAATATTTAATTTAAATTATCGCGCGAAGTGCGGCCAAGTTCTCTAATTTAAAACAAAAAAGTAAAATTTAAATGGGTCTATTATAGAATTCCTAAAAATCCAACTTGAAAAATTATGTTAAAAATGGAAAATAAAAAGTGAAATAAATTTAATTGAGAATTATCCTTCGTCTGTCCCATTTTATGTGAGACTTTTTATTTTTCGAGAATCAAATAGTTTAAGTTTAACCATAAATTTGCGTATGATATCTTAATTTTTTTTTTAAAATTTGGAGAAATTAGATAAATAGTAATCTTAGCTTCTAAGAAATGTGACATCATCATTTACATATCCAACTTTTATATATATAAAAGAGTTAAAAAAAGAAAAAATAAGTGATTTAAGAAAATTATATAAATAACATTAATGATGAGATGAAGATTAAGAAAAAACGTCAAATAAATTAGTAGTATTGATGATGATAAAAGTAAAATAAATCATTTTTTCAATTATTTAAATTCTTAACATAAAATTTCCAATGTTTTAAAATTAAAAATAAATGTTAAAAATAAAAATAAAAATGGAGGCAATAATTATTTTATTAAAGAAAAATATGTGTAGAAAAAGTAGAAGTAGATGAAGTTACTTTAGTTCATCTTTTTGGTGGGCCTCAATGTACAATTTCTATAGCTTTTAGTCCAACTCTTTAATGCAATGTTCGTCCTCCAAACTCCCATTTCTAAATAAGAGTAAAATAAAATATAAAAGAGTTAAAAAAGAAAAAATAAGTGATTTAAGAAAATTATATAAATAACATTAATGATGAGATGAAGATTAAGAAAAAACGTCAAATAAATTAGTAGCATTGATGATGATAAAAGTTAAACAAATCTTTTTTTCTATTATTTAAATTTTTAGCATAAAATTTCCAATCTTTTAAAATAAAAAATAAATGTTAAAAATAAAAATAAAAATCGAGGCAATAATTATTTTAAAGAAAAATATAACCAAAATTGTCAGAAAATTAATTCTTCATGTGGGTTGTTGTATATGTAGAAAGGCACGTGTACAATTAATGAGGCACAATTAATTTTATAGTACAATTTGAAATGTTTTGTGTACAACATGGTAGTGCCGTGTTCGTGCTTTAAAGTGTGAACTCTAATAAGGAGCAAAATGAGTAATAATAATAATTCTAATAAGGAGTAATGAGTAATAATAATAATTGCAATGTTAGTCCTTCTAAGTAATGAGTAATAATAATAATTGCAATGTTAGTCCTTGGTGTTAGTCATTCTATTAATGTACAATTCTTTTTGCACGTTGTACAACTAATTAATGCAGTCAAAAGTTAATGTACAAAATTGTATGCATGTTGTACAAGAGTATTAATGCAGTGTTAGTCCTTCTAAGTCTCGCTTCTAAATAAGAGAGTAATCTTAGCTTCTAAGAAATGTGACATCATCATTTACATATCCAACTTTTATATATAAAAAAGAGTTAAAAAAGAAAAAATAAGTGATTTAAGAAAATTATATAAATAACATTAATGATGAGATGAAGATTAAGAAAAAAGCCAAATAAATTAGTAGTATTGATGATGATAAAAGTTAAATAAATCATTTTTTCTATTATTTAAATTTTTAACATAAAATTTCCAATGTTTTAAAATTAAAAATAAACGTTAAAAATAAAAAAATAAAATGGAGGCAATAATTATTTTATTAAAGAAAAATATGTGTAGAAAAAGTAGAAGTAGATGAAGTTACTTTAGTTCATCATTTTGGTGGGCCTCAATGTACAATTTCTATAGCTTTTAGTCCAACTCTTTAGTGCAATGTTCGTCCTCCAAACTCCCATTTTTAAATAAGAGTAAAATAAAATATAAAAGGGTTAAAAAAGAAAAATAAGTGATTTAAGAAAATTATATAAATAACATTAATGATGAGATGAAGATTAAGAAAAAACGTCAAATAAATTAGTAGTATTGATGATGATAAAAGTTAAATAAATCTTTTTTTCTATTATTTAAATTTTTAACATAAAATTTCCAATATTTAAAAAAAAAAAAGTTAAAAATAAAAATAAAAATCGAGGCAATAATTATTTTAAAGAAAAATATAACCAAAATTGTCAGAAAATTAATTCTTCATGTGGGTTGTTGTATATGTAGAAAGGCACGTGTACAGTTAATGAGGCACAATTAATTTTATAGTACAATTTGAAATGCTTTGTGTACAACATAGTAGTGCCGTGTTCGTGCTTTAAAGTGTCAACTCTACTAAGGAGCCAAATGAGTAATAATAATAATTCTAATAAGGAGTAATGAGTAATAATAATAATTGCAATGTTAGTCCTTCTAGGTAATGAGTAATAATAATAATTGCAATGTTAGTCCTTGGTGTTAGTCCTTCTATTAATGTACAATTCTTTTTGCACGTTGTACAACTAATTAATGCAGTCAAAAGTTAATGTACAAAATTGTATGCATGTTGTACAAGAGTATTAATGCAGTGTTGGTCCTTTCCAACTCTCACTTCATGCAGTGTTGGTCCTTTCCAACTCTCACTTCTAAATAAGGATAATAATAATGGAAGCTATATGTCAAATGAAAAGGACCCTTAGCCCAATTAGTTTTCAAAGACTAGAAGATACATTGAATCGCAACTTATATTATTAAGTAAATAAAAGTGTAATCTACCTAGAATATTTAAAAATCTACTTCATATATATATAAATAATTTTTTTCAATTTCAAACTCATGAACTCGAAAAATTATGAATCCATTTCTAGTTCCTTCCATCCCAAAATGATAAATTGATTACTTGTGTTTTGTTGAAGGTGGTCAGCATAGCTAAAGAATTGCTCGGAATAACTCATAACAAAATCAAAAATATTTATCACACATTTAATGTCGTTATAAGTGTTGGGAACATTTATAAAGAGTGTTAATTGTTTCTAAAATAATATATTTAATGATAATTAAATTATTATCTTTAATTAATTACCACTAATTATTTTTTATGTACTGTGGATCACAAAAGGCCTTGTTAGCTACTAATTGTCCAATTCAAGTTTCTTGCCAGTCTTCTGATGATCGATCATTTGATATCTAATAGACTGGGATTGCAGTTGTGTTTGTAGAGTCCTAATAATAAACTACAATACAATTAATGTGTTAATTAAGTTGTTGAACCATACTCAACAAAGAATAATAATGAAATCACATGAAATAAATATTGTAAATGAATAAGTCATAATGAATATGATCATAATTTTAAAGTATTAAATCATGCTAAAATAAGTCTAATAAGTATTTATTTACACAACTAAACATTACAGAAAAATAAAAATTGAGTTATGTATTTCAATTGTCCAAACCGATGTAAAACTAATTAAAGAACAAATATTCAATATTATTGTTATTAATTCTTAGGGTTGAATTAAATTTTTTTGTTAGCATTAGTATTAGGTTGATTTTGATCTGATCTTTATTATTAGATTTACTAATATCTATGGATTAGGGGTGTACAAAATCGAACCGAAAACCGAACCAAACCGCAAATCGAATCAACCCGGAAAAAAAACCCGACTAGTGATTTGGTTTGCTTTGGTTTGGTATTGAAAAAACAAAACCCGACTATATTTGGGTTGGTTTGGTTTTAACTAAAAAAAACCAACCCGAGACCAAACCAACCCGACATTATATATATAATTTTAAAATTTTATTTTATACATAAAAATATTTACTTTGATATAATTTTTAAATATTTCTTATACTTTTTCATAGTTTTATCTTTTAATATATTATTTCAAGTTTGAAACTTAGAATTATGAATGGTCCAATAAAAATTGTAGTCCACAGATGTTGGTAATTATAATAAAACTTAAATCAAAATCAAATTAATACTAATGCAAAAAGAAAATCAATTCAACACTAAGAATGACAATAATATTGAATATTTGTTCTTTAGTTTTACATTGGTTTAGACAATTAAAATACATAATCTAATTTTAATTTCTTTTAATATTTAGTCATGTAACTAATACTTATTAAACTTATTTTAGCATGATTTAGTACTTTTAAATTATGATCATTTTCATTATGACTTGTTAATTTGCAATATTTGTTTTACGCAATTTCATTATTATTATTATTATTATTATTGTTGGATATTTTAGTGTCATTAATCATATCATATTGTGTTATTTTTTGAAGAAATACCTTAGATATTTGTATTTTGGTAGGACTAAAGAAATATTTGAAGTACAAGTAAATTATATGTTTGTATGAATATTTTACCGGAAAAACCCGAAAAATCTGAAAAAACCCGAGTTTTATTGGTTTGGTTTGGTTTGGTATATAAATTTAAAAATCCGACACAAATGGTTTGGTTTGATATTTGAAAAACCCGAATCAACACGGTCATGTACACCCCTACTATGGACTATAATCTTTTAATGAACCATTCAAAAATTTAAGTCAAACTTGAAATAATTTGTAAAAAATAAAAACAAAATATTTATAAATTATATCAAAGTAAATATTTTATGTATAAAATAAATTTTTAAAATTATATATATAATGTGAGGTTGGTTTGATCTCACGTTGATTTATTTAAGTTAAAACTAAACCAACCCAAGTATAATCGGGATTTTTTTCAATACCAAATAACTAATCAAGCTTTTTTCTTGATTTGACTCAATTTTTGTGATTTGATCATGCAATTTTCGATTCAATTATATTCACTCCTAATTATCGCTATAATAAGGTTCGACTGTATTAGCAATGAATTTTTTTCCTTTTCTTGAGAAGTTATATAGTACGGAAGTATTATTCATTGGATGGTTTTGGATTTAGCTAATTATTTGTGTTTTTTTGGGTCTTTTTATTTTATCCTCGGCCACCAGACGTCATTGGTATAGGATATGCTCAAAGGAAAATTATGCGACTAAACAATATATATTATTTAATTATTTAATCTAGTTATAGTTAGAAATTATTATTGCTGGCCACAAACATTGATGTTATTTATGTGGGGTTATATTTACGATTTTATATATTCAAAATATATTATCATATTTTCGGTTTTCCTCAATTATACAAGTTAAACTTTATCTTTCTCTTTACTGATTTTTCTTTTTGTTCACTCAAGCACAATGAGATCTCAAATTTCAAAAAAGTTGTCTCTCTCAAATTATGGGAATCCATGTCAGGCCCAATACATGTTATTTTTCAGTCTCAATTTATGTGACGTAATAAGAATTTTAAGAATCATCTAAATTTTTTATTTAGTTTTAAAATATTTTAAGTTGTTAATTATTGTAATTTATATTATTTCTTACATAATTTTCATATAATATATTACTCCATATGTCCCAATATACGCGGCATAGATAAAATTTTAAAAGTCAATTAATTTTTTATATATTTTTCAATAATCTCAAATTGTTAATTATTGTCATTTATAGTGTTTTCTACATTATTCTCAAATAATATATACTACTTCTTCTATCTCAATTTATGTAGAGTCAATAAAATTTTAAGAGTCAAATGATTTTTTTTATATATCTCTTAAAACATAAATATTTTAATTAATGTGATTTATAAAAAGACAATTACATAATTTTTAAATATTAATATATTATATAAATAAATAAATAAATAACCTTTTAAAACTTAAAATATTATATAAATACCCTCTACTAAAACCAAATACATCGAAGGACTTCGAGACTCTAATTGGTAAAAGATGATGTCGGCTCATATACGTGTGGACGGAATATGTGTGGCAAAAGATACTTCTGGAAAAAAAAATTCTAATGTCCTTGATAAAGGTTAATTTGGTTTGTTAGTTCATAAATATATTTATGTTCGTCAATTTTGGATTTGTCTAATTAGGCACTTTAATTTGTATAAAGTTGATAAGTAGACATTATATAAGACGAAAATTGTCAAGTAGAATGCCACATGAGACACATGTATCTATTTATTCAACTTTATACAAGTTTAAGGGGTCGTTTGGTACAAAGATTAATAACGCAAGGATTATTAATGCAGAGATTAGTAGTGCAGGGATTAGTAATGCAGAGTTTATTTTTATCAAGTGTTTGCTTCATTTTTTCCCACCTCATCTTGTGTTTGGATTAAAACTCTACAAAAAACTTCTTTCCAATTATACCCTTGAATTATTATGTAATTGGGTCAATGTAGATAATTGACGAACAATAATAAAAAATTTTATGACCTTCTAATTAACTAGCTATATGAAGAACAATTTTGTTGTCATGTTTGCTATTTTTTCACTTGAATTATTTGAGGACAAATAATTGTCATCTTAATAAATTGATCACTCACAAAATGTCATTTTTTAATTTAAAAAAGATAAACTATCTAATTTTAAAATCGAAAAGACGGTCAACAATGGTAAAAATTGAATAAACCATCTACATTTGCACATAAAAATTGCAAGTTGCAGTTTTAATTTGTTTGTAATTTTTTTGAAATTGTTCAAAATACAAATAACTAGAAAACCACATAAATATATATAATATATATATATATATATATATATATATATATATATATATATATATATATATATATATATATATATATATATATATATACACACACACAAACACACACACATTAATCAATTAAGATCATAAACGTCACATACAAATAAACAACTCACATTTCAAATTTGTATTGGATTTATTTGATAACAAACAACTCTCTCTAAATAATTTGTAAGCTAATTTATTTAAATAAATTTACTAGTATAAATATAAATCATAGAATCAACAAAATAATTAAAATAATTTGTGGGATATTTTTGTCTTTACATAGACTTATCCCATGGTATTATATCCTATGCATTACTAATACCTCCAAATGGAAGGTCTTAGTAATACATCCTATAATACCATTTAGGAGGTATAACTAATCCATGATCCATGGATTAGTTATACATAGGCCCAAATTCCTACCAAACATAGTACTAAATAATACCTTACATAATACATGGACTATTTCTTCTAATACGGCCTACCAAACGACCCCTAAGTGTCTACTTGTGAAAATCTAAAGATCGAGGACATACCAACAAGGATTGTGGTGGAGTGGTAAGTACTCCTTCATCATTAACGAAGAGGTCTCGGGTTTGAGTCACCTTGGGTATGGAGTCGCTTTTGTTAGGAAGCGTTTTACCCCCCAATGCGGGACTTTCCGGCGCGAATCTGGATTTAGTCGGGCTCCAATGTGGGTACTAGACACCGGATGGGAAACCAAAAAAAAAGATCGAGGACATAAATATGAATCGTAACCAATTTTAATGACATATTTATGTATTATAACTTTCTTTTTATGTGACTATTATCTTGTCCTTGTGTTGAAACTTATGACGAATTTGTTTGATTAGTTTTTAACCTATTTTTATTATTTTAATTTTAGAATAAGTGTCTATTTTTTTTAAAAAAATTATTTAAATATTTTGGAACAGCTTAAAAATTATTTAACTTTAAAAATAAGTAAAAAAAGTCAAGTTAGACAACACTAATAAGTTCCTTCTTATGATAAGGAAGATTCATATATTTCATATTAATTGACAAAAGATGATATCCTCTCTATGTGTGGCTCAATGTAAGCCATTAATTTTATTCAAATATTTTGAAACTCCTTAAAAATTATTTTAATTTAAAAATATGTAAAATAAGCCAAACAAATATTTTGAAACTGCTTAAAATTTATTTTAATTTACGTAGAATAAGTCAATTTAGATATCACTAATAAGTTCCTTCTTATGACAACGAAGGATCATATATTTCATATTCATTGACAAAAGATTATATCCTTTCATCTATGTGTGGCTGAATGTAAGCCATACAAAGAAAGAAACAAAAAAAAAAACAAATCACATTTCAAATTGCCAAATTTGTTTCAATAAAAAAAAGACCTCATCACAATAGAAACAAAATACTAGAACAAAAAATTATCGAAATTAAACCCGACATATAATATAAATTTGTAAGGCATTTCAAAATTTTCATAAAACTATAAACTATTTTATTATAATTACAATAATAATTACGCTTTAATTACAAATAAATTTGGATCATTTTTCTTGCGAAATTACACTGTCCATATCACTCATTTAAGTTATTTTCTATAGTCTGAACGATTTTTTTATTTTTTATTTGCATTTTCCATATTGTCGACTCAGACTTAGACACATATTTTTCAATAATGAATAACCAATTATCACTGTAACATCCACTAGGTTTACTACACGTTTACTACACGCTTTATTTTGAAGCTTCTAATAATGGAAGGAAACTGGTTTTTCATATACAGAAAAATCAAACTACTCGTAAATTTATTTTTTTATTTTTTATTATTATTATTATTATTATTATTAATAATAATAATAATAATAATAATAATAATAATAATAATAATAATAATAATAATAATAATAATAATAATAATAATAATAATAATAATAATAATAATAATAATTCAAGAAGAACATAAAAATGGGGGAAAATAGTACTTAGTACAAGGAGGGTAAAAACACGAATTTTGATTATAGGTTATAAGGAAAGACATGTTTCATAATGTATTTATGTCAAGGTTTAAAGAGGTAGTCCACTAGTAATTAAATTATGGTTTAGAGGGTAAAGTCTCATGTAATTAACAATAGTTGCACCCTTGTTTACTCAACACGCTCTTTGTCAAAAAATTATACTATAATTAAAAAAATTTAATACAGAAGTTATAATATGGTAATTTGTTTTTTTTCTATTTTATTTTAACATACTTGATTTTATCTATGTATAGTATCAAATATTAGGTTTACTTCAGCAAGAAGAAATTTATTATGCATACAATGTAAAGTCAACATGTTGAGAGAAGGAAAGAAAGACAGACTCATTATTCACGAAGTTTCATTTCCTTCAAAAAAAAATTTCTTTGCTAAATCAACGCTAATCTATTTATTGATATGTTTGTGATCGTCGAACCAACTTGGTAGAGTTTAAGAAGAAAAAGAGGTCCTAATTTTGGTTTTTAGCTCTTCTATCATACTAAGAAGGTAAAAATAAATACTAAAAGGTCTTCTTAATGAGAAGCTTTTTTCTAAGCCTTCTTAAGCATAGCATTAGTCAGACAAACATTGCTAATTTAATTTGTTGCACTCTTTGGGTTTAATTGCTTGATAACTTTTATTACTTGATACGATGTGTTAATTTGAAACTAATTAAAAATTACGTAAAATATTGAAGCTTTCTCAGCATGATTTTTATTTAGACCCGTTTGATTTAGAAAGTAGACATCTTCTTCATTTTTTATGTTTTTATTTTCGTAAGAAGGTAAATATATTTTTCTCAAGTAACAAGAGCGACTAAAATTTGTATTAACAGGATATGCTATAATTTAAAATTCAGTAATTCAAGGCCATTTACTATTTAAGTGTTTTGAATTCTACCATGATTATTTACTCTCTTTTCTTTTAAAGTTGTGAGTTGAAAAAAAATGGCAAAAAGGGTCTGATAGACACTTATACTTGACTCGAATTGTAAAGTGGACCCTTCTACTTCACAAAGTTTCAACTGGACACTTCAACTCAAACAAACAGAAAATTTTAAGTCCCTTTGACCATTGATCAGCCTTAGGTGGCATTAATTTAGTTGAGTTGGAAAAATGCATGTTACACACTCGAAACATGAGCATGAATTGAATTAAAGAGTTAAGAAAATTAAATAAAAAGAAAAAATAAATTTACCTACCTTAAAAAAAAGGCAAAAAAAAGAAAAAGAAAAAGAAAATCCCTTTCTTCTTCAAACCCACCCACCCACCTTTTTGGAAAATAGTAGATCTCTCAACTGCTATATCCATATCCTCTCTATTATCGATTATTTTTTCTTGAAATCTTAATTTTCCTCACTTTTCAAATGAAAACAACACGTTCATCAAAAATCCAAAACAAAAATAATTGGAAACGAAAGAAAAAAATCTTCTCCAAATTGAAAGCTCAAAACGAAATTGAAGAATGATTTTTGCTGCTACTACTTGCTTCTTTTTATCTCTTTAGAAGCAAAACTTCTAAAAAAAATAAAAAACAATTTTTCATCTCTCTTTTAAATCATAGATACAACTTTGAAATTTTCATGTTTCTTGATCTTTCTTTTTTCAAGTTTGAATTTTTCTTTCAATTTCAAGCTTTTTGGTGTCAAGTTTAGTATTAAGAGTAGTAGGGTTTGAGTGCTTTCTTCTAATATCAATTTTGGATGAAATTGTAAGCTCAAATGGGGCTGTCAAATGTTAATGAACTTTCTTTTGGGTTAGGGTTCTTGAGAACAAAAGGGAAAAACATTTTTTTAAAGTAATTATTTGTTTAATAAAATAAATATATAAAAATAGCATTGTGACAATTAAATTAATGAGATGGATATGACGTGGCTTTTTTTTTTTGACGTGGATTTGATATGTCATCCATGTTAGATCGAGTGAGGAACACCGGCTGACATAAGGGTTTAAAATTTCTATTTTGTTTGAGTTGAAGTGTCTGGTTGAAACTTTAGAGAGTAGAAGGGTCCAGTTTACAATCCGAGTCAAGTATAAGGGTCCACCAGACCATTTTGCCAAAAAAAATTCAAGGGTAATGTTTATTCTCTTTAATAAATTAAAAAGGGATAAGGCAAAAGTACCCCCTAGATTATGACCGAAATCTCTGAGACACACCTTAACTAATCTAAGGTCCTATTACCCCCTAAACTCATTTTTTGTGTAATTTTATACATCTTTTGATTTACGTGGCACACTCCGTGACTCTACTTAAGTGAGGCGCCTAGGAGACGTTTGGAGGCCACATAAGCCAAAAAGGTGTACAAAATTACAAAAAAATAAGTTCAGGAGATAATAGGACCTTAGTTTAGTTAAGATGTGTCTCTCTGATTTCGATCATCATCTAGGGGTACTAGTGTTTTATCTCAATTAAAAAAAACATAAGAACTCTCATTTGTAATTACAAAAGAGTGGGACATTATATATTAATAAAAAAAACTAATTACAAAAGAGAGGGTCATTAAGTCAAAACCTCCATATAAAAGAGAAGATGAACGAAGGGGATTATTCCAACTACTTGCTGAGTTTATAACATATAGAGAAATTTTAATTTTTTGTCGACATAAATAAATTGAAGAATTAAAACAATTTCAATGTAATCCTATAGACAAGGTTGGAGAGGATAGGATGTACGGGGACTTTATAAAGTAAGAATATAAATAATGTAAATTTACAATTAAAAAATATAATATAAAGTAGGAATAATAAACCTAACTCAAAAAGTTATTTATAATGATATCGAAATAGTGTTGTACTAAATTTGATAAGTCATTTATAGTAATATTAAAATAATGTTGCTTTTTTGCTGTTCTTGAAATTTGAAGAAGATAACAAAGAAAAAATTTGATCATAAGATTTCACCGTTTGAGAGAATTTAAAATATTCAGTATTGAAAGAATAAAAATAGTGAAAGGAGAATATAAATGGTAAATATAAGAATAACAATGTTGGTTCATGTCAATTTTCACAATATAAACAAAACAACAAAATAGGTAGCCAAAGTTAGAAAGGATGTTACAATTAATTAACTAAACACTATTCATTATCAATTATTATAACGATCCCTAGATCAAATAAGGTAAAAATTTATTCTTTTTTCTATCCAAAAAATATATTTTATTTTACATAATTCGTATTTCATTTCCTTCTCATTCTCAACCTTTAATTCTTGTGATTTCATGTGATTTTTCATATTATCTATTTTATTTATTTATTCTATGTTTATTTTTTTTCATTAGCATAATTTTGTTTGTATTCTAATTTTTGAATTAAAGGAAAATTAATTTTTAAATATAAATTTACCCCCTTTTTTCCCTTTTAAATCACATTTATGTACATTATGTTGGAATTTGACATTATTTTTAAAAAAATTAAATTTCCCAGTAGAATTTGACATAGAGTATTACACTAAATTTCTTTTCGAATTTAGAACTTTTGTAATATTTTCACTTTCATTTGTTTTAGTAGTATTGACTTGATATTTCACATTGCAAGTCATTTATTTTTAGTTAGACTTGATAGATTATCTTTTTGTAAAATATTTACATAATTTATAACATTATATTTATAATATTAATTTTTTTTGTAAACATATAATTTATGATGTTCATAGAAATTTTGTACTTTTAGTTTTTATTATTAATTTAATTAATATATACTAATTTGAAAAACATAAATAATTTATTGTTTATAATATTTGTTAAGAACACGTGTTTGTTGATTAGTATATATATATATATATACACACACTATTCAACATAAAGTCTTTTATTTATCTATTATAAAATTTTAAATTTTAGAGAATTAATTTTAATTCTAGAAATTTGATATAACCTTATGATTGTAATTTACAATCAAACAATATATTTATAACTACATTGTAACTACATTGTGGCAAACAGTCAACGTAATTATTAGATTGTGTAATTTACTAAATTGGTAATTACTATCCTAGTAAATACATCAATTTCAATTATCTGATAGCTTTCGAAATAGACCCTAAGTAAATAATTGTGTCCAAAACAAATTAAGAAATTCAGAACCTAATTGAATTGCCGCGTGAAGTTGACTAAAAATCTGTATTTGTTAGCCTCACATCCAGGCGCCAAGAAATTGCTTTAGTGATCGACATGACCCTGATAACATAAACTTGAAAACCCCAAGTTAGAAAGAACTTATTACACTATTTCGATCTTTGTGTGACATAGTTTGATTTAACACATTAAGTATTTCGTTAAAATAATAAAATATGATCCAACAAAGTCATAAATATTTGTATGATTAAAAATTATCTCATTAAGATAAATAGAGAATTTTTAAAGTCAAATTATTTCTGAACTCTATATGTCCCAAATTTGTGTGGAACATTTGAATGTTAAGTTTGTTGAAATAAAATTTATAAATTTATTTACATAAGAAAAATATTATGAATCAGAATGATCAATAATTTAAAATATTTCAAGGACAGGTATATAATTAAAAGAAAAACTTGATTAACTCTAAAATTTTAACCATGCCACAAAACTTATAGAATAAGTAAGTAAGATATTATTAGAAAGGGACAAATTAGAAACTAGTAGCAAGGGGCATTGACCTTTCTTTGAACTAAAATTCCACAGAACACGCCCCACTCCCCTCCCCCCACCCCCAAACAAAAAAAAAACCCTACCCTCTTTCCTCTATATATAACCAATGGAGCTTTGTGAAGTATATCTTACTAATATATAATAATGGCAGAACCAGTGCTCCATTTGCAACATGGCAAAAACATGGATTGTGAAAACAAGGGTGTTTGGTCTCCTGAAGAAGACAAAAAATTGATTGATTATATCACTAAACATGGTATTTGGAATTGGAGCCTGATACCCAAATATGCAGGTACCTTTCGCTAGCGTTTGAACATAAATTTTTCAAAAAACATAAAAATCTTCATCCTTATAACTTTTTTGTGGTTTGTTACTATTATTTTTAGGGTTTCACAGCATGTAATAATTATATATAGAGAGAGATTACTGCTTAGGCTTATATATATGTACATGTTGCAGGGCTATCAAGAAGTGGAAAGAGTTGTAGACTGAGATGGATGAATTATCTGAGGCCTGATCTAAAGAGAGGACCGTTTCACCCTGAAGAAACTCAAACAGTCATCAGAATGTATCAATCCCTTGGTAACAGGTCACAATTAATTACCTTCATTTTTCATCGTCCAAAATGTGATTAAGTGTCTCTCTATTAACTTATTAGTCCAGAGGCGGAATCGGTATTAGGAAATTTCCTTCCCCTTTCTTATTGTTTAGCTGTCAATCAGTTTTGTTAGGAGTTCACAAGTTATTTCTTAATTTTCTAGTTATATAGGGTCTATGGAAAAGCTACTAGGTTCGTCCGAACCTACAAACCCTCAACCTAGCTCCGCCCCTGCTTATTACCTATGAATTAATGAAGATAGCTTTAGCTAAAAGTCTATATTTATATTTACAAATTCACTACAAAAAATTTATTTAGTTTCTAGAATTTGACACCTATAAATTCAAAATTATGAATACGCCTCTCTCATTTAATTAATTCCCTCAATCCCTAAATGATCAACTCAGACTAATTATAATTAATTTTATGTTTTGTTGAAGGTGGTCAGCTATAGCTAAAGAACTGCCGGGAAGAACAGATAACGGAATCAAGAATTTCTACCACACACATTTAAAGAAGCGCATCGGAACAAAAGTTGAAGTGAAACCTATAGCAAGATCCGAAAGTGTGAAGAAAAAAGCTCAACAAATAGCAGAAATGAGTCAAAAGAAGCCTTTGTTAACTAGTACTAGTCCTCATGATCAATCACTTGATTTCACTAAGTCCTCCTCCTCCTCTAGCTACATCACATTTGATAAAAATTACGATTTCATGGAAACATCGGATCAAGACAACGATGTTACTTCAATTGTCAATCAAGTTGATGATGAAAATATAGTTATATTGGAGAGTAATACATCAAGTAATGTTGATTTGTTGATAAAAGAGTTAACAGATACAAGTGTTGACGTACACAAATGTTGGTTGGGGCTATATATGGCAGGCAACAATCTGAAGCCCTAGAACAGGAATCCACTTATTCACAAGGTTCAATTACTTTTTATGTACAATTTTTCTTGTCCACTATTGCGTGCTAAGTTTATCCATCCAACTCCGATTCATTTTCCTCAAGTTTCTGCTTTGATTGGTGACACATAACATAAGATTTAATTGATCAAAATAAATATATTATATTAATTTATTATTTAAATCATAGTTAGAAATTTACTTTGATTAATTAAATCTTAGCCACTAAATTTAATCTGTGTTAGTACTATCAAAGCAGGAATATTTTGGAGAAAACGGAAAGAATGGAAATGAAAAGGAGCTAGATCCTTTATGAGTTTATGTACCATAAATCTATATCTATATATGGAGTATGTAGTTGCAATAAGAAATGTCCTTTCGGAGATATCACTAGTTAGCCAGTACCAATATATATTAAGCATCAGTTGAAATTTCATCTCTCATCATGCATTCTATTAATTAATCCTTTTTTTATTCTCTTAAAATTACTTTTACTTTTGTACCTAAAAGTAAAAAAATAAATTAAACGATTAACAATCCACGTGCTCTTGCACAATTTTTTATTCGTCTCTCTTGAGATTTCTCCATGATTCGAAAATTGTTAGTGGCATATTTCTCCATGATGTGATAAAAAAATAAATTGTAATTACAGATAAAATATGAAGAAATAAAATTTTATTAATAAACATTGTGGGTATAAATCTGTTGATCCCTTGATTCTTCTCTCTTAAGATTTTTTCATGATTCGAAGACCGTTAGTGGCATATTTATTGAACTAGAATGATTTAGATTTGATCTCCGTGAAAAGATTTGTGGATCTTTTTGAAGTATTTGATTATCAAGAAGAGTAACATATTTTGATCTCTTTATGAATATTCCAAGAGATGATTGGATATTTGAGATTTTGATTTTTATAAATACCCAAGAAATTCTAAGATATTTTTGAGATGAACATGTTGTGCCAATCATGATCAAAGGTAGAGTTCTTATGTGATCTAATTATGAAAGTTGGGTATTTGATAATATTATTCTTCAACCTGTTTTTAATTCTCTAAGGGAGATTCAAATTTTGTGTGAAGATTGTATTCTTCCTTGTGCTTTCTCCCAAGTTGGCAAGACCCATCAGCAATGTTGTTCCATCTTCAGCTAATTGATGTCTCTGATGATAGTATATATGAGAGTCCGGAGCCTAAAGGGCAAAAAAAATTGTAAAAAATTCCAAAAGGGCACATCACTTTTTATTCTAGCCAAAAGGGCAAAATCGCTGCGTTAGCAGCGATTTTGCTCTGACAAAATGACGAAATAGCAGCGATTTCGTCTAAATTTTTTATTTTTTATTTTAAATTAAAAATCGCTGCTGTGGCAGCGATTTTGTAAAAAAAAATAAAAAAAATATTTTTTATTAAAAATCGCTGCGATTTTGTATTTTTTTTTAATTAAAAATCGCTGCGATTTTGTAATTTTTTTTAATTAAAGATCGCTGCTTTTTCTTTAAAAAAACTAAAACGGCACATCAAAAAAAATTTAACCAAAAGGGCTTCTGACAAAACAAAAATAAAAATCGCTGCATATTATGATATATAATTCAATTTTCCTCATGCTTCAACAATTTTATTGAGTATACTGTCGTCTTGTTTATCATTTTTATATTATTAATAAGTAATAATAGGCATGAAAATAATAGCACTCGGCATGAAAAACGCTGCCCCTGCAGCGATGTGTAAGGAAAAAATAAATTCTGACTTAAAATCGCTGCCACAGCAAAATTTTTTTTTTTTTTTTTTACAATGTCAGCGATTTTTAATAATAATAATAAAAACAAAATTTAACAAAATCGCTGCTGTGGCAGCGATTTTTAATAAAATTTTTTTTTTCTTTTACAAAATCGCTGCTGTGGCAGCGATTTTTAATTAAAAAAAATAAAAAATTTTTTTTAGACGAAATCGCTGCTATTTCGTCATTTTGTCAGAGGAAAATCGCTGCTGACGCAGCGATTTTGCCCTTTTGGCTAGAATAAAAAGTGATGTGCCCTTTTGGAATTTTTTACAATTTTTTTTGCCCTTTAAGCTCCGGACTCGTATATATGATTCACTTGTCGGACACTACAACAAAAATAACTTTTAGCTGTAAATAAAAATGTATATTAATTAATAAAAAATGTTAAAATCTGTAGCGATATTAGTTAATTGTCATTAAATCCAATGTCTCTATATGTTTTAACAACATTTACAAGAAGTGCTAAATATAACTGTCAGTAGCATATAATTACCTCTAAAAAACCATATTTAACGATAATTAATTAGTTATTATCGTTAATTAATTATCACCCATAAAATTATTTTTGACGTAGCAACGCAAAATTAGATTTGGCATTGATCATGTTAATGATAATTATTTATGTCTCTAAGAATACCCCCTCCAGCTGCATTATCTAGAGGCAGAACCACCTTAGGGGCGGTCCGGTGCACGCTCTTTGCTGGAAAATTATATGGTGTATAAAAGTTAAATATTGCTAGCTATTATGAGTGAGTATTTAATTTTGCACACCCTTAACACAATTGAGAAGAAAATTTGCACACTCTTCAATAAATTTTTGGCTCCAACCCTGACATTATCGGGTTATAAACTTTATTGCATTCATCAGTTCGTTAAGTTTGAATTTACCTATTGCCCATCCACTTATTCTACCAAAAGAAAATATCATAGGATATATTTTTCACTCGTTTGTCATTTTTCATTATCTCAATCGATTCAATTCACTTGTCCTTTGAATATCGCGTACAAATATAACTGTACCCAGGGGCGGCTCAACGCAATCGGAGGCCTAAAGCGAAATTTCAACTAGAGGCCTAAAATCTAAATAAATTTCGAATGCATTATTTTTTTTTAAAAAAAACTTACATTTTTAAATGCAAAGTATACTTAATATTCTTTTATAAATGATTTATTCGATTTCTTTTTCAATTATTAGTTTTAGATAAGATTTTATCAATTCAACGTTGAAAAACATTTTCTTACTCGGGCAATTATTATACGACTTGTTAACATAGAATTTGATTCAAGAAGTTGATAATTTTGTATACCCCACATTTTACTATGCTTGTTGTAATGCTTGAAAATCTAAGAAGAAATAGAAAAAAAATTTACAATTTACTTTGCTCAACACTTTTCGACTATTGATTCATATTTTTGATGGAGTATTACTCTAACTTATCAAAAATTTAAAGAAGAGAGTGTAAAAGGAATTAAAAGAATAAAATAATATGAATATTAGTGTAGAGAGTGTAAAAAAATAAAACAATTCTTCTTGATTTCTTCTATATAAATGAAATTAAAGAGAATAAAATAATATTTTTTTAAAAAAATATTATCATAAATAATTAATCTTTTTTTTTAAAAAAATTAACACATAATTTATTATTGGTAAAAAATTGAGGCCCCCTAAAATTAGGGGCCTAAGGCCAATGCCTTATTCAAATAGGCATAGAGCCGGCCCTGACTGTACCTTTTCAGGATAAACAATAGATGCACTAATCTATGACCAAACTAACAAATAAAATACTTTTTTTATAGAGTCTGGAGCCAAAAGGGCAACTTTTTTCCTTCAAAAAACATAAACGACATATCAAAAAAAATTAAACCAAAAGGGCAAAATCACTCTTGAGGGAGCGACATCTTTAGAACAAAATTGACTCCGTTTAAGCCGTTAAAAAAAATTAAAATCGCTGTCCCAACAGTGATTTCGTCAAAAAGATATTTATTTTTTAAAATTAAAATCGAGAGCAGCGATTTTAGTTTGCTAAAATTAAAATAGGCAGTTGATACATACAATTTTTTTGATGAATTTTTTTTTAACAATAGGCCAAAGCTGCGATAATTAAAAAATTAAAAAAAATTGAGATTTTAATTATTTTTTTGAAAAATCGCTGTTGGTGCAGCGATTTTAGTTTTAAAAAATAAATATATTTTTGATGAAATCACTGTTGTGACAGCTATTTTAATTTCTTTTAACGGCTAAACGGAGTCAATTTTATACTAAAGATATCGCTCTCTCAAGAGCGATTCTAACCTTTTGATTTTAAAAAAAATCGATATATCGTTTATGATTTTTAAAGGAAAAAATTTGCCCTTTTGACTCCGGATTCCTTATATATATATATATATATATATATATATATCCAACATGTAATTTGAATTTATTGGATGTTTCCTAGATCATATTTTATACGGAAAAGGGTCAAAATTGCCCCTGAACTATGCGAAATAGACCACTTATACCCTCCATTACATTTTGGGATCAAAAATACCCCCGCAGTTATCCCAGGAGACCACAAATACCCTCAAGAGTTAACACCCCAATTTTTTAGTGACGTGGCAAGCCACATGGGACTAATCCCTCCACCTAAGCATTGCCAACTAAGATTCACTACAAAAGAACTTGACTTTTGTCGCCACAAAATCGCAAAATATTGCCACTAAAAGTTTTTAACATTAAATTCTAATTTTGTGTTTTTTTCTTCATTGTTTTTAAAAAACCAAATATGATATCGATTAAGTAGGAGTTTGAAGACACTATATATTTTATTTTTATGTCATATGTAAATGTATAAAATGTACAATGATGCATTATATATATATAGTAGGAGATTTGAATCGAGAAGTAATTTTGATTATTTTTCGTAATAATATTGGATGTTTTTAATATGGATATTGCAAATTATTTATTTTAGAAAATTAGGTCGCAATCGAAAATTAATTATCATATTTTTTTGTTGAAAAAATAGGTTTTACTAGCGAATGGTTGCTGGAGCCTTAATCGCCACTAAAAATCACTCATAACCTTTAGTGGCAATATTTTGGGATTTTGTGACGACTTTGTCGCCACTAAAAGTCAAGTTCTTTTGTAGTGAATCTTAGTTGGCAATGCTTAGGTGGAGGGATTAGTCCCATGTGGCTTGCCACGTCACTAAAAAATTGGGGTGTTAACTCTTGAGGGTATTTGTGGTCTCCTGGGATAACTGCGGGGGTATTTTTGATCCCAAAATGTAATGGAGGGTATAAGTGGTCTATTTCGCATAGTTCAGGGGCAATTTTGACCCTTTTCCGTATTTTATATGGTCATAATTAATTGAGTATGAAGTATGAAATGAAAAAGAAGAAATATACCTAGAGCAGGATATATTGACCTAAAAAGAAACAACAAAAAATGATTATAATTCTAAGTAGCTACTAGATTTTATGAGGGGACAAGCGTTGACGTCTAAATTTGTTTTATTATAAAGTCAGTTTTTAAATTAAACCATCTTCTTACTTCAACGTCAGCAAAGAACATCAGCTGCTATCGTCATGTGGGGCTGCTCAAAAAGGCTCTTTACTTTTATTTGGAAATTACTTATGAAACATTCGTGCGACTCAATATTTATTCATAATTTTTTTGGCTTAAGTCATCTACGATCCCTTAAAGTTGTCCATATATTTCACTTGGACACTTCAACTAGAGCTTGTATCTATTGACCACTTTATTTGTTCAAAAATCATTCCTATTTGACACAAAACGCTGACATGACAAAAAAAATGTGCTTCACACTCCTTGAGCGCGAAAAGCAACTAAAAATAGTATTTTTCCCTTTTTATTTTCTCATTTATACACTTAAAAAAAACAAAAATAAAATAAAATAAAGAAAAGCATGTCTTCTTCCCACAATGTTCCTCTGCAACCATCGTTCTCCTCTTTCTCTCGCTCTTTTTTTCTTTTTATTTTTTTAATAAAATCAATTGAAGAATGATTTTAGTTTAAAGTTGAAGACAACAGAAACACTAAATTTGGAAAATTTACCCTATGTTGGGAATTTGTTAATGTTGAGTATGCATTATAATTTTCTAATTTTTAGCGCAACGAAACCCACAACGAAGCAACAAAATCGTACATACGTTATTATAAAGATCTAAATCTCAAATATTCTAACAAAACTTCATTTTTTCCGATAAAAATAATACAAATTGATTATTTTTTCCGGCAAAAATTGTTATTATTTTTTATATAATTATGATAATAACTTATTATTAGTGGGAAGAAAATAGAGGCAATGGATTATGGACGGTAAGGTTCAGTGGTAAAGAATAAAAAGGTGAGAGTATGGTTGACGGTCTGTTGCCGCCGGTGGAAGGGTGAAAAGAAGGAGTAGAAGGCCGGTGGGGGTGGGTTGATTCAAAAAAAAAATTTAATTTTTTTTTGAATGATTTAAATAGAGATTAAAAAAAATTGGATTCAATTGCCACGTGTCATCATTTTATTGGCCCATCAGCTATGTATTTGTGTTTGAGACACACACTTTTATCTTTCAATTGATTTTCATTTTGTGTTAATAAGTATAAATTTGTTAAGATTAAAGTGTTCAATAGGTACAAGCCTAAGATAAGGTGCTTAACTGAAATATGCGAACAACTTTAAGAGGACGCATATGACTTAAGCCTAATTTTTTTAAGTGACATAAATATAAATGATTTTGAATTATCTTAGTAGTGTAAAATAAATATTTGATAAATATTAAGTAGTATTAATTAAATGATTTTACAATTTTGCTCTAAAATAAATTATGTATATTTTTATGGTAGTAAATAATCTCATTCTTTTTTCTCGCAAATCTAATGTGAAGAGTTTTATTAAAAATGTCCATACTAAAAGTAAAATTTTCATCTTCCAGATGATTTTTTTTACTCAAAGTTGTTATAAAATTTAAATAAATATTAGCGACATTCAAAATAATAAAACTACAACTAAAGGATATAAATATAAATTAAAGGTCAAAGTTAAAGCGGATCCCGTATCAAGAAAATAATAACACTAATTAAATTAAATTAAAATAAAATAATTTTTTAAAACTTTTTGAAAATATCTGCTTGTTTCAGCTTCCAAACTCCCTCTTACCATCATACGGTGATAGATGTTTAATTTAAGTGTTGTTGATTAAATAATTTTAAATTTTATATTTAAAAAGTTATATATATTTGGTGTTGTAGCAAATTATCTCATTATGTATAAAATGAATACGTGATAAATATCAGTACATCCCTCTGTTTCTATTTACATTATTTTAAATTTCACGTCTCTTAAGAAATTAAATAAGTTTACCATTGTACTTTATTTAGTGTTGTCTTAAAGTTAAGTTTTCAATCAATTTGACTAATGGACATGAATTACTTAGTTTTTCTATGTTGGTCAAATATATATTTTCAAAACTAATATCTCACAAGGGTAAAATAGGAAGAATAATGTCATTTATGAATTAATTTTATGAAATGACAAATATTAAAGACCATCTATTTTTAATAAGAACAATATATAAATAAAAATAAAGGGAAGTATTATTACTTCGGTAAATTTAACTCGACCAGCGAGAAAAAGTGTTTGGCAAAAGCCAAGGGCCATATTTCAATCCAAGTGTTGGTCATCCTCTCTCGACCAGCTACTGATCATCGCTTTAATACTTCTTTTAATCATCCACACAATCTTTCTTCTTCTTTGGCCTCGAACGTATTAAAAGAAGAAGAAAGATTGTGTGGGACCCCCTGTAGCATTTTGATCAACTATTGCGGCAGAGAAAAGTGCTGTGAGCAGATAAAGTCAAGAGAAATAATTGACAAAAGTAAGCCTCTTCTAATAATTCGATAAAGTTACGAGTGTCAAATGAGCGGGTTGAATTAAAATTAGAGATATTAAAATGGGTTGAAATAGAAATCGGGTTGGGTCTTGACCCGCCCAAGTTTACTTTGGGCTCAAATGAGTTGGGTTTAAATGGGCTAAAAAACGGGTTGGATCTTGACCCGCCCAATTTGACCCCATTAATCTCAATAATTTTAACATAGTGATATTTAACTTTTATAATCACAATTTTTTTTAACCCTTCCCTAGGAGCTCCCACCCCTTTTGCTCCCTTGGTCAATCCTGCTACTAGGGCTGGGCATAATATGGTTAAAACCGAAAAAACCGACCGAACCGATTTTTTTTAAATTTCAGTTTCGGTTTTTCGGTTATTTCGGTCGGTTTCGGTTTCGATTTTCAATATTTCAGTTTTTCGGTTCGGTTTTCGGTTTTTAGCTAAAAAAATTTGGTTAACCGAAAAACCGAAATTATTTGTATATATTCTTTACCCCCTTAAATCTTAATTAACTTTCAGCTAGCCCATGCCCAACCCAGCCGGCCCAAATCCAATCAGAGCTGATAGTCCACAACCTTAACATCAAATTACAATCAATATTTAGCCTATGCCCATTGCCAAGCCCAAATTCCAATCAATATTCAAAAATCCCTAAACTGATTTGTGATTTCCCTACCATCTTCATCGTCTCTCATCTCTCAAAATACGCCGCAACTGCCAACTCTCATCTCTCATCAGTCATCTCTCAACTCTCGTCACTCGTCGTAAGTCGTCTCTCATCTCTCAACTTTCGTCTCTCACAATTAACTCTCATCTCTCAACTCTCGTCTCAGTTACGACTTACGTCGCAGGTTCGCAGGTCGTCTCTCAACTCTCATCCCTCATCTCTCAATCTCAGCTTGTCGTTCGTTGCTCCTGGCTCCTCGCTGAGTGCTCAGCTGCTTGCAAGTCGCAAGTGCAGCCCGCTACTGCCTACTGCTCAGCCTACTACTCAGTGCACTGCTCGGCTCTCGCGACTTGAAAATCGAAGGTAAGTGCTCACTGGATAAGAATCATAAGATGATCTCTATATATTACTTTAGAGACTCTTAACTAAATTTGTGTACTGTCCATGACTCTTGTGCTCAAAGAGATTGTTTGGCAATCTCTATATATTATTTCAGTTTGGTTTGGTTTCATATTTCAGGAGAGCATTTGCACTTTCCAAGCAAATTTTCCTTTACTTTCTCTAACGCTCAAGATGCAATTTTCCAATTAACATTCATATTTAAGAGTAAATTACAAATTGCTTATGTTTATTTCTCTTCTTTTTCTTTTTTATTCTAGAGTTCTGTCATTATATTCCATTGTTTATAGGAAGATTTAATTCTAGAAAGAGCCATATTCCATTTTCAAATGTGGCCTAATGTTTGGAGAATTTCTAATAGAAGTTTCCTTTTGGAACCCCAAAAGTGAAACAACAAGAGTAGTAAAACACTGTTATCCTTGCAGTACCTTAGTGTTCTTGAAAAGTTTGCATTCTTTGTTATGCTTTGGGGTGTTGGACCTATGAGGTGATTCTTACTGGTTCTGTCATAAATTTTAAGTCCTAGTGGTGATGAACTTGTTCATTCTTCACTACCAGATTGAGGATTGAGCATGTCTGTGTCATAATTAGTCATATAGCACAAATAGACCTTAATTAAGTAATATGTTGAGAAGAAGTCAATTGTCTTTTATTCTCTCTTGTCTTTACTTGGTGACTACCATGGAAATTCTGCTTCTGTCTATTTTGTTTAAGTGTGTGTTAGTTAGTGACTGATCAGTGAGTCAGTTAGCATAATTAGTTAAAATACACAGGATGTTTTTAGACATAGGAATTAGGATGTGTTGGTACATCATACATGTATGATTTGTGAGTTTTATTGCTATAAATTGTGAATCCTCTATTGTTTTTTTAATCATTGAATGCAACTATGCAAGTATGCAGTAATGCAACTATGTGATAATTTGTGTGATTTGTGAACTGTAATGTATTGTGTGTCTGTGTCTTTCTGAATTCTGATTGTTGTTCTTCTTGTTTGTTTCACTTTTTTACAGATGACACAAATTGGAAGTAGGGTAAGTGAAAGTGGAGCTTCAAATGAGAGCACACCTAACACCTCATCTCCCAATGAGGTTGAAGTTGATGTCGATACTTCAAAGAAAAGGAAACTCATGGAACCTAGAGCTACTTGTTGGAAGCATTTTGACAAGTTCACCGATGAAAGTGGAGCTAAGAAAGCCAAATGCAAGTATTGTGCGAAACCTTATGCAGCTTCTACATCAAGTAACGGTACGTCGTCAATGAATACTCATATGAGAACATGTCCGAAATTTCCTCGTGACACCGTAGATAAAGGTCAAAATCTAATTAATTTTCTACCATCTTCAATGGGAGCAAAGGAAGGAGTGATTAGCACTTGGAAATTTGACCAAGCACAAAGTAGGAGAGCTTTAGCCAAAATGATAATTGTTGACGAGCTACCGTTTAGTTTTGTTGAGAAAGAGGGCTTTAAAAACTTCATGAGAGTTACAGTGCCACAATTTCATATTCCTTCTCGTAGAACCGTGACAAGAGATTGTTATGAATTATACCTTGAAGAAAGACAACTTTTGAAGAAGGTTTTCAAAGAAGCACGTCCAAGAGTTTGTCTTACGACAGATACTTGGACCTCTATACAAAAAATCAACTATATGTGTCTGACAACCCACTTTATAGATAGAAATTGGACTTTGCATAAAAGAATAATAAATTTTTGTCCTATTTCTAGTCATAAGGGCGGGGATATGGCGGCTTGCATTACTAATTGTTTGCTTGAATAGGGTTTGGATAATGTGTTTACTATTACAGTTGATAATGCTAGTTCTAATGATGTTACTGTGAAAGAAATGTCCAAACAATTGAGTAATTGGGGAACTAACATTATGGATGGTGACCATCTTCATGTGAGGTGTATGGCGTATATCCTTAATCTTATTGTGCAAGATGGGTTGAAGGAAATTGGTAAGTCTATCAAGCTAGTGAGACAAGCCGTGAAATACATTAAACAATCTCCCGCAAGAATTCGAAAGTTCAAAGAATGTTGTGAATCTCAATTGATAACTTGTAAGAAATCATTATGTTTAGATGTTCCTACTAGGTGGAACTCTACATATTTGATGCTTGATGTAGCACAACATTTTGAGCTTGCATTTGAAAGATATAGTTTTTATGATATTGGATACTTGAACCATTTTCGTACCTTTGGTTCTAATTCTTCTGAAGGTGAAGATGGAACTAGTGCAAAAGATGGAACTAGTGTAGATATTCTTACAAGTGTTGACTGGAAAAATGTGATGTCAATGGTGAAATTTCTTGAAACTTTTTATGTACTTACTTTGAAGGTCTCTGGTTCTAATTATGTCACTAGCAATACACACTTTGTTGAAATTGCTGAACTTAATATTATTTTGAAAGAGATGATGGAAAATGAAGATGGTAATTTGAAAGAAATGGCAAAAAGTATGAAGGAAAAGTTCAAAAAGTATTGGGGTGAACCACATAAAATGAACAAGATGATCTTTATTTCATCCGTGTTGGATCCTCGTAACAAGCTTGATTATGTTCCATTTGCAATTAGGGATATGTTTGGAAAAGAAGTTGGGGATGAGCTATGTTCAGAAGTGAAAAAATACATGAACAAATTATTTGATTATTATGTTGAGAAATCCTCAAAAAGCTCTTTACATGTACCATCTTCACCCACTTCATCTGACAACTCATCAATTATATCTAGTGTGAGTGGTTCTGGCAACTTTGTAAATAGAGGAAGAATGAGAACGAAACAACAATTTGAGAAGCATAAAGAAGTTAGTGGAAGTTCAGGTAGTAAATCAGAATTGGAAAGACATCTTGCTGAAGATATTGAGCCAGATAGTGATGGCTTTGATATATTAATGTGGTGGAAAGTAAATGAGCCGAGATTTCCTATTCTCGCGGAGATGGTTCGTGATGTGTTAGCCATTCCCATTTCAAGTGTCGCATCAGAATGTGCATTCAGCACAGGAGGTCATGTTCTTGATCCCTTTAGGAGTTCATTAACTCCTAAACTTTTGGAATCTCTTATTTGTGTTCAAGATTGACTTAGAGGTGAGCCTTTTCCAATCAATATTGAGGAAGATTTAGAGTATCTTGAGCAACTTGAACTTGGTAAGATTTTGGTATTTGTATTAATTATATTGAAAATAATTTTATTACTTATGTTTCTTAACAACTAACAAATTCTTTCATATTTTTTTAGATTTTGCTTGTAGTGGGACTGAATCTAGTATTATTGATATATAGTTGCAACTTGTAAGTTCAACTATCAACTAGTGATGCATGGTATGGGTAAGTAAAGAACTTATTTACATAACTTGCTTGATAGTTTTATATATTTTATTATGAAATGTAGATCATTTGTCTAAAGAGTTATATTTCCTCGCAGACACATCAATGGTTTGTTATTTTCTTGATTGCTATCTGTTGGAACTTGGGAGCTATTGCACTGGAGTTTGGAGGTTGCAAGTTGCAACAATGTTTTGTTGGTTTTTTAATGTTTTGGTTGCTGGCTTGCTGGACTTTTCAGTCTACTGGCAGCTGGACGTTTCAGTTTAGTGGTGCTGGGCACAAGTTTTTGAATTTTCTAGTGTTGTACTGTTGTTGGCTTGACTTTTGAGTCTTGATAGTCTTTTTATTCTTATTCTCGACTAGTTTGTTAATGTTGCTGCCTGCTGGACAAGAATTATCTGTTTTATTTAGATATTTTAGTCAATGATATGGTAAGTTTCAAGTAAAAGGCTTGTGAGTTGTGACGTGCTTATAAAGAAGGGTGTCCACTGTCCAGCACTTGTTGATTTAATTAATGTGATTCAAGTCTCAAGTGTTGAGCATATTACCCATTCGTGGTACTAGAAAACTCTCGATGAAAGTTCATTAGTTGCTCAAGTGCAAGCAAATGTCAAGACTCGAGACGAGACTCACCCGGTGTCTTGTTTGGCTTGAATGTGAAAACCCACTAGAGTGAGGGAGAGACCGGAGGGAGAAGGGTGGTGGTTAGCTGTAGAGTTCAAAAATTGGGTGTCAATGAAATGTAAGGAGTCATTGTTGTGCATCTTTTATTCATTAACTTGTCTCTGACATTTTCAGTTGAGTTTATGCAGGCATCCAATGCCCCCAGTAAATCAACACATTGTGTTTGTTTCAAATGTTATATTAGTTAGTCATCCTCCTTTAAAATTTTCAAATGTTCCTTTATAAAATAAATTAGCAAATTCAAATAAAGTATATCAGGATGTTTGAGGTTGTATAACACACTCAGAATAAAAGGGTAGAATCCAGATGCCACAACCCACAGGCCGCATTAATTAAATTTGGTTAAACCGAAAATCAAACCGAAATAAACCGAACCGAAATTGTAATAACCGAACCAAACCGAATTTATTTCAGTTTAGTTTGGTTTCATATTTTGCCAAACCGAAAACCGAAAAAACCGAACCGAACCGACCGAACACCCAGCCCTACTTGCTACTGAGGAGGTCTACTCGGTCGTCTGTCAGGACCTGCATGCATGAATACAGCTCCCCCAGGCAATGGGCGTCAGTACAAAATAATGTACAGAGTATGAAGGGCTGTAGACTAAATGAGCAAGTATCATAATATACCAAAAGCAATCGGGTAAGGAAATCAAATTTAGATAAGCATGCCAACCCACTACTGAATCTAATAAAATACAATAATTATCAAACATCAATCCAACCAAGCCTCTATAAGCTCGGTAGGTACAAACAACATACCATCTACTTAGGCCCTTATAAGCCTAGAAGGTGCCAAATCAATCTACATAACCTGATCGGTAGCCCCTTGTCTTTGTAAGAAGTCACATAGCCCTTTTTGGCAACGATATAGCCCCGTAGGCAGCGCATAGCTCTCTTAGGCAACATCATAGATTTGTGGGCTGCACGTAGCCCTCTTTTGCATCACATAGCCTTGTAGGCAATACATAGCCCTCTTTGGCGTCAAAATAGCCCCGTAGGCAACACATAACACTCTTTGGCATCAATATAGCCCCGTGGGAAACACATAGCCCTCTTTGGCAATAACATAGTCCTATTAGACAACATCATAGCCCCCATAGACAGTTCATAGCTCAACAGCTAACCACAATAACCCCAAGGGCGACAACAAACAATTAAATAGGCTGAAGGGGAGCAATTTAGATATAAACAATATATATGAATAATGTCCAAGTCGTTCCTAACTTAGGGTTGTTCTGAACAAATTATGAGTCCCTAAAATGAGGGTTTATAACCACTCAATCATCCAACCACTCACAATTACATCTACAATATAACTAACACTGACTACCCTATTATATCACTCCCAAGCTTTAAGGAAAAATGTCGAATGAAGGGAGTAGCCTTAACATACCTTTTCCTTTATAATTTATGCTGAAAATACCTCTGTCCAAACCATTACAACACTAAAGAAAAAGGTAAAATCAATATGTAATTAAGGATAAAAATTACTACGACAATTCAACAATCGATACAGATTCCTATCGTAGACTACAATCCAAGACCTAAGGTATCCGTAAACTGATAAAAGGTGATTCCTACCTTTCTTTAATTGACCAGAACACTTGAATACAATCACTCCACTGGAAAAAAAACCATGCTGCCACAACCTACACGGAGCTACACTGCTCAATTCACCGTGAAAATTATACCAAAATGACGAGCTCGCGACGTAGGGCAATTTTAGATAAGAGGTCAAGAAGAGATCATGAACACACAACGATGATTTGAAGATTATTTCTCTGATTTTCATGGGTTTCTCACGATTTCGAATGAAGAAAAATGAAGAAGATGTTATCTTATAAGCTTCCACCGACTTAAGGGACCCACCTCACGTGCCTGCTTGCGCAGTCTCGCAAAAATGCAAATATCTCTCTATTCTGAAGTCGTATGAACAAACCGTTTAATGCGTTGGAAACTAGACTCGTAGACCTTTGATTTAATGGGTCGTGGGTCCCATAACTCGTTATAGATTGGGATAAAACTTCCAAAACATTTGACCCAAATTTCAGAGAAATCTTTTAAAAGGAACTTACGATAACTTTCGTCCACTTATAATTTGCGACTTACCTTACTTCAAAACTTGAGATACAACCCTTGAACACTTAAAATATGACATACCACATCATTCTTAATTTATTACTCACCCTCTTGTCTTTCTACGAATGTACGAATTAATTTTGACTTTTAGAAAAGTTGGGGTGTTACATCCTTCCCCGCTTAGAAACATTCATCCTAGAATGAAAAATCTAAGTCACACGGTTATGTCCTTAGGAGTTACCAAAGTTTAGAGAAAGTATCCTTTGAGAATGTGACTATCTAGAACCTGAAACGCATAAATTTTTAACCTAGGCGTCTCACAGTACGACATAAATAGCTAAGCACTATAGCTCCGCAGTAACAGTGCGAGCAAAAATACAACGACGACAACCATAATAAGAAGAAATAATATAAAAAGTTTGATAGGTATCTTACCCCACTGCACTAATATAAACTGATATGTCATCACCCTGGGGTATGAAACAAGCGAGGATATTTGGACCTCATGTCATCCTCAGCTTCCCAGGTCACCTCTTCTCTATTCTTGTTTCTCCACAATACTTTAACCGAAGCCACCTCTTTGGTCCTCAATTTACGGACTTGTCGATCTAATATGGCAACTGGAGTTTCCTCGTAGGACAAATCCTCTGTGATCTAAACATCTTCAACTGGGATAACCCGATAAGGGTCTCCTACGCACTTCCATATCATCGATACATGAAACACTGGATGAACAAATTCTAGCCCCGAAGGTAATTCTAACTCATAATCCACTCGTCCTACCCTCTGGAGGATCCGATATGGCCCAATGAATCTTGGACTAAGCTTGCCTTTTTTGCCAAATCTCATAACACCCTTCATAGGCGAGACTTTTAAGAATACCCAGTCATCGACACAAAATTCTAAGTCCCTTCGTCGCACATCTGAGTATGGCTTATGTCGGCTTTGAGCTATTAGCAACCTCTCTCGAATGAGCTTAAACTGCTCCACTGTCTGCTGTACTAAGTCGGGTCCAATCAACCCTGACTCACCTACCTCAAACCATCCAATGGGGGACCTATATTTTCGCGCAAACAAAGCCTCATAAGGTGTCATCCCGATGTTGGAATGATAACTATTATTGTATGTGAACTCAATAAGAGGTAAGTGGTCATCCCAACTTCCCTTGAAGTCTAGGGTGCACGCTCGTAACATATCCTCAAGTGTCAAAATTGTACGCTCAGCCTGGCCATCTGTCTAAGGGTGAAAGGTTGTACTAAGATTAACCTGTGTCCCAAGTCCTTTCAGGAAGGACTTCCAGAAGTTGGCGGTAAATTGTGCTCCTATATCAGATATAGGACACTGTGCAACAAACTTAGCAACGTCCTTCTTCATCCCGTGCCACCAATATATCTCCTTAATATCATGGTACATCTTCGTCAAACTAGTATGAATAAAATAACATGAATGATATGCCTTTTCCATAATCCGATGTCGAAGCCTTGCAACATTCGGAACACACAATCGACCGCTACTTTTAAGGACTCCATCTCCTGCTATATCAAATGCTAAAGTCTGTTGATTCTGAGCCTTGGCTCTAAGCTAGGATCCTCTTGTTTGTTGCCGTGATTTCACTTCTACAACTAGAGATGATACAAATGTGTCCTGAATTGTTACCCCCCCTATCTTCTGCCTCTAACAATCTGTCTCCCAAGTTAGATAACTGATGAACCTCTCGCACTAGCTCACACTTCTCAACACCTTAATTGGATAAACTACCCATAGATCTTCGACTGAGGGCATCGGCTACCACATTCACCTTTTCTGGATGATATAAAATATCCACGTCGTAGTCTTTCAATAACTCAAGTCATCGACATTGTCGTAGATTTAACTCTTTTTGTTTAAAGATATATTGAAGGCTTTTATGATCTGTGAAGATGTCAACATGAGCGCCATACAAACAGAGTCTCCAGATCTTTAATGCATGCACAAATGTATCCAACTCTAAATCGTGGGTCGGATAGTTCTTTTCATTCTTTTTTAACTGCTTTGAAGTATATGCGATAACCTTACCATGTTACATTAGAACACATCCCAACCCAACACCAGAAGCATCACAGTACACCGCATTGCCTTCTGAACCCTCTGGAAATGTTAGAACACTGGATGAACAAATTCTAACCCCGAAGGTAATTCTAACTCATAATCCACTCGTCCTACCCTCCGGAGGATCCGATATGGTCCAATGAATCTTGGACTAAGCTTGCCTTTTTTGCCAAATCTCATAACACCCTTCATAGGCGAGACTTTTAAGAATTCCCAGTCATCGACACAAAATTATAAGTCTTTTCGTCGCACATCTGAGTATGACTTATGTCGGCTTTGAGCTGTTAGAAACCTCTCTCGAATGAGCTTAAACTGCTCCACTGTCTGCTGTACTAAGTCGGGTCCAATCAACGCTGACTCACCTACCTCAAACCATACAATGGGGGACAAATATTTTCGCCCAAACAAAGCCTCATAAGGTGTTATCCCGATGCTGGAATGATAAATATTATTGTATGTGTTTACACCCAATTTTGACCCTCCCCAATATAAATTAATCATTTCGAGCTTCTCCAATTTCAAACGATTTAAAATAATTAGTTTTATAAAATTTCCAAAAATAATAATATAGTTTGCAAGATTTTTAAATAGTTTTGTCACTTTTCATAATTTTTAGATGATATATATGTTTTACCTAATTATGTATATAATTAGTATATTTTATGATTATTCAAAAATCGTCTCAAAAAAGATCTTATATTTTAAATATTAGGGATAGTTATAATTTTGAATTAATGAGTTTTATGAAATTCAAAATACTTTCAAATTATTTTTAAAGTAATTTTATCATATTTTAATAATAAATATGTATATTTTTGCAATCACGTTATTTTATAAATATTTGAAAATCATCACAAAGGATTTTACATTTTAGTTAAATATTTTATTAATTTACTTTAAGTTATAGTTATAATTTTGAGTAAATTAGTTTTGTAATTGAATTAGTTAGTTTATAATTAAGTTAATTATTTTTTATTTCGTTAAGATTAAGAAGTTTATTAATTAATTTATAGTAACTCATCTTGTTTAAATTTTAGCCGAATTCACCAATTAAATTCTATTAGGCTATAATTGAAATCCATTATTTAATAACAATTTTTAGTCAATTGCTTTTTCCATCTTTTAAGAACAATTTTGGGCCACTTCCTAAAGGCCCAATTCTAATTCCCTATACAACAAATAATTCCAACCCATTCCAAACAACAACTCAACAATAATTCCAATTAAATACCCCTTTTCCAGCAACACCCACATACAACCGACCCGACTTCACTTCTTCTTTTCCCTTACGCCTACAACCCAACAACCGCAATAACATACCAACAATACCCCACACCATGCTTGCATTCGTCTTCTTCACGCTAAATCAACCCAAAAATCGCGTCTCCTACCCTGCAAGAACCCATGCCCTGCAGACCCATCACCCTCACATCTCCTTTCCCCCATTTTAAGGGATTTTCAAAAAATTTCTACTGTTATCTTGAAAAGGGCAGAAGAGTCCAAATTTCAAAATGGGAAATTTCATCCGTTCCCCCCCCCAATCGGTCCTAGATTTCCTCTATATAAACCACCCCTTACCCATCGGTGTGAGGGGCGGGCAGATGGGAGGTTTTCTTTCAAGTTTGGATTTAAGGCTATAGTCATTTTTTACCTTTTAAGAATATTGTACTTAGCTTTCTAATTCTAAGTTTCGAGAAGATCGCCGCACAGATTTTCTTAGCTTGTCGTTCAGATTCAAATTTCGTGGTAGAAGAATCACTGCTCTCAAGCTCGTTGCCGTCTGGAATTCGTTGCACCGGAAAATGTAATGTCTTTAATATTATATTTTGTTTCCTCTCGATTAATATGTGGTTGACTTTGTTTCCGTTCAATTAGTCCTTCTCTTTAGGATGTCATGTGTTGATTAATAAGTTGTTGTGTATCTTGTTATGGCCGGAATGCTAAGAGTGTTGTATTCTGTATTTGTTGTTAGATTGCAGTAACAAATTCTTATTTTTGTTTGTTAGTCGCCTGTTTCGTAGAATCCGTTTTGCCTATGATTTTTTTTAGCTTCTTTTATTTATGTTTAAAGCTTACCTAATACACCCTAGTTTCGGTTTTAGCCCTTGATTCTTGTTGATCTGTTCATATGGAATTTCAGGATTCAACTGTAGTTGTTTCACATTGTTTCAACTTTTGTGCTAATGTGATTAAATAGTCAGTTGGCAGTAGCTATCTTATTTGATTCAAAGTTGTTTAAATTTCATTTCATTCCGTAATGATCATTTTTTCCCCATTATTTCGAAATTATTATATGTTAGAGAGGTAGCTTGTTTAGAAGAATTGTTTTGTTCATTGATATAAATTTACATTTTTTGTTAGAGCCTGAGATTGATGGTCTTGTGGAAGGGATGGGAATATTGTTTGATGAAGAAGATTGTGCTGTGATCTCGGCAGAATGCACCACGACACCCACCATCCAAGATGTCGGACCTGGAGAGAGGCTACAAAATTGGATGGCCACTCCACTTATGATCCCTCGAATGGCTTGGTAGACAAAGACAAGATTTGAAGTTTCATTTTTTGAAAATCGTTGTTGTTCAGACGAGGCCTGAAACCACCATTTGTGTCACTTTATTTTTCATCATAATGTTTAAAAAGGAAATGACTCATGAGTCATGTCCAAAGTTTGTACGCCTTTTTAAAATTCCAATAAAAGGCTCGTTTATTTTAAATTGATTATCTTGTCATTGCAAATTATTCTGCAATAAATACATTTAAACTCTTTCTATCTAACATGGTTGATTTGTTGTTCTTTTCAGCAAAAATGAATCAAAACCTGCCAATGTCATGACATGTCACGAACACGACGAACCAAGTAAGGTCGATGAAGATCAATGCGAAGGATATGATGAGGAAACTATGATGCCTGAACACCTTATCGAGGACTTGAGGCAACTTGAAGATGATAAAAAGCCCAACCTGGATGAAGCGGAGACAGTAAACTTGGGAGATGACAAGTCGGTCAGAGAAACCCGAGTCAGTGTCCATTTGGCAGCAACAGAAAGAGAAGAATTGGTCAAGCTGCTTAGACAATACATCGATGTGTTTGCCTGGTCTTATGATGGTATACCAGGGTTAAGCACTGATATTGTTTCCCATAAGTTGCCTATTAATTCAGAGTACTGTCCAGTAAAGCAGAAAACCAGAAAGTTCAAGCCCGATCTGAGTTTAAGTATAAAAGAGGAGGTCATGAAACATATCGAATCAAAAGTCGTTAAAGTGACCAAGTATCCCACTTGGTTGGCTAACATTGTTCCAATGGTGAAGAAAGATGGAAAAATCAGGATATGCGTGGATTATCCGGATCTCAACAAAGCGAGTCCAAAAGATAATTTCCCCTTATCGAATATCCACATACTCATCGATAATTGTGCTATGCATGAGCTGCAATCTTTTGTGGATTGCTTTGCGGGATACCACCAGATTCTAATGGATGAAGAAAATGCAGAAAAAACAGCATTCATCATACCTTGGGGAGTCTACCATTATCCAGTGATACCGTTTGGCCTCAAGAATGCTGGAGCCACTTACATGAGAGCTATGACCACCATTTTCCACGATATGATCCACAAAGAAATTGAGGTGTATGTGGACGATGTCATCATAAAATCCCACGAGAGTTCGGATCATCTGACACACTTGGAAAAATTCTTCAACAAATTGCGTAGGTATGATTTGAAGTTGAACCCAACCAAATGTGCATTTGGAGTATCTGCAGGGAAGTTACTCGGATTCATAGTTAGCAGAAGAGGTATCGAGCTGGATCCTTCCAAGATCAAGGCAATTCAAGACTTACCTCCTCCAAAGACTAAGAATGAAGTAATGAGTTTTCTGGGGAGACTGAATTACATCAGTCGATTCATAGCTCAATCAACAGTGATATGTGAGCCCATATTCAAGTTACTACAAAAAGATGCGCCAACCAAATGGACCGAAGAATGTCAGAAGGCTTTTGACACCATCAAAAGTTACCTTTCAAATCCACCAGTGTTGGTGCCACCACGTGCAGACAGTCCTTTGCTATTGTATTTATCCGTCTCTGACAATGTATTCGGGTGTATGTTGGGACAACATGATGAGACCGGAAGAGAGGAGAGAGCTATATACTATTTGAGCAAGAAGTTCACATCCTATGAGGCTCGTTACACCCTTTTAGAGAGAACTTGTTGTGCTTTGACTTGGGGTGCTCAGAAATTGAGACATTATCTGTCGACTCATACAACACATCTCATTTTGAGGATTGACCCGCTCAAGTACACATTTCAGAAAGCAATGCCCACAGGAAAGCTAGAAAAGTGGCAAATGTTGTTGAGTGAGTTCGATATTGTGTAAATGACTCAGAAAGCAATTAAGAGGCAAGCCTTAGCCGATCACCTTGCTGAAAACCCAGTAGATGAAGGATATGAACCGCTTAGAACATATTTCCCTGATGAAGAAGTATTGTTTGTAGGGAAAGACATATCAGAATCATATCCTGGATGGAGAATGTTCTTTGATGGAGCAGTAAACTCTATAGGATCAGGAATTGGAGTAGTGTTGATATCTGAATTGGGGCAACATTATCCAGCAACAGCAAAGCTTAGATATCGATGCACTAATAACATGGCTGAGTACGAAGCATGTATTCTTGGTATTAGAATGGCTCGTGACATGAATGTTCAAGAATTACTGATAATTGGTGATTCAAACTTGTTGATTCATCAAGTTCAAGGAGAATGGGCGGTGAAGAATCCTAAAATCTTACCTTACGTACAATTGGTACGGAGATTATGCAAAAGATTTAGGAAGACCGAGTTCAGACACACACCGAGAATACAGAACGAGCTTGTTGATGCCCTTGCAACCATATCTTCCATGATACAACACCCAGAAAAGAGTTATATCGATCCACTTGAGATAGTTTTAAAAGAACAGCCAGCACATTGTTCACATGTGGAAGCAGAATGGGATGGGAATCCATGGTATATTGATGTGAAAAAGTACTTAGAAGCTGGCAAATATCTGGAAAAAGCAACAAGTATTCAGAAGAAAACAATCCGAAGAATGGCAAACAACTTCATTTTGAATGGAAAGGCTCTTTATAAAAGGACTCCTGATCTGGGATTACTGAGATGTGTGGATGCTGCAGAAGCCACAAAAATGATTGAAGAAGGGCACGCTGGAGTGTGTGGGACGCACATGAATGGGTTTACATTAGCAAAGAAAATCTTAAGGGCGGGATACTTCTGGATGACTATGGAAAATGATTGTGGCCGATTTGTCCAAAAATGTCATAAATGCCAGGTACACGGAGATCTGATCAAAGTACTACCCCACGAGCTCAATGTGATGAGTTCCCCTTGGCCATTTGCAACCTGGGGCATGGATGTTATTAGACCAATTGAGCCTGCTGCCTCCAATGGCCATAGGTTCATTTTGGTCGCCATTGATTACTTTACAAAGTGGGTTGAAGCAACTTCCTACAAAGCTGTGACAAAGAAAGTTGTGGTCGATTTTGTTCGCAACAATTTGATATGTCGTTTTGGAGTTCTAGAGTCTATCATCACAGACAATGGAGCAAATCTGAATAGTCACTTGATGAAAGAGATATGTGAACAATTCAAAATTACACACCGCAATTCAACTGCATATCGCCCTCAGATGAATAGAGCTGTGGAAGTTGCTAATAAGAACATCAAGAGGATACTGAGAAAGATGATTGACAACTACAAATGTTGGCATGAAAATTTGCCTTATGATTTGCTAGGTTACCGCACCACAATTCGAACCTCATCTGGAACAACTTCTTACCTATTGGTATACGGAACAGAAGCAGTGATCCCAGCTGAAGTTGAGATACCATCTTTAAGGTTCAGGAAGCTGGATTGAGCGATGCCGAATGGGTTCGTAACCGATATGAGCAATTGGCATTGATTGATGAGAAAAGAATGAGTGATGTTTGTCATGGTCAGTTGTATCAACAAAGAATGACTCGCTCTTTCAATAAGAAAGTAAGAGTTCGAACATTTGAGGTAGGCCAATTAGGGTTAAAACACATTTTTCCTCATCAAGACGAATACAAAGGGAAGTTTGCACCTAACTGGCAAGGACCGTATGTTGTCCACAAAGTACTATCAAGAGGAGCTTTGGTTCTAGCGGAGATGGACGGTAGAGTGTAGCGAAAATCTATCAATTCAGATGCCGTTAAGAGATACTACATTTGAAGGATGCTATTTCTTTCCTTTATTTCCTTGTAATTGCAGTTTGCTTGTAATCATTGTCGCATTATGTTTTGAAACATTCCCCTTGTATTTGAACTACGTTCGACCTGAATTCTCAAGAATGAGATACGTAGGCGGTCTATGTCGGCCTCGGTCGTTTCCTTATCAAATTTTCTATTTCTGTCAATCCTCGAGATGGGAACTATGTTTGACCTGATTTCTGCCTCAACGGGATACGTGGGCGCTATAAGGGTTCGATCATATTTCCAATAAGATTTCTATTTCCCCTCATAATGGAAACTGGGACAGAATTTTTTAGAGGACCTAAAAAATTCTACAAGAAGAGTCATTTCCTACACACAAGAGTCAAGGATCATATCGAAACGTGCAACTGAGAATAATTTTGACGAGATCTCAAATTTAAGACTCCCGTGATCATCATCAGATTTGTTTTTGAAACATCTAACTGGGACATAATTTTTGAGAAGGACCTCAAAAATTCCATCAAGGATACTCGGACCTTTGAAGTCAACTTCAATTGCCTCAAATTGACGTGTTCTTAAAGGGTTTTAAGTTGCTAGCAAGCTACCTATCATGTCAAAATATGAGACAAATGGTTTTTGTTCGTGTCGTGCATGTCGTGACAGTTAATTGGCAGAGATTTCCTTTAAAACTACTTTTTTTTTAAAAAAAAACTTCATACCTAGTAAATGTTTTAATTTAAATATGATCTTGCCTTTTGTCTACTGCGATTCATTGGATCTACCAGACAAAGTTCCAGAGATAACGAGACCAGGAGCAAGACGACTTCAACACAGATCAGTGTTCCAAAACTAACATGTTTTTTGTGGATGCAGGGTATAATAAGATCATCCAAATGAGCTATATTTATCGACCAACTAGTTCAGGAGAACATATTCGGCAAATGTCTTATAGTGAGTGTAACATCTTTGCTTGATCAAGAGGTATTTGACAACAATATTTTACCATCAGATCAAAGAATAGTATCTACCGCTTAAGGTTGCTAGATGCCGATAAAAATGATGTTATGACCAAAAGTACCTATCATCATGTCAAATATTGATGAAAGACGACATTCATAGTCAAAGTCATTCATATTCAAAATGCCAAGAGGGCCATTACATATTCTAATTGCCAAAAGGGCCATTCAATATTCAAAATGCCAAGAGAGCCATTGCATATTCTAATTGCCAAAAGGACCATTCAATATTCAAATTGCCAAGAGGGCCATCATATTCAAACCGCCAAAAGGCCCATTCATATTACAATTGCCAAGAGGGCCATCATATTCAAATTGTCGAGAGTGCCATTTCATATTCAAATTGCCAAGAGGGCCATCACATTCAAATTGCCGAGAGGGCCATTCAATATTCAAATTGCCAAGAGGGCCATCATATTCAAAATGCCGAGAAGGCCATTTCATATTCAAAATGCCGAGAGGGCCATTTCGTATTCAAATTATCAAAAGGGCCATTCAATATTCAAATTGCCGAGAGGGCCATTTCATATTCAAATTGCCGAGAGGGCCATTTCATATTCAAATTACCGAGAGGGCCATTCAATATTCAAATTGCCAAGAGAACCATCATATTTAAAATGCCGAGAGGGCCATTTCATATTCAAATTGCTAAGAGGGACATTTCATATTCAATTTGCTAAGAGGGCCATTTCATATTCAATTTGCTGAGAGGGCCATTCAATATTCAAATTGCTAAGAGGGCCATTCAATATTCAAACTGCTAAGAGGGCCATCATATTCAAAATGCCGAGAGGGCCATTTCATATTCAAATTGCCAAGAGGGCCATTCAATATTCAAATTGCCGAGAGGGCCATTCAATATTCAAATTGCCAAGAGGGCCATCATATTCAAAATGCCGAGAGGGCCATTTCATATACAATTGCCAAGAGGGCCATTTCATATCAAAACGCCGAGAGGGCCATTGCATATCAAAACGCCGAGAGGGCCATTACATATCAAACCGACGAGAGGGCCATTACATATTTAGACCATCAAGAGAACCATCAACATATTACATTAGTCTATTTTACTACTTCGATATTAGAAGAAGAGTACAGTGAAGAGACATGTCGCAAATATGAGACACAAGCTTTATTTCATTTATGTCAAACCCTATAGGGTTGATGTCAAATGCTCAAGGAGAGGAATTAAGTGTCAACACGGTAAATGACACTATCTCTCCATTTGAATTGCATTTTTTTTATACTAATGAGCTTTATCTCATTCTTTGTCGAGAGCATCAGAGAGGATGAATTCTCAAAACAAACCACAGGTGCGGACGACATCAAAAAGGATGCAGCACAACGTGGAACTTTTTCTTAGCAGCGAACTGGGACATAGTCCAAAGAGGAGTACCAAACTCTTAAGACGCGAACTGAGGAGCGACTTCCACCACAATCAAACCACACCCCTATCAGAAGGCATGTGGGTTTCTCTTTGATTTTTTCGATTTCAGTTTCATATCCAAAAAAATTTTGTTTCCTTCGGAAGCAGCTTTCCAATATGAGTGACAATACACCAAGAGTTTTGAAAATTATGTCCATGTAAGTTCTTAATTATGGATGTGAAGCGCGCCACATTCATGACTAGAGGTTGCAAGCCTCTTTTTCATACTCGACTTACTTTGTCGCTTTTCTGGAACCAAAAGTGATCTAGCATAATAGATCTCCTTTTCAACCGATCGAGTCAAACTACAAGCAGCCTGATTCCCTAAGTTGAGGGATATGTAGGCGGAATCAATGTTCAAAACTCGGCGGTGTTCCAACATTTGCTCTTAAATCTTATTCTCGAGAATTTTGGTCCCTTCATAATACGATATCAGGATAGTTTTTGAATTCTTTCAAAATCATGCGTCAAATGTTCACGTAGAAGCTCCTCTTTCATCTGCAGGTATAGACTTCTTTGGATCTTATCCACTTCAGAGGTTAATCAATAGGGAAATCCACATTTTTTTATCTTTCTCTAAAAAATTCTTTTACATGGGCATCTTCTATTCAAAAGGATCTTACTCAATTCAATAGAAACTTAACTTCTACCCCACTTTTTTTCTTTTCAGGCTAAATTGTAGGGACGGACTTTTTATAGGGATTTAAGCTTGCGAAATGCTTTATCATTCTTACTGAAGAGTAAAACTCAACTGGCTTTTGTCACAGGTGCGAAGCAAGTCTATGCGGAAAGGATAGGAAAAAGCTCTATACGATACGCGAGTTGTTGGTGGAATACGAGTAAGGACTTTGTTTGCCCAAGTCCCTTGCTTGAAGGACTATCGCACTTTCAGTGGTACTGAGACTGTCCCTACCACTACCCTTTATCAAGCTGGTTTACAAGAGTTCTAGCTTTCCCAACCGGACAAACTTGTATAGAACTACAAGTGGCCTGAATTCTCATATAGCCTGAGATATGTAGGAAACCTGATTTCGGGGTTCGGCCATAATTCCTAAAGCTTGTACCAAAATACCTTTCCAAAGGATGAAGATGTGTTCGATCAAAACTGGATTTGTCAATTTCGTTTGCCTCGAATTTCTTTCATCAATCCAAGTCAAACAAGGGACAGTTGTTGACACCCAATTTTGACCCTCCACAATATAAATTAATCATTTCAAGCTTCTCCAATTTCAACGATTTAAAATAATTAGTTTTATAAAATTTCCAAAAATAATAATATAGTTTGCAAGATTTTTAAATAGTTTTGTCACTTTTCATAATTTTAGATGATATATATGTTTTACATAATTATGTATATAATTAGTATATTTTATGATTATTCGAAAATCGTCTCAAAAAAGATCTTATATTTTAAATATTAGGGATGGTTATAATTTTGAATTAATGAGTTTTATGAAATTCAAAATACTTTCAAATTATTTTTAAAGTAATTTTATCATTTTTTAATAATAAATATGTATATTTTTGCAATCACATTATTTTATAAATCTTTGAAAATCATCACAAAAGATTTTACATTTTAGTTAAATATTTTATTAATTTACTTTAAGTTATAGTTATAATTTTGAGTTAATTAGTTTTGTAATTGAATTAGTTAGTTTATAATTAAGTTAATTATTTTTTATTTCGTTAAGATTAAGAAGCTCATTAATTAATTTATATTAACTCATCTTGTTTAAATTTTAGCCGAATTCACCAATTAAATTCTATTAGGCTATAATTGAAATCCATTATTTAATAACAATTTTTAGTCAATTGTTTATCCCATTTTTTAAGAACAATTTTGGGCCACTTCCTAAAGGCCCAATTCTAATTCCCTATACAACAAATAATTCCAGCCCATTCCAAACAACAACTCAACAATAATTCCAATTCAATACCCCTTTTCCAGCAACACCCACATACAACCGACCCGACTTCACTTCTTCTTTTCCCTTACGCCTACAACCCAACAACCGCAATAACATACCAACAATACCCCACACCATGCTTGCCTTCGTCTTCTTCACGCTAAATCAACCCAAAAATCGCGTCTCCTACCCTGCAAGAACCCATGCCCTGCAGACCCATCACCCTCACACCTCCTTTCCCCCATTTTAAGGGATTTTCAAAAAAATTCTACTGTTATCTTGAAAGGGGCAGAAGAGTCCGAATTTCAAAATGGGAAATTTCATCCGTTTCCCCCCCCCCCCCAATCGGTCCTAGATTTCCTCTATATAAACCACCCCTTACCCATCGGTGTGAGGGGCGGGCAGATGGGAGGTTTTCTTTCAAGTTTGGATTTAAGGCTATAGTCATTTTTTACCTTTGAAGAATATTGTACTTAGCTTTCTAATTCTAAGTTTCGAGAAGATAGCCGCTCAGATTTTATTAGCTTGTCGTTCGGATTCGAATTTCGTGGTAGAAGAATCACTGCTCTCAAGCTCGTTGTCGTCTCGAGTTTGTTGTACCGGAAAAGGTAATCTCTTTAATCTTATGTTTCGTTTCCTCTCGATTGATATGTGGTTGGCTTTGTTTCCTTTCAATTACTCCTTCTCTTTAGGATGTCATGTGTTGATTAATAAGTTGTTGTGTATCTTGTTATGGCCGGAATGCTAAGAGTGTTGTATTCTATATTTGTTGTTAGATTGCAGTAACAAATTCTTATTTTTGTTTGTTAGTCGCCTGTTTCGTAGAATCCGTTTTGCCTATGATTTTTTTAGCTTCTTTTATTTATGTTTAAAGCTTACCTAATACACCCTAGTTTCGGTTTTAGCCCTTGATTCTTATTGATTTGTTCATATGGAATTTCAGGATTCAACTGTAGTTGTTTCACATTGTTTCAACTTTTGTGCTAATGTGATTAAATAGCTAGTTGGCAGTAGCTATCTTATTTGATTCAAAGTTGTTTAAATTTCATTTCATTCTGTAATGATCATTTTTTCCCCACTATTTCGGAACTATTATATGTTAGAGAGGTAACTTGTTTATAAGAATTGTTTTGTTCTATGTTAGCATCGATTTATCACTGCCTATCTTTTGGGGTTTTGGTTATTTCTTGACTTCCGTGTTTACATTTGTTGCTACCAGAAGATCTCAAAAAATGCCTATTGCAATGTTTTTTTTGTGTTAAAATCTAGTGTTGTTGGTTACTGTGTCTAGGGGGTTTGTTTATTTTATTTCTTTTTGCCTAGTCTTGTTGCTTTTCTCCAGTGGCAATATTGGTTCATTGATATAAATTTACACTTTTTGTTAGAATAATTGTATTGGTCTAACTTCAAGTTTATTTACTATGTTTGAGATTAAGATACTTCATTTGATATTGTTTGAAATAATTGAGTTATGTGGTAATGAAGTTGATGTCAACAGTGGTCTGTTGTCACTATCCTTGTATTTTTCAATCAAATTGTTATGATCCTTACTTATGTGTCTTTCTTTCTGTTGCATATGAATATGCTTTGAGTCTATGATGGACCCTTCTCCTCCTTGCACTTCGGATGGGTCATAAAGGCCCCCTCGAATCTTTGTTTTCCTCTCGAGTCAGCCCTATAGCAAATTCGAAAGCTGTTACAGGCCTCAGAGACTCAACATGCTGCTGGAAATTAATTCGAACGCCCAAGAAATGGGATGTATACATATTGTATACAGAAGTATACACTCATTAGACAACAAATTACAGGTCAAAAACACAGGAATACAGGGATGAGGTGAAATACATGAGTTTGGAAGCAAGATATACATGAAAAGGGCTGATATACACGCTAATATACATTAATATACACCGGGTGTATACAAAAACGGGTTCAGAATTAAACCCCCAAAAATTGCAGCAGGCCCAAGAAGGGCCCAAATTTAATCTCTCCTTTACTCTTAAATTATTTAATTGTGATTATTTATTATGCGTTTTTATTCAACTCTAACTTTAGAATTACTAATTAACCTAATCAGATTCCCCAAAAGATAAATTATTTTCTTTGTGTTGGTTAACTTTTAATTTTTTTTAATTTTATTAATCAAATATGTTGATCAAATTATACTTTCTAATTAAGTTAAACCTTTTATTCTTAAGATATATGTTTTAACGCCTCTTCACTTATTCATAGTATACTCATTTTAAAATTGTTTGTTTAGTTAAAGTTATTTTCTTAAATAAACTTTAAAAATGTTAGTCAAAACCTTTCCAATTAAAAAAAATGTAAAATATATACTTAGTCGTTTTCTCAAAAAGGTTAGTCAATTAATTTAAAATGATTTTTATGCCTTAATTTATTAAATTGGTTTAAATTATTATTTCAAAATGAATAAAATAAATTCTAATTAATCTAGTTTTATTAATATTCTAATCACTTGTATTTCGACTCAAATATTTTATTTTGGATTCCTTTCTCTAAAAAATAAAAATGAAATATAAAAGGTGTCATTTATTTAATTATTTTCTCAAAGTTAATCAAATATTGTAAGTTATTATTTTTTTATGTTAAATCATTATTTTCCTGAAAATAGTCAAATATATTTTAGTCAAGTCGCAGGTCAACCACATGTTAGCGGACACTTCGAATGCTTAAACCCTTCTCGAAGTGTAAATTGAACCCCGAACCCCCTTTGGTATTTTCAAATGATTTTTTCTGTTTAAATCTTTGAAATTTTTAAGTTTTCTTAATTTCTTTAAAAAATTAATTGGCGACTCTTTTCTAAGTATTTTTCAAAAATTGTTTTATACTTAGAACATTTCAAAAAAACAATTTTTCTAAAGGTTAGTAAAATTACAACATAACAGTATGCGAACTCAATAAGAGGCAAGTGGTCAGCCCAACTTCCCTTGAAGTCTAGCGTGCACGCCCGTAACATATCCTCAAGTGTCAAAATTGTACACTCAGCCTGGCCATCTGTCTGAGGGTGAAAGGTTGTACTAAGATTAACATGTGTCTCCAGTCCTTTCTGGAAGGACTTCCAGAAGTTGGCGGTAAATTGTGCTCCTATATCAGATATAATAGATACTGAGACACCGTGTAGCCTACCAATCTCTCTAATATAGAGCCCAGCATTGTCTTTGGCCGTAAAAGTAGCCCTGACTGGTAAGAAGTGGCCTTATTTTGTTGGTCTATCAACAATTACCCAAATAGAGTCAAACTTGCGACGCGATCGAGGTAACCCTATAATAAAATCCATATTAATTGCTTCCCACATCCACAAAGGAATGGCTATCTCTTGAACTAGCCCAGCGTGCTCATTTTTCACTTGTTGGCAGTTAGGACACTGTGCAACAAACTCAACAACGTCCTTCTTCATCCCGTGCCACCAATATATCTCCTTAATATCATGGTACATCTTCGTCGAACCAGGGTGAATAAAATAACATGAATGATGTGCCTCTTCCATAATCCGATGTCGAAGCCCTGCAACATTCGGAACACACAATAGACCGCTACTTCTAAGGACTCCATCTCCTGCTATATCAAATGCTAAAGTCTATTGATTCTGAGCCTTGGCTCTGAGCGGCTCTAAGCTAGGATCCTCCTGTTGCCATGATTTCACTTCTACAACTAGAGATGATACATATGTGTCCTGAATTGTTACCCCACTATCTTCTGCCTCTAACAATCTGTCTCCCAAGCTAGATAGTTGATGAACCTCTCGCGCTAGCTCACACTTCTTAACACCTAAATAGGATAAACTACCCATAGATCTTCGACTGAGGGCATGGGCTATCACATTCACCTTTCTTGGATGATATAAAATATCTGCGTAGTAGTCTTTTAGTAACTCAAGTGATGGACGTTGTCGTAGATTTAACTCCTTTTGTTTAAAGATATATTAAAGGCTTTTATGATCTGTGAAGATGTCAACATGAACGCCATACAAATAGTGTCTCCAGATCTTTAACGCATACACAACTCCAGCCAACTCTAAATCGTAGGTCGGATAGTTCTTTTCATGCTTTCTCAACTGCCTTGAAGCATATGCGATAACCTTACCATATTGCATTAGAACACATCTCAACCCAACACCAGAAGCATCACAGTACACCGCATAGCCTTCTGAACCCTCTGGAAATGTTAGAACTGGTGTTGATGTCAAATGTCCTTAAACTCCTCGAAACTATGCTTGCAAGCCTCAGTCCACTGGAACTTAGTTGCTTTTTGAGTCAGCTTCGTTAATGGTGCTAAAAGTGAAGAAAACCCCTCTACAAACCTTTTGTAGTGCCCAGCTAACCCTAAGAAACTACGAACCTCAGTCGGAGTCATGGGTCTGGGCCAAGTCTTTACGGACTCAATCTTTTGTGTATCAACCGCAATGCCTGCATCTGATACAATATGGCCTAGGAAAGCCACAAAGCTCAACCAAAACTCACACTTGGATAACTTTGCATAAAGTTCCTACTCTCGAAGAACCTGAAGGACTGCTCGCAAATGATTTGCATGCTCAGCTTTTGAACGTGAATACACCAAAATATCATCAATAAATACAATCACAAACAAGTCTAGACACAGCCTAAATATACTATACATCATGTCCATGAACACTGCTGGGGTATTAGTTAATTCAAAAGACATTACCAAGAACTCAAAGTGTCCATATCTGGTTCTAAAAACTATCTTTCGAACGTCTTTCTCCCAAACTTGTATCTGGTGGTACCCTGATCTTAAATCAATCTTTGAGAAACACTCAGCACCTTGTAACTGATCAAGCAAGTCATCGATCCTCAAAAGGGGATACTTATTCTTTATAGTTGCCTTATTCAGCTGTCGATAATCGATACAGATTCTTAGTAAGCCATCTTTCTTCCTCACGAGTAACACTGGTGCACCCCATGGTGAAGCACTAGGCCTGATAAAGCATTTATCCAGTAAGTCTTTCAGCAGATCGTTCAACTCTTTTAGCTTAGCAAGAGCCATTCTATAAGGAGGGATATATATGGGTTGTGTACCTGGTAGCATATCGATAGAAAAATCAATTTCTCGTTCTGGAGGGATACTAGAGAGCTCGTCTGGAAATACATCTAGAAACTCGTTAACTACCGGAATAGACTGAATAGTTGGTGGTTCTGCATCTATATCATGAACGGGAACAAGATGATAAATACAACCTTAGTGATCATCCTCCTCTCCTTAAGATATGAAATAAACCTACCTTTCGATGTTGATGTATCGCCTTTCCATTCCATAACTGCCTCTCCTGGAAAGTGGAATCTAACAATCTTTCTCCGACACTCAACATTAGCATAACAAGACGCTAACCAGTCCATACCCATAATGACGTCGAAATCAACCATCTATAACTCTACCAGGTCTATAGAGGTATGACGGTCGATAATTTCTATCGGGCAACCTCGATAGACTCTCCTGGCAATAATAGACTCACCAATTGGTGTATATACAATAAAGGGTCGATCTAATGACTCTGCTACTATACAATACTTCCTCGTAATAAATGGAGTAACATAAGATAGAGTAGATCCAGGATCTATCAAAGCATAAACACAATGGGAGCAAACAATAAATGTACCTTTCACAACATCGGGTGATAACTCTGAGTCATGTCGTCCGATTAATGAATATGTACGGTTATGTGCACTACCAGAACTAGATGCTCCCTCTCTACTTTCGACTCTACCTTTACGTGCTGAAGTCTAGGGTCCACGCCCTGTAGACTGTGCGGATGAGGAGGAACCTACTGCTGACCTGGTCGACTAGCCTATGGTAGGGTAGTTTCTCCACCCATTCCTCTCCTGTCCATAAGAATAACAACTTGTTGAACCCTATCTGGACCTTTCAAAATGCATCCTACCGCAAGTAGCGCGACGCGGCGGGGCTGTCCTAGCCTAGTCTGAACCCCTTTGTTGATGCGAGCCTGATGCTCGTGAACCCTCACCTAGGCCTGACTATCCCTGACGATCAAATCTACTACCCTGGAACTGCTGTGGTGGAGGTCTAGGTGGCCTAATAGAATGTCGGAGTCTGGGAACACCCTGAGAATCTCCCAGGGAACCAGCGGGCCTAGCTCTCTTATGTCTCTCTCTCTCGACCCTCTCACTCATATACTGTAGATGTCGGCGATCCTCTATGCCTTGTGCAATGGCCTGAATTCGCGAGATATCCATATTATCATTTAGCGCAGCGGTAGAACAAGCGTCGATATAGTCTGAGTCAATCCCTCCTACAAATCTACGCACTATGTCATGCAACTTATCAACAAATGCTGGTTCATATCTAGCCAATGAATCAAATCTCAACCCGTACTCTCGGATACTCATGCTATCCTATCGGAGGTTTAGAAGGTGGTCCACCCGGCCATCCCTAATCTCTCGAGGCAAATAGTAATCTATGAAAGCTTCTGTAAAGCTATCCCAAATGGGTAGAGATGCATCATTTCCCCTAGATCTCTCCCAACTTTCATACTAAAATAATGCAACACACGCAATCGAAATGTTGCAAACTCAACTGACTCAGTCGCTGAGGCATGCATGACTCTGAAGATCCTATGAAGCTGATCAACAAAGTGTTGAGGGTCCTCTATACGATCTGTCCCTCTGGACTGTGGAGAATTCAAGGCAAGAAATTCATGAACTCTCGAACTTCCGGGCCCTTCAGAAGGTCCGACAACATCTGACACAACTGGCTGGCACTGTACGGCTATTAACTTTGTTAACATATATATACTACACTCTTGAAATCCTGATCAAATGGAATAGGAGGAACTAGAGGTGGTACTGCTGGTGGAGCCGGAAGTCTTGTAGCCCTCGGAGGCTCCTAAAGCAGTGGAGAAACTATAAGGGGCTGAGAAGATGTCTCCCCATGGGTCTCACAATGGGCTACCTCCACCTGTGGTACCTTGCCAGTACCCTCGCCTGCAGCTGTATCTAGCCCCTGGCTAGTTATGGTTTGTCCAGTGTCAGCCATCTCTATGTGCATACAAGTACCAATTATAAGCAAGAAACCTCAACCCTTAAGACACCGCTCTATAGAACGAGGTGAGCAAAAGAAGGATAAGCATTCTAACATGCCTGGTAGCTACTTGCTTATCGAATGTGGTGCACAACACATTTATAAACAAGACTCTACTAGACAAGGCTTGCAGACTCTCTAGGATACGACGTTGCTCTGATACCAAGTTTGTCACGCCCCAAACTCAAGGGGAGCAGCTGGCTTATAATGCCAAAACTCAGACCCGAGTTGACCCTGCTGAACCATTTGCTACTAGCGCATGGCGACACACGTAATCAAGAAAACAAACTATTATATCCCAGCTTAAAACTAAGCCATCAGCCGGTAAGGCCTCTGTCAACATATATATAAAAGAAATACCTACTCCCAAGAGTTCATATGAAGAAATATCCAACTATCATAGAAGTCCTAACTGGGCCATCGAAGCCACCATGGTATCTATACAAAAACTGAAAGCATGTATATATCAAGACAATACATCAAACAACTCACAAGCTTCAGCAATCCAACAAAACTTGGCTAGCATTTCCATAACCTAGCTGTACACCCCACACACTAGTCTGCAAGCCTCAAAGAGTAGTAACTATTGGCGGGACAGGGCCCCAGCTTATCCAAAAAAATATACACAACAAAACCTAACAAACCTCCAAACTATGGCAGCTCCGGAGGAAAGGGGCTAGCCAACTGAATAAAAGTCAATCCTGCTACTGAGGAAGTCTACTCGATCGTTTGTCAGGACCTGCATGCATAAATGCAGCGCCCCCAGGCAATGGGGCGTCAATGGAGTCGGAAGTCTTGTAGCCCTCGGAGGCTCCTGAAGCAGTGGAGAAACTATAAGGGGATGAGAAGATGTCTCCCCATGGGTCTCACAATGGGCTACCTCCATCTGTGGTACCTTACCGGTATCCTCGCCTGCAGCTGTATCTAGCCCTTGGCTAGCTATGGTATGTCCAGTGTCAGCCATCTCTATCTGCATACAAGTATCAATTATAAGCAAGAAACATCAACCCTTAAGACATCGCTCTATAAAACGAGGTGAGCAAAAGAAGGATAGGCATTCTAACATGCCCGGTAGCTTCTTGCTTATTGAATGTGGTGCACAACACATTTATAAACAAGACTCTACTAGACACGGCTTGTAGACTCTCTAGGATACGACGTTGCTCTGATACCAAGTTTGTCACGCCCCAAACTCAAGGGGAGCAACTGACTCCTAATACCAAAACTCAGGCCCGAGCCGATCCTGCTGAACCATTTGCTACTAGCGCATGGTAGACACACGCAATCAAGAAAACAAACTAGTATATCCCGGCTTAAAACTAAGCCCTCGGCCGGTAAGGTCCCTATTAACATATATATAAAAGAAATAGCTACTCCCAAGAGTTCATATAAAGAAATAGCCAACTAGCACAGAAGTCCTGACTGGGCCGTCGAACCTACCATGATATCTATACAAAAACTGAAAGCAGGTATATATCAAGACAATACATCAAACAACTCACAAGCTTCAGCAAATCAACAAAACTAGGCTAGCATGGCCATAACCTAGTTGTACACCCCACACACTAGTCTGCAAGCCTCAAAGAGTAGTAAAGATTGGCGGGACAGGGCCCCAGCCTACCCATAAAAATATACACAACAAAACCTAACAAACCTCCAAACTATGGCAGCTCCTGAGGAAAGGGACTAGCCAACCGAATAAAAGTCAATCCTGCTAGTGAGGAGGTCTACTCGATCGTCTGTCAGGACCTGCATGCATGAATGCAGCGCCCCCAGGAAATGAGGCGTCAGTACAAAATAATGTACATAAGTTTGTAGACTAAATGGGCAAGTATCATAAAATACCAAAAGCAATCAGGTAAGGAAATCAAATTTAGATAAGCATGCCAACCCACTACTGAATCTAATAAAATACAATAATAATCAAACATCAACCCAACCAAGCCCCCATAAGCCCGGTAGGTACAAACAACATATCACCTACTTAGGCCCTCATAAGCCTAGAAGGTGCCAAATCAATCTACATAACCTGATCGGTAGCCCCTTGTCTTTGTAAGAAGTCACATAACCCTTTTTGGCAACGATATAGCCCCGTAGGCAGCTCATAGCCCTCTTAGGCAACATCATAGCTTTGTGGGCTGCACGTAGCCCTGTTTTGCATCACATAGCCTTGTAGGCAATACATAGCCCTCTTTGGCGTCAAAATAGCCCCGTAGGCAACACATAACACTCTTTGGCATCAATATAGCCCCGTGGGTAACACATAGCCCTCTTTGGCAATAACATAGTTCTATTGGACAACATCATAGCCCTCATAGGCAGTTCATAGCTCAACAGTTAACCACAATAGCCCCAAGGGAGACAACAAACAATTAAATAGGCTGAAGGCGAGCAATTTAGATATAAACAATATATATGAATAATGTCCAAGTCGTTCCTAACTTAGGGTTGTTCTGAACAGATTATGAGTCCCTAAAATGAGGGTTTATAACCACTCAATCATCCAACCACTCACAATTACATCTACAACACAACTAACATTAACTACCCTATTATATCACTCCCAAGCTCTAAGGGAACATGTCGAACGAAGGGAGTAGCCTTAACATACCTTTTCCTTTATAATTTATGCTGAAAATACCTCTGTCCACACCACTACAACACTAAAGAAAAAGGTAAAATCAATTAGTAATTAAGGATAAAAATTACTACGACAATTCGATGATCGATACGGATTCCTATCGTAAACTACAATCTAAGACCTAAGGTATCCATAAACTGATAAAAGGTGATTCCTACCTTTCTTTAAATGACCAGAACACTTGAATACAATCACTCCACTGAAGAAAAAAAAACCCTGCTTCCACAACCTCCCGGAGCTACACTACTCAATTCACCGTGAAAATTATACCACAACGACGAGCTCGTGACGTAGAGCAATTTTAGATAAGAGGCCAAGAAGAGATCATGAACACACAACGATGATTTGAGGAGTATTTCTCTGATTTTCGTGGATTTCTCACGATTTCGAATGAAGAAAAAAGAAGAAGATGCTATCTTATAAGCTTCCACCGACTTAGGGGACCCACCTCACGTGCCTTCTTGCGCAGTCTCGCAAAAATGCGAATATCTCTCTATTCTGAAGTCGTATGAACAAACCGTTTGATGCATTGTAAACTAGACTTGTAGACCTTTGATTTAATGGGTCGTGGGACCCATAACTCGTTATAGATTGGGAGAAAACTTCCAAAACATTTGACCCAAATTTCAGAGAAATCTTTAAAAAGGAACTTACGATAACTTTCGCCCACTTTTATTTTGCGACTTACCTTACTTCAAAACTTGAGATACAACCCTTGAACACTTAAATATGACATACCACATCATTCTTAATTTATTACTCACCCTCTTGTCTTTCCACGAATGTACGAATTAATTTAGACGTTTAGAAAAGTCGGGGTGTTACTAAAAAAAATTGAATACAGTCTGTTGATTTTTTTTTAAAAAAAATACGTTTTATTTATGTAGCCATGTATAATAATGTATACATATATCAAAATGTATACTTATATAAGGAAAAAGGAAATACATGTATTGATAACTTCAGATTTCATGTATTAAGAAAATCAACATTGAAGTATGCATATATCTAACTATATTGTGCAATTCAATATGAAGTTAGTAATGATACAAACACAGAAAATTATACAAATATTCAATTGTATGCAAAATACACGGGAACAAGTAAATATAAATTAATAATTGGGGAATGATAAAATACCTCTTTTGGTGGTTTATGTGGTTCTTCGGGAACACTTTTCTTTCTTTTTAAATTTTTTTATATATATTTTGAAGTTTGAACACCATCCTTTTTGTTGAGAAAATTTTTCCCTTACTCTTGGTTAAGTTATTGCATCGGTATGGGGTCATTACGATTTTTATCAAATAATGTTATACCTCGCACACTACAACAAATTTGACTATCAAAGACAAATGATTTCGTTACTTATGAATCATATTTCGTCACCAAAGATCTTGTGTGGCGAAAAAAATTTCGTCAGTCAGTCGTCACTAAATGTGCGTCACTAAAAGTTTACAAAGACGATTTAGTGCATCGTCACTAAAAAGTTATATTAACTACAAAAAGAAAAATCGTCCCCAAATGTGTCGATATTTGTGATGAATTTATTTGTCATAAAAAGTGAAATTTTTTTGTAGTTAATAGTATGATTCTGTCACTAAAAAGGTTATTTTCACTAACAAAATTACATCGTCACTATTTATTTAGTTCAGTCAGTGACAACATCAATTGTCTCTAAAGTTATATGTATTTCGTAGTTGAACAAATGTAATTTTGTCACTAATGACTGTTTTTTATATACAAAAAATTATTTCGTCCTAAAATATATAAATTAGGGACAAATTTATCATTATAAAAAGGTTAACAATTTCGTAGTTAAATTTACCATCGTGTCACGAAAAGTATAGTTTTTACTGACAAGATATAATTGTCACTATAAATTATCATGATTAGTGACAATATATTTTGACACTAAATGTAGTCGACTTATGACGAAATAATTTATTTGTGAGAGAAATATTTGTCTTGAAAAGTTTGATTTAGTTGTTGCTAAAAGTTACCTTTGATGAAATAATCTTTTGATTCTTACAAACATTAGATGACATTTAATTATTTCGTATTGATATTATTTTTTAAATTAGAGTACATAAATTGAAAAATAAATAACAAAAATATCTCAAATAATCATAAAATTCATCCATTATCATAGCATTAAAAACAACAAACATTTGATGATGTTCAAATTTGTAAATGGTAATAATTCACTAGTTTCTCGTTAATTTGATAATTTATAAATGGTGACAAATTTTCTCATATTTTAGAAGATTAATTAATTCATCAATATAAAAAATTTACTAGGAAAAGTCTAAGTCATAATATGTAACATGAAAATTTATTAAATTAACATCATGAAAAATATTAAATTTAATTTTTAAACTTAGCAGATATCATATAATAATATAAACTCAACACAATAAAATAAAACATTTAACATAATAACAAAAAGTGTCTCTCATGATCATATATATTTTAGAATTAAAATAATATTGAAATAATCTCATTAAAAGATTCTTATATGATCCTAACGGAAGTACATAATGTTAGTCGTCAATAAGAAAATAAAAATGTTACTCCTTATATGCTAATGTAGCCAACTTATCTAATAACTTTACTCTTCATTCAATTTTTCAATGTACCTGTGTGAAAAGGAAAAAAATATAATTTTAATGTGTACTCACTGCTATTTTGATTTAAACATGATATATTATAAAATTTTAATTGTAAAGTTGATATTAGAATGAGAAATAAATAGAAAAGATACTCACTCAAATTCCACAGTAAAATTGCCAATCCTTCTTTTCTAAGGATATAGACCTTGAGCTTTGTCTGCAAACAACAAAAAAAAATCAAGAATCATATTTTTTTTAAAGTTTCTAAAAATTTCTAACGCTGAACAAATTCATAGGCTAAACACAAGTAACTCGTTTAAATTATCATACTATATTTTTAAAAAATACACTAGAGTGAAGGGAGACAAAGTTCACAAATTAAAATAAATTTAAGAATCCCACTGAAAATTCAAGTGAGGTATAGCAGAAAGTAAAAGAGAGTTGCATATTTTCATATTATTTAAGGAGTATGCATCTCATGATAAAACACTGAAAATTCAATAAAAATAAAAAATAAAAATAAAGATAATGGGAGAGAAGTATTACGTGGGGAGATAAGGAGTAGATGTGGCTAATAACTAAAAGAGAGGTTTGTGGAGAAGGAAAAGGAAATGACAGAATTCCGTGTGTTTTCTTCCTACAAATTTGGAAATGAATACTCTCTTTTAATTTCTTCATTTGATTTTGGTAAATACCTTTATCTGATTTTTATTTGACATAAAATTTAAGAAAGTAATTTAATTTATTTGATTTTGACTTGACATAAAATTTAAGAAAGTAAATAATATTTTTGAATCGTGTAATCTTAAACTAAAAATATGCGGAATGTGTAAAAAATAGTTTTTAATCTTCTAATTTTAAATATGTCATGTGAAAAATTAGAATTAAAGAGTTACCAAAATAAGGGAAGAGAAATCATTTTAAAAAATAAACTAAAAAAGGAGTATGGAAAATAAATTAAAACAAAGGGAATTATAAATATAAAAAAAAAGTTGGGTAGAAAATTAAGTATTTATCATAATATAAAGACACTTAGTAGTCATGCAGGGAAATGTGTTGGTTTCATTTTATTTTCACACTTTATATTTATTATATTACCCATAATTTATGGCTACAAACAATAAAATTTGTGTAGAAAGAAATAATAATTAAGACATAAAAATATTATGAGTGTTACAACTTGTATAAATCTTCTAGTTCTTCATTTTCAAAATCAATCCAAGCATTTTTAGTTTGATCTTGAATTTATGTTGGATTTGGTATATATTTTGATTTGAATTTGATTTCTCATAAGTACTTTGATGACCGCCTTAAACAAGTTTTCCCACAAACAAGTGAATTTGATCTTAAATGTTTTGATATTTAATTTATCCTTGTCCTTTATTTTCAAGTATTTATAATATGTACACAAATGTTTGAATGCTTGCAACTTATAGGAAATTTGTAATTTTTGAACCATGAGTTTTTCTTTTGAAATTCTAATGACTTTTCTTAATTTTGACCTCCTATTTATAATTATAAGATGAAAAATTATCAGGTTCAAATGCATGGTGATTTTTAATTATCGAAATATGCCAATTGCAGTTGTATATTTTCATTGTCATCGAATTTAATGATATGTCATTTTGATATGTGACATGATCTTATTTTCTCTTTTATTTGATTTGGCGTACCACACCAGCTGACATGTAGCACCGAACTAGACCTCTAGAATAAGATGAAATTTTGGGTTTGGCAAAGTGATATAATCTATCATTTGTAGCCCAATTAAATGAGTTAACGCACAATATTATGGTTCACATGATACATTAATTAGATATCAAGTAAGAAATTTTAATACTATGATTGCACTATTATGATGTATATATATATATATATATATATATATATATATATATATATATATATATATGCATTTTAAGTTTTTTTAGTATTAGGTATTTATAAATATACCGAAATGTGTAGTTACATAAAAAATTATAGTATTATATCATACAACCTAACGTTAGTACAAAATTAAATGTGTAGATGTTTAAATTTTGACTACAAATTTTTTATATTGAAACAAATACCAAAATTATTGATTAACAAAAAAGTTGCTTGTAATTTCTTTTTAACATATATTTCTACACATATAAGATTGTAAGGTGTTAATATGATATATATTTTTCGTTTTTTTTTTTAAGTAGAAGTCATAATTCTCTATTATATGACTATAAATAAATCGAAGTTGAACCAACTATGGTTGCCAATGTTTCATGCATACTACAAAATATCAAAATAAAAATTTAAAATTATCGAATCATATTGAATTAATTTGATATGTTGTATAATAGTATTTTTAAAATTCAAAAATTAAATTTACCTTGATCGAAGTTTGAATTAAGCAAATTATTGTTTTAAAATGTCTTGATTGAATATCTTACGGGAAAAAAAATGTTAGAACCCATGTCTGATGGATATCATACATGAGTTTTAATTTTTGCTGATAGGTAGAACTTCATGTCAATTGAGAAGGTTTAGTGTCTTAAAATATCTTAATCATTTGTCTTATGAGCAAAAGTTAGAATTTTCTAAAATATTATTTTCTTAAAAAAAAATATTAAGCGGGGTTGAAAAATCAAGATCACCCATTACTGAGATCATTTTAGAGAATTTTTTTAGAAGGGAAAAATTATCAAAACCAGTCCATCTTAGGGTCATTACTAAACTTGACCGTTGAAAAAAGCTAAGATAAAAAATTGATCTTTAAGAGTGAAAATGACCCAAATTAAATTTTAAAATTAATCAATGATCTTTAAGTTATAGCCATTATTATTTCAAACATAACCGATTTGCGTAGCAATTGTGACTAATTATTGAGTAAAAATCAAATTTACTCAATTATTTATAATTAAAGATATTTATGAAACAAAGGCAATATGTATTAAAATTGAGATAATCATTTAATTAATTTAATAATGAAATCCTTTTGATTTAGCAAAATAAAGTAATTATTAGTAATATAATAGGGTCCTGATCATAATTAAAGCACAGTTGGCTTTAATTTGAAAATATAAAAAACATACTCGTTTAAAATACTTATTTTTTTAATAAATAAAGTAGTTTTAAAATTAATAAAATGACATTTATTAATAGTTATTTCACTATGTTTGAAATTCAAGAAACTAAGTTAAAAGAAAAAGAATTGATTAATTAATTTAAAATATCTTTGGTCAGAATAGAGTCTCTACACCCACAACTAGCCATCATCACCACTAACTGCGATTAATTTTTTTGGAAAAAATATATATTATTAATATAGTATTAGATTAATTTCACATTTTATTAAATTTATTATTATTATTTTAAATAAAGATAAATTTTACATATTCATATATTAATAATAATCATAATTATTTAGTATTCAAATTTTAAAACAACATCTCAATTTTGAGATGCATAATTATATTTATACATCTAGATCTAAATACACATCTTAATATTTAGATATGTATCTAAATTCAAACATCATAATTTTATTGAAATCAAATAGTTGGGGTTCTTGAGACATCCGAAATTAAACTTATTTTTAGTCATTATAGAAAATAGTTAGTTAAATATCCATAAAATATTTAAAACTTTTGCAAAATAGACTTACAGTCGATGTTATCTCTGTATAATTGCTCTCTGTGATATCACAATCCCACTCACATTAGATCTTATGTTAGCACTGTCACTTAAATTTACTTAAGGTATAGTTCGACGTTATCATTATATCATTCTATAGTTTTCTTTTGTTGTTACCTATAGAAAACGCTTTACAGAAATATTGCTAGCTAGTTGCTACTTACAATTGTAAATAATAAGTCTAATCAAATATTATTATATATTTTGCTAAAAATAAAATTAGAAAATAATTAAATTATTTAGCTGCAAATTTTAATTTTTTTAAATTTAAATATTGCATATTTTGTAACAAAACTATGTTGTCACTAAGTCACAAGTTGATTAGAGACAAGAAAATATTTGTCACTAATTGATTATATTATTAGTGACAAAAATTTAGATAGCAATCAAATATGAAATTTTGTGGCTAAAGCTTACGACATTTGACTACGAATTTTAATTTGTCGCTATTGCAATAACATATTTTTAGGGACAAAATTTCTTCGTGTCCAAAATTATAACTCATCTAAGACAAATAATAATTTGTCACAAATTGGGTGTATTATTAGTGACAAAATAAGTTGTCGTTTATAACTTAGAATGCGTCACTAATAGTACTTAATAAATGGCGCCAATTTTTTTTTTGGTGGGAAACTTAAATGGACAAAGCTTTGCTATGAAATAGTGTGTTTCGTCACTAAAAGTATTTTTCTCATACATTTAAACACGAAATACAATTTTTGCCACAAAAAGTGAATAATTAGTAACAAATTTAGTATCGTACCTAATAATATCGTAGCTAAATATCACATTTGTTGTAGTGGCATAATCTTCTTCAAAATATTAATCTTCATCATTTTAATGGAGAAAATAAAAGATTCAACTAAGACCCTATGAATTTGAAATTGTAGACACTCTCATACAAATACTATGAAAAAATTGAAAAGGAGAATAAATTGACGCTACCTGAAAAATAGGTATATCGAATTAGATGCAAAGATTTTGAAAAAAAATCACATTGATTTAAGCTAATGAAAGAGAAAGATCAAATCGGGAACATAGGGAGTTGTGGGCTTGTGGCCGAGAAAGACGCCTAGAATAATCATACTGGAATGCAAGTTTCTCTTTGCTAATTAATAGTAAAATATATTCATATATAATAATTATTTTAAATTGTAGCTATAGACACTAAATACTTATCAATGTTAGCTATATTGTGTAGTTTTTCCTTCTCTTAAAATGAATTTGGCTTAAATGAGTTAAAATTGAATCCAATTCAAATTATCTTAAGCCCAACCCTTAAAATTCTGAGCGAGTTGGGCGAATTATCTATATTTGAGTTTATTTTTGACACTCCTAAATAAAGTTATACAATCTTTCATAAATAATGTACAAGAGGTTGCAGCACAAAAATAAATATATGTTAAATTTCTAAAATATTCCTTGTAGCTATCAGCTACCTTCTAGGATAAATATGGTATTTGTTATAAGAATTTTATTTATTTTTTGATTGTCAAAAGTAAAGTACAATACCAACATCTAAATTGTACATGTGATGATGTGAATACTACAAACACTCAAATAAAAGACCTTATCCTAACTTCCACCCTCCCTCTTATATAATAAGAGAAAAAATATGGAGTAGTAATAAATTTAAAATGTCAGAAGTATTAAGACGATATGATAAGGTTAACTGTCAAGTTAATTTTCTTGAGCATTGACCATCGATTTTTTTTTTCAGAAAGATAATTATCGTTTCCTTATGTTGAAATTTATGAGTTAAAGTCAAGTTTTTCTCTTATTTTCTTCTCAAAATAGTACTTTTAGAGTTCATTGGAAAATTTATTTATAAAAAAGTTCATTGTCATATGAGTTTTAATAGCTCAATTAATAGCGGAATGACCTAGGAGACCTCTATATATTTGATTCCGTTTGTCAATCGGACCCTTTTACTCATTACTTTGCCAAATGAGTACTTAAATTCGATAAAATTTATGTGGCATAAAAATAGTTGGGTTGGATAATAGCGTGATTACACACGTTCAAAATAAATGGAACAGATCCTCAAGTAAACCTAATGGCTAATGAATTTTTGTATTTGAGAAAAATTTTGGGTTTGAAAACGATGGAAAAGGTGGGAGTAAAATGCGTTTTTTTTTGTGTGGATGAGGAGTGGAAATGGAGAAGACGATGAAGAGGGAAATTGGGGAAAGGAGGAATTGTACCTTTTTAAAATTATTATTTATCTTTTTTAATAATTTATTTCTGATGTGTCATTAAATATTTTTAAAAATTATGATGTGTCACTAAAAAAATGACGTGGAGTTCCACGTGTAGCTGCATGTATTACACTTCCACTAATCAGGTGAGAAAAGGGTTTAAAATACTGTGTTTCGTCGAGTTTAAGTGTTCATTTGACAAACTGGTGAGTAGGAGGATCCAACTGACAAACAGAACCAAGTACAAAGATCTCTCATATCATTCCGCTACAATTAATTTAAATTTGTTTTTGATATCATCACTTAGGTGTGAAATGCAACTTATATAAAAGTTCTTCATTTCTGGTAGGAAGGGAGTAAATGACTCTATTAGAGTTCAAACAAGTCCATTAATTAATTATGCTCCATAATTATGTTCCATAACTATGCTCTATAACTATAGTTTTGTTTCGATAATTATGCTTCATAACTATAGTTCTGTTTGCTATGGAGGGTACGGTTTGTATATTTCTGTCCATTTGTATATTTCGCGTACGAATATATAAATAGGGTAAATATATACAAATTTTGTATTTATACATTTTGAAATTTTTCAGAACTCCTTTTGTATATTAATAATTTATTATGAATTTTTCATAAATCATATACAAATAGCTAAGGTAAGAATATACAAAATTCTGAATTTATACAATCAAGAACCGAATTATACAAATTCTAAATTTATACAAATCAGACAAATAGCAAGAATTGGAGAAACTGTAGTTACGAATTACAATTTTCTTAAATTATAGCTATAGGATATATATTTGCTATAATGCATAATTTTCCCTTAAATGAAGAGGAATTTTGATTATATACTTAGCCTCAGTCCTCGATAGCTATCTCGATGATTTTTCAATAAATAGCTTATCAATTCCATCTTATAACAAACTTTGAGAAAAAGCTGGAATTCCAAAAGGAGTAACATAACACTTATTGAAATTATATAAAACCATTCTTACTTGACATAGCTATTTGTGCAAGTATTTTACAGTTAAGAAGCAACTATAGGATAGATTTTGTATGTCGAATATATATTGCATGACCAATAAAAAAAGAAGATAACCAATAAGTTCCGGCTACATGCATATTGCATTCACCAACAAAAACAGAAGAAGACAAAACCAAATTAGATATCTATCTGTATTTGTGTGTGCGCGCACAATATTTTCAAGTTCTATAAATATTTGAAATGTGTGTATGCATACACAACTTTCAAGTTCTATAAATATTTGAAAAATCGACTCAAAAATATTATTTAAGTTAGTAAATATCTCTTTCTTGTAAATTAGTTAATTGTGTCTGTTTGGACTTTGGATCTGTTGAAATTCACGTTGGCATTTAGGTTTTCTTCTGTCTTGTTTGTTTTGAAGTATTTAGCCAGTGTTTCATTATATTGAGCTTTTGCTAATTCATATCCTACTATTGTTTCATTATGTTGAACTTCATCTTTGCATTTCATCGAGTTGAGATCCATTTACGAGTCAGCCCTATTGATATTCGAGTGAAGGATAAGTTAATACACAGGTCTCGAATGCTAAAATATAGTGTTGTATACAACAGATATGCATCTGATATACAGTAGATGTATACATCGGTATACAAATCCGAAATGGGCCAAAGGCCTAAATAATCAGAAGCTGAAGGCCCAGAGTCAGTCCAGTCAAACAGAACTTGACTTTTGGGCCCAAAACAGTCCACTTTAGACATTTGATAGATTTAGATGTTTATTACTTTTATTATTGTAATTATTTGTTAATTCTACGGTTTTAGTCTAACTTAATTAAATTCCCCTCAAGATGAAACGAATTTGTTTTATGTTGACTTATTTCGATGATTTCATTCTTCAACTTTTTTATAAAAATTAATGAAAACATTTAGCTAAACTTTACTTAATTTTTAATTTTGTTGTTCGTATGAACATGATAAAGCATTTCCTACTTTATTTTTTTCCTTTTTTATCAAGTTTTTTTTCCTTATTAATCATTTTTGTACGTTACTAATGTACGTAAGCAACTGAAAAATACATTTTTATAACCTATAGTTTCTGTTTTATGTTTTTCAAATTTAAACAAATACATCTTAAAACGTAAGAGTCGATCCATTAATTTATTGTAAATAGTGTATATACATACAAGTTACAACTAATTAAGCGTTTTTGACTTCTCTATTTACTGAACTTTTTTTAGTTTTACATTTGATTACTTGAAAGACATAAAAAACTTAAATTCAACAAGCACGTGAAACTGTGAAAAGGTCAAAAAATGGGCTATAATTGTCACTGTCCCTATTTTGTCGACTATGAAATGTGTGATGGCTGCTGTCCTTGAATAAATTAATTTTTTGTTGTTTTTTTTGTTACGTGTGGATTTAAATTTTAAAAAATCGATAATATTTTGTTTGGGTTATAATATATCAATCTAGATTTGAAGTATAGAATACAGAAACTACAACAATTTGGCATTAATTATATCTTACTTTGAAATTATCCAAATTATGATAATTCTGATTTTTTCAGAACTCGCAGATATATTGTTTCTTTACTCGATACATAAAAAACAATAAATTATGTATCAAATACATAACTATAAATCAAAATCATATTGATTTAGGTTTGAAATAATTAATTATCAACAATAACATTTGTACCAGATACATTATACACAAATAAAGTTGTAATGTATCTAATAGAGGTGAAGTGATGTATCCAAATGTTAAGAGAGAAGGAAAAAGGGGATTTTTACTATTAATTCAAATTATAAGAATTTTTAGAGATTATATTATCTTAAGTCGTGTAATTACGTAATTTTCTCAAATTTTAATAGATTGAAATAAATTGAACTGAAATATAAGGGGTGAGCTAATAAATGGATGGGTTCATAATCTGCCCAAATATGATATATTTCTATCTTATACACGAGTCCGAAGCCAAAAGGGCAAGAAAATTTATCAAAAATTTTTAAAGGACAACTAAATTAATTTTAGAATCAAAAGAACAATATTTTAACGCTCAAAATAACGTTATTTATATCAGTAAGACGCGCGCGCCTTATAAGACGCAGCTGCCTTATAAGGCGCAACTGCCTGTCGTCTTTTGTAAGGCGCATATAATTAGCGCCTACCTTTAAATTAAAAAAAATTAAAATTTGCTCGTTGTTGTTTGAATTTCATGTTATAGGAGAAGACGCAGGGTCATGCGCCTTACAAGGCCGTCACGCCCTGCGCCACTCTTATTTAATTTATGGAAAATCTTTTTAGCTAGAAAATTTAATCAGAATGATATTTTGACTATGTTATTTTATTTTTAAAAATATTTTTACCCTTTTAACTTTAATACCTTTTAACTAAAAAATGAAAAAAGATCAATTTATTTTAAAATAATTTTTTAAAATTTTCTAGCCAAATTCTGACCAATTTTTTTTTTATAGTTTTTAATTATGTTTTTTTTGTTTTTTTTTTCAAATTTTATTTCATTTGGATTTTTTAGGTAAGATTTTATCAATTTAAGTTTGAAAAAAATATCATTTTATTAAGACAAATATTATATAAATTAATAACATAATTTTATAAGTTTATATAACATCCCAAATTTAATATATAAAATGTTATATAAACATTATAAAATTCTCTTATTATTTATTATTTTAAGACCCAATTTCCATGCAGTATTGGATCAAATCAACACTGCAAATTTTCACGTGGGAGGTGTGCATAAGTTTCAAATAAATTTTTTAAAAAGTTTGTTTTTATTTTTTCAGAACTTTTCATATTAAAGTTGGGTATACAAAATTATCAATATTTTGAATCAAATTCTATGACTCTAACTTTTATTTATATTTAAAGTTTATAAATTTATTACTTATAAAATTATGTTATTTATTTATATAGTATTTGTCTTAATAAAATGATGTTTTTTAAAATTTAAATTGATAAAATCTTACCTAAAAAATCAAAATGAAATAAAAAATTTTAAAAAAAACATCTATATATATATAAAAGGAGAAAAAAAATGCCACATGTCAGTGCCACAGTTTTTTAAAAATTTAAATAATAATTAAATATTATATAACTAATTAAATACACACTTTTAAATAGTTATAGACACATGTCATCAACTTTAACAGATAATGACAAATGTCTTTAAAAAACATAAATTAAAACAATTTTTGAAATGTGTTTACGTTAAAAAATAAAAAATAAAATAAATAAATAAATATATATATATATATATATATATTTTGAACTCTCTTTTTTAATTGTTAAAATAAATTGAATGTGTTTGTTCCTAATAAATTGCTCTTCCTATTTTTTTTTTAATGAATTTTAAAAATATAAAGTTAAAATTAAAAACATACCTAATATATAGATAATAGTGCTAAATTTTAGGAGCACATAACAATTCAATTCAAATTAAAATTTAACCACAATAATTCTAACAAACTAATCTATATCACATTATTTATTTATTATATTTGTCGAACTTCTATTTTTTGAAATAACTAATTGGTAAATATTAATAATAAAAAATTATTATATTTTTAATAATAATAATAATAATCATAATAATATTTACTATTTTAAAAATATTAATTGTGTCAAAACCACAATTTTGTTGTAAATATCAAATTTTAAAAGTTTAATTTACAAAAGTTTCATATTATTTAAAACACATGTTATAGTTTTAAACATAATAAAAAATGTTTTTTTTTTTAAAGAAAAACAGTTACAGTTTAAAAAGATAAGTTAGAATTTAAAATTTACCATGACAGTTTAAGTGAACATGTATTATCTATTTTCCAATATTTTAGGTCTTATCTCTAATAGTTCCACATAATACTTAATTATTAAATCAAAAATATAAATAGCAATTACAACTTTTAATATAAAACACAAAAGAATCACACACAAAACAACATTCTTCAGTAACCACATCAAATCAAATTCTTACTCTTTTCAACAAAGAAACAATATAGTATTTCAGTATTTAACAAAGGAGAACAATTCAATTCCCAACATGCATTCAAGGACAATAAGAAATCAACAAATACAGAGTTTAATCATATGTAAGGTATTTTTCAAATCCTTAAGTTTCAATGTATATAAAGTTCTTTCTCTATTATGCAATAATTGTTTATTTCTTTTGTACTGAGTAATCAAAATAACAATAACTTAATTTCTCAGTTTTGACTTCAACATGCTTAAATAAAATATCCATCAAACATTTCGGTTAATTTTACTAGTGTGTTTTTTGTCAAATAATAATAAGAAAATGACATTAAGGACAAAACATGTTTTCATGTCTCTTACTCTTTGAACATTAGTTTGAAACAAACTGTACACTAGCAATAAAATAAAGTTTGAAATCATCAAATCTATTTTTTGACATGGTTTCTTGAATTAATATTTGCGTAATTTAAAATCTGTCACTTAAAATAAAATAAAAATTATCTCTTTTATCTTATATCTACTTCAAAAAATTATATGTTTCTTGCTTTGTATAGTGATTTTTCCTAAATAATATATTCACATTTTGATTTATTATTATTTATTTATTTTGTTTTGTAAGAATTTTTTCTAACTTTTTCTTCTTTGTTTTGCAGTAATGTTGAATTGTAAAATTTATGTGCTATTGTAAGTGTTTTAATTTTGTGTTGATAGATTTTTAATAAACGAAATACTAAGTTGACATGTCATATTGTTTTGTTCTCATATATAAAAATCTATGTAAATGATAAGCATATTTTTTTTAATTTTAAATAAAAAATAAATAAGAAGAAGATAAAATCAGAAAGAAACAAAAAATATTAATAAAATAACTAAAAATATGTGGCTAAAATAACTAATTATATTGACCAATATGTGTTTATGCTTATTAGTTTTAAAAGAAGTTCCTTTGTAAATTTTATATAAATGAATACGTTAATAAAAATAGTTTTATAACTCTCCATTACTCATCTACTACTATACAGTCCTAAAATCAATAAAAAAATCATGAAATATGAAAAAAATTAAATAACAAAATTTTAAAAAATAATGAATTGAAAAAGTAGGAAAGAAAAAAGAAAATCAAAATGGTTGTGGATCAGCCATTTTTAATAAATAAAAAATAAATATTTCTAACTCTTATCAATAAAATAGCAAAAAATGCACATGTTCTCAATTTCCTCAAATAAAGCAAAACAAAAAAAAATATAAATTTCAGTTGCATAAAGTCAAACAATTAGGAAGTTATTAACATGAGAATATTATTTTAAAAAATATAATATTGTATTTATAAAAAGATTAAAATTAAAAATAAAATATAGTGGCCGTTAAACATTTTTCAATTAGTGGGATCACTTTAAAATTTATTTAAATATTACCATTTAATATTGAGTTATGGATGGATGGTAATAGTTCCTAAAATATAGATAACTAACTTTTTTTTAAAATGTTAACTATTTAAAACATAAAATAAAAAAATCAAAATGTTAATTACATCGGAATAGATCATGAAATTTATTTTTCTTTACAGTTTTTTTTATCATATTTTAAAGTTTCTTCTATAGTTATTTTATTTTTCTGTACTAATTATATTTTTTATTATTTTATTAAAAACTTATATTTCCACAATTCTTTAATCATAGTGATGGATAGCTATTTAGTCTAATTTGAGTTTTTATTTATGCGAGGATTTATAAATTTTATAGTACATAAATTGCATAAGCCTTTTGTTTATGCTTTATTAAATTTAAATGTGTTTATGCTTATTAGTTTTAAAAGGAGTCTCTTTGTAAATTTTATATAAATGAATACGTTAACGAAAAGAAAAAATTATATTTTTATAACTCCCCATTACCCATACATTACTACACAGTCCTATAATCAATAAAAATCTGTGTTAATAACATTTATTTTTCAGTATTTATTTTAAATAAAAATAAAATAAAAAATCATGAAATAAATAATTATGATTATTTTAAATAATTACGTCAAATTAAAATATGTTTTAAGATTTTTTTCGATTCAAACCTCACGTTTAACCATATTATCATAAGTATTTAAATACTTTATTTTATCAGTTGATCTTTTAACTAATCAAAAAATATATATCACGAACTAAATATACAAATTACTAAAAAAGATTCATACACATTTAGTTATTTATTAACAGTTGATATTTGTTTATGCTTATTAATTAATATTTATTTATGTTTATTAGTTTTAAAAGAACTCCCTTTATAAATTTTATATAAATGAATACGTTAATGAAATATTTACATAAAGATAATTACTTCAAAATCTAAATATAGTATAGATAGATAAAGAAAATTAGGAAACTCTTATTATGAAAAGTGTAAAACAATTTATCTGTTTTCTATTTCTATTTATGCATAAATTTTTTTGACAATATAACTTTTTTCCTTCTTCTTTGGATGTGACTTTGTAGTTGTTGAGACAAAGTCACTATAATCAACTTCATACTTAGAATTAACACTATCAATGAGATTTGATATATAGATATAACAACTTTTTAAGCATTATCAATAATTATTGCAAACCATTAGTTTTTGATGATTTTTTTTTCCTTTTTTTTATTTATAATTTTCAATGATTTTAAGTTTTTATTTGCAGGATGATTGGTGTTTAATTCCCTAGATTTGAATCTTTATTTTTTATTTTTTATTTTAATATATTGTTAAAGTTATTATGTATACATATTTAATGTGAAGCATTTATTTGATAATATTATTTAATAATAAGTTAAACTTTAAAATTGTCAATAAATTAATATTTACAATTACATTTATCAACTAACCGCGCAACGCGCGGGCACGTATACTAGTATAAATTAATAAGAGAGGCGCAGGGCATGTCAGCCTTGTAAGGCGCATGACCCTAGCACCTTCTCCCTAAATTTGATAAAAAAAAACTAGCAATTTTTTTTAAGGCGCGAATTTCATGTGCCTTACATGTACAAGACGAAAGGCGCAGGCGCGCATGGGAAAGCGCACCTTTCTGAATTCAACCTAATTTAGACGGCATTATTTTGAGCGTTAAAATATTGCCCTTTTGGTTCTAAAATCAATTCTGTTGCCCTTTAGAAATTTTCGAATTTTTTTTTTGCCCTTTTATCTTCGAACTCTCTTACACACCGTACAGAAAAAGATACAAGTGAAAATCCACCTATTTTTAACTCCCCCTCCCCCCTCCATATTTCTCGAGAAACCATACAGGAAAATTTTTCCATTCTTCGGAAATGTATAGTATGGACTACGGAGTATTATGGTTTTGGATTTATTGGTAAACATCAGCTAGTACTCCCTCCGTCTCATTTTATATGTCATCTTTTTACTTTATATTTGCATTAAGAAATGATGTAACTTTACCCTTCTACCCTTATTTTTTTTTTTTTGAAATTTTGATTAATTAATTTAACCAATGAATATGAATCATTTACTTAACTTTTCTAAGTTGGTCAAATGTATGTTTTCAATGCTAATAACTCACAAGGGTAAAAAAAGGAAGAATATGGTAATTTATGCATTGATTTTATGAAATGACAAGTAGTATTATGGACCAACTATTTATAGAAAGGGATGACATATAAAATGGGACGGAGGGAGTATTACTTCCGTCCACTTTTAATTGTCATAGTTTCCTTTTTTAGAGTCAAACGATAATAACTTTGACTAAGATTTTATGATGAATCTTTTCATCATATTGATATGCAAAAAATTGAAATTTATAGCACTTTCGTATAGTTTTTGAATATCTATTTTTTTGTTTAAAATATCGAACTAATGTAATCTAATTTAGCTTTGAAAATTAGTCAAATTGACTTTCGAAAAACTCAATATAACAGTTAAAAGTGAACAGAGGGAGTAATTATTATTTTCTCTGATTCAATTTATGTGACACATTTCTGATATCAAGATTTAAATAAGATTGTCATCTTTGATCGTAAATTTTTTATTTATCTTTTATATATTTTGAATTATCAATTATTGTAATCTATACTACTTTTTACGTAGTTTAAAAAATATATAAATTTTATTAAAAAATGAACATTTTATGAGCAAATACTCGATCAAACTTAAACAATTTAACTCTCAAAAAATGAAAAATATAAATTAAGACCGAGAAAATCATTTTTCTTTTGGGTGGGGGGGGGCGTGGGGGGGGGGGGGGGAGAGGTTGTATCCTAAGCCACCACATGTGATTGATATGATAATTGATTTATCATGATATGTGTGGCTGAAGTAAGGCATGCAAGATTCCTATAGATTCACATTTAAGTTGCCAAATTTGTTCAATCAAAGACCTCACAATGGAAAGAAAATCACACGTACGTCAACACGTCCTTTTTCAGTCTCAAGTCTCAACAAAAGTAGGGATGACAATGGAACATGCCAGACGATACTTAAACGAGGCGGGGAAAGGGTAGGGTGGGTCAATACTAAATATTTTTATAATTTTAACAAGGCAGGGCAGGGCAAGATAGGGAACAAATTTTGCCAGTCTCGTCTCTCTACACTCACAGACAAAGTAATAGTATTGCATTAGTCTCACACACACCCACATTAATCTTTTGGTTAATTATTTATTCATTTGAAAATAATGGATTTTGTTTTTAAAAAAATACATCACAATATAGCCATGGCTGTTGGAGCTCTGTTCGACATTAATGTCATTTTGTTCATATTTTCCGGACATGTATGCTACACATTGATAATTATTATATAGTAAAACAAAAAAAAGTGGGGAAAATAAATTAACACTTAAATAGGGTGGGGCAGGACAGGGCTTAGTGGGGCAAGGTAGGACGGGACAAAATGTTGGGAAAATTCTAAACGGGGCAGTGTAGGGCGGATTATATCTTAGCGGGTCAAGCCTTGCCCCGCCCTAACCTTCCCTAATCCGCCCTATTGCCATTCCTAAACAAAAATCAGAAACTTAACGCCCTTTGTCCTTTCCTACCTATTTTGGACATACATTCGTACATATGAAAGAAAAAATAAAAAAATATGTTGTATTCAAGGAGATTCACATATATTTAAGATACACAACAAATTTTCCTCGCCTCTCTTCTATCTCTTTTATTATGTATTTGGTTTCCCAACATATGAATAATACCATATACAACAAATACATATATCTAATGTGATTCACATGTATCTGATATACATAACGAATCTCGCTCGCCTATCTTTCTATTTTAGTGTATCTGATAGCAAAACTATATTTATCTAAGTGTATCTTCTTCAATATATGATTGAAACTCTTAATTAGTGGTAAAATACTTCCCCTATCCCAATTTATGTGAGACATTTTGGATTTTGAGATTTAAACAAGTCTAACTTTGACCGTAAATTTTTCATATATCTTCTAAATATTTCGAATTGTCAATTATTGTGACTTATAAACTTTATGCAGTTTATAAATATCTAAATTTCATTTTAAAAAAATTGAAGATTCCATTAGCAAATTCTCGGTCAAACTTAAACAGTTTGACTCTAAAAAAATGAAATATGTCACATAAATTGGGATAGAAGAAATATTTAAAAAAAAATATAAATAATAATGTTTTCCTTTTAAGTTATTCTCTACTGTATGAACACATTTTATTTTATTTTCATTTTCCATATTCTACTTAGACTTAGAGACAAATTTCTCATAAATGAATAACCAATTATTAGTGTAACATCCACTTGGATAGTTATGTTTACACGCTTTACTTTGACCCTTCTTAGTCTCACGTGGTTGTGGAATTCAAGAATTGAAGTGTCTTTTTCAGTAATGGAAGGAAACTGGTTTGTTCATATACCCTACAGAAAAATCAAACTACTCGTAATTAAACTCATTGTTATTCAAAGAAACAGAAAAAATCAAGGTTATTGTGTACATATGCATGCTTTGAGATTCAAGCAGAGATGCAAAATGATTTGAGAGATCCTTGTATTTAGTTTCATTTGTAAGTTAAATTCTAATACTTACGACTTTGTCAATTGAACCTTTAAATTCAACGAAATACAATATTTTTAACACCTCCGATCAATGATCGAAGAACACATATGACATTAATATTGTTGAGTTGGAATAATGCGTGATCCCATGCATTTAATTTTAAAGTGATTGAATATGATATTTTCTATTAAAAATATTAAAATCATTATAAAATAAAATGGAACCCCCCCCCCCCCCCCCAACACACACACACAAATATGGAAAAAATAATGTTCAAAATTTTCAGAATAGCATAGTAGCCTCTTTTTTTTACATTTAATTTCTTATGTGTCATTAAAAATGACGTGAGATTCCATATATAAACTATTATACTGCACACACATATATAAGATGAGAAAGGAGTTTAAAATATTATATTTAATGAGTTTAAAACTTCCGTTGGCAAAGTCGTAAGTATAAAGTTCAAAAATACCAATATACCAGTTTATGTTTTAGAAGGTAAAGTTGAGCCTAGCTACTCCACATTCTAAATTACTAAATTAAACTCCTTGGGGTGATCTCGGAAGGTTAAAGTCTCATGTAGCTAACAATGTGGTAGGTGTACACTTGCTTACTGTGACATAATTTTTTTCTAAAAATTATAGTATGTATATAAAAAAAAATTATATTGTAGCTGAGTATTTAACTACCTAGCTAAGTTATATTGTGGTAATTAGTTTTTATTTTCAACACACTTATTTTATCCATATATACTATCAAATATTAGGTTTATTCAAGTAAGAATAAATTATGCATAAAATGTGAAGTTAATATGTTACGAGAAAGGATAGAAATATAGACTCATTATTTACGAAGTTTTATTTCCTTCAAATAAAACTTTTTCTTCTTCTAAAATGAACGAATATCTACGTATCGATATGTTTAAAAAGTATTAAAGTTATGATCGTCGTACCTCGTAATTAGGTAGAGTTAAAGAAGAAAAAGATACCCTATTTCGGTTGTTTGCTCTCCTATTCATACTTTAAAATGTCAAAATAGATACTAAAAAGTCTTCTTAATTAAGCCTTGTTAAGCATTGCATTAATTATCTAATTTATCCTAAGCGCACCTTGACCTTTGAATTGTCTCCTAATTAATTTGTTGTACTCTCTGGGTTTAATTGCTTACTTTAATTACTTGATAACGATGTGTTAATTTTAAACTAATCAAAAATTACGTAAATATATTTGAAACTTTCGCTATTACTTAGTGGCCGCTTGATGTAGCAAGTAAACATCCCTCTCTTCTCATTCACATCTTCTTCAATTGCATGAACAAGATTTGATATCATGCAAAAGGGGTACCAATTTCGTCATGGTGATTAGAGGACACCTGATCGTAATGTTTCTAATTTTAATAATTCAAATAATAAAAATAAATAGATGAAATTAAGGCTATTTTGGTCTTTAAGTACTTCATCCCTAGGGTAAGTATAGTTCGGGTCGTTCAAATTGGCTATGAAAATTTCGTCTTGAATTTTCAATTTTTTTATTGAAGAAATTACAATTCAAGTAAGCTCGGCTTGGACGATTGAATTTTTTATGTTCAATTTTGCATAATCGATTTAAATATTTTAAATTTTGACTTTTGAGCCTTTAAAATAGGTCATACTAACAACCTCAATTCACACAATAATTTGTTCTAGAATGTATAACTTCCTACTGTTAATAAGGATTGAGCTCCGCCGTAGAATACTAATCTATTAGACATTTGGTAATTAGACTTATTAGCTTTGAACACATGATATGTGTAATGCTGAATAAAAAGCACAAAAAAAATTGAATGTTCACAGACTCAAAAAATTGTAATACTAAATTCGATATCCAATCCGAAATTCATAGAAAAAATAAAATCTTAAGTCTTTATATCCTATCGTATATATCAATCATAATACTATATATCAATCATAATACTAATTACAGAAAAAGGGACATTAACCAAAACATCCAAAAAAGATGAACAAATTAAAGGGATTATTCCATCTACAATTATGAATTTATAGCATATACCAAGCTTGACTTATTACTCTCTATGTTTCATTTTATGTGATATAGTTTGACTAAACATAGAATTTTAAAAAATAAAGAGCGGCTTTTGAAAATTGTTGTTCAAAACAAGTACAAATATTTGTGTTGTTAAATATCGTCTCATTAAGAATAAATTAAGTAATAACAATATAGTTAAAACAAGTCATATATATATATATATCTAAAAATTAGTATCCCATTAAGGAGAAAATTGAGAAATTAAAGTAAAATTATTTATAACTATTAAAAAGGGAATGTATTTCTTTTTGGAACAAATTTAAAAAAATTATAAAAATGTATCACAAAAATTAGAAAAGTAATAGTGTCATTTTGGAATAGTACTCCATTTGTCCTACTTTATGTGGCCCCATCAGAATTTCGAGATTCAAACTTTTAAACTTTATTAATTCAAATATAGAAACCTTAAGTTTTTTGAAATAAAAATTTATATGCTCCCTCTGTCCGCTTTATTTGTCATTTATTCCTGAAATAGGTTTTTATTTTTACTTGTCACTTTTAACATATAAAGAAAAGACAACTTTTTTTTTCATGTTTTATCCTCAACATTAAATACTTATACTCCAAATCATTTTTCAAGACCTAAAACTAAACATCATTTAATAAGGATTAGTGCGGTAAAATACCTATATAAATAATTGTTTTCTTAATGGGTGTGCCAAGTCAAATAGTGACAAGTAAAAATGAAGAAAGGGAGTACTTAAAAACTAGGCAAACGTATGATATAAATCACAATAATTAATAACTTAAGATATTTAAAAAACATATAATAAGAAAATTCGATAAAAAAAATTCTTCATTGACTCTCGAAATTCCAACTGTATTGCCAAAATTGGGAAGGAGGGAGGGAGTAAGTAAGATAGAACAACAAAGGGACAAATTAGGAAGTAGTGAGGCTTGAGGGTGAGGGAAATGAACTTTCTTGGAAATAATGAAAACTTTGAACTATTATTCCACAAGCTGAAACCCTCCTCTTTCCTATATATAAGCAATATTCAAACTTTGTGAAGTATAGCTGAGACTCTTAATTGGTGAAAACATATACTATATAGTTATGGGAGAAGTAGTGTTCCAGCTTCAACATGGCAAAAAAATGGATTGTGTAAAGAAGGGTGCTTGGTCTCCTCAAGAAGACAAAAAATTGATTGATTATATTGCGAAATATCGTAATTGGAACTGGAGCCAGATGCCCAAATTTGCAGGTACAACAAGTACCCCGATCATAATTTTGGATCAAATTTTGAAAATTTATCTTCAAAAACATAAAGTCTTATTCATCCTTGCTTTTTTTTGTTGCTTTGTTATTGCTTTTAGGGTTTCAGCATGTAATATACATATGGACAGGGGCGGAACCAGCTTGTAGTTAGGGGGTTCATGTAAACCCCCCTTCAATCGAAACTTATACTATTTATACATGACTAAATTTATTTTCTTATGTACGTATAGTATGTTGAACCCCTTTTGGCTAGTTAATTAGGGTGTTCAGTTCTTCAGATTTTGAACCTATTAATGAAAATTCTAGCTCCGTCACTGATATAGAGACTACTTCTTAGGCTCATATATATATGTGTGTTTTAATTTGTTGTTATGGCATGGGTGGTGTAGGGCTATCTAGAACAGGAAAGAGTTGCAGACTGAGATGGACCAACTATTTGAGGCCTGATCTAAAGAGAGGACCATTTAGTCTTGAAGAAACTCAAACAGTCATCAGAATGTATCAATCACTTGGTAACAGGTGACAATTAACTACCTTAATTTTTCATCGAAGGTGTGATTAAGTAAATAAAAGTGTATGTTATTAGATTATATGAAGTCATTAAATCTAACATTTTCAGTTTATTATACATGCTTATTAGCTATGAATTCATGATCAGCTTTAGCCAAAAGTCTGTCTATATTTATATTTAGAAATTCACTTTAAATAATTTATTGAGAATCCAGTAATTAAAATGTCCTTTCTAGAATTTGGAACTCACAAATTCAAAATTATGAATCCGCCCCTCCGGTTAATTCCCTCCATCCCCATATGATCATTCATGACAACTCAAGGTAAACTACTACATATAATTATCTGACAATATTGATGTTATGTTTTGTTGAAGGTGGTCAGCTATAGCTAAAGAACTACCCGGTAGAACAGATAATGAAATCAAGAATTTCTACCACACACATTTAAAGAAGCACCTTGGGACAAAAGTTGAAGTGAAACCTAAAGCAAGGTCCAAAAAGGTGGAGAAAGTTAAACAAATAGAGATGAGTACTCAAAAGAAGCCTTTGATAACTACTCCTGATGATCAATCACTTGATTTCACCATGTCATCCTCCTCTAGCTACATCACATTTGATGAAAATTACGAAATCTTGGATCATTTCTTGGAAACATCGAATCGAGACAATGATGTTACTTCAATTGTCAATCAAGTTGATGACGAAAACATAGTTATATTGGAGAGTAGTACATCGTCATCATCAACTGTTGATTTGCACATAAAAGATTTCATGGATGTGAGTGTTCATTCATCTAATGTCGATTTCTGGTTGGACCTATATATGGCGGCGGACAATCTAAACACCTAGAAGCTGAATCTACTTGAGAAGATTCAGCTACAATTTTATGTATGCCTTTTCATGTCCACTATTGTGTGTGAAGTTTATGTACCATAAATCTATAACTATATATGCACTATGTATATACTTGCAATAAGATTCAACCTTCGATGCACACCCTTCGCTGGGAAATTATGTGGTATACATAGGTTTAATGTTATTAGCTATTATGAGTAGGGGTGTTCATGGCTCGGTTTGGATCGGTTATTGATTAGAACCAAAACCAAACCAATCTAAGTCGATTTTTAAATTTCTGAAACCAAACCAAAGAAAAAAAATAACCGTCGGTTTGGTTCAGTTTTTCTGTTTTTTTCGGTTTGAAAGTAATAAATTTTTTGAGGACATATGTATCTCGATAGACATGGACGCCTACTACATGAACAATTTACAGGAAATCTAATGTGAGTTCAATTAAACAATTAAGCAATACAAGAGTTATTATCACACGAACAAAGTGATTCAATTAAGAAAAGTGCAACTATCTTATGTAAGGTAAGGTAGATATAGACTAAAGTAATGGATTTGGACTTAGAGTTGTAATAGTTGAGCTAAAATTGAAGTGTTGGGCTTGAGAAAATGGTAAAGTTAAAGACTCAAGTTAATTAAAATTTAACAAAATATTTATATTTTATTTATGAATAATATATATCTAATTTCTCGGTTCGGTTTGGTTATTTTTGCGGTTGTTTCTTAGTAAAATCAAAACCAAACCAAATAGTATCGATTTTTAAAATTTAAAAACCAAACCTAACCAAACCAAACCAAATATCGGAATTTTTTCATCGATTTGGTTCGGATTGCGGTTCGATTTGGTTTTTAACCATAACCATAAACAACCCTAATTATGTGTGTATGTTTAATTTTGCACACTCTTCACTACAAAAAAATGCTCAATTTATGGGAGTTATTTTGTCAATTGTGGCGGTTTTTAAAAATGCTACAATTACCTTTGCCACAAGCATATTTGTGGCGGTTTTAAGAAACCTCCATGACCACTGTCGCAAATGTGCATTGGAATTTGTGGAGGTTTTTTAAGTCAATTTGTGATAGTTTACAACCTCCATCATATTATTTTAAATTTTTTAAATTATGTTTGTGTGTGTTTAAAATTACCACAATGTGATATGTATATTCCCATAATCTAATTTGTGGAGGTTTGTGACCGCCACAAATTGCAATATTTCTATAAAAAAAATTACATCAAGCCTTTTTAATAATACATATAAATATTTTCTAAATATTTAATGTAAGACATATTTCATTATACAAATTTGTAGTAATTATAGGTAATTAGATAAATAAATAATGATACATACATATCCCTGTACACCTTGAACAAGAAGAAAGTTTAAAATTTAATTCATCTAAAAAATAAATTCATATGAACCTTTGGCCTTAATAACCTATTAGTGAAGTCATACTCATCAATTCAAAGACAATCTAAAAATCTTTAAGCACTCATTCAAAAAAGAGTAAAATGGTGTGGTTTCTTTCAACCCTACCTTGTTACCCATTTAAGTTTGTAGAATAAAATAGTTGTATTTTCTCCTTCCTTAACGCATGTAAGATTATATAGACATTAAAATAGACACTAATATTCGATAGAGCAATAATCTGTAAAATATTAGACAAGGTTACATTATTTTGACAGAAAATAAACATACAATTATAGAAAGGAAAAAACACGAATTGAAACTCAATTCTCAAATGAACAAAACAAACTTAATAGGTGTCAATAAGAATCAAACTGATACAAAATTTTATAGAACACTAGTACTTGTTTTTATCTAAACAAAAATAAAAATGAGGCTCATCTACAATCAATTAAAGGTCAGATATAATTTTCTTTATTGTGTAATGAAAACTAAAAAATATATCCTAAAATATATAAAAGCATGGCTACATTAAGCATAATAACTTACAAAATACATATTTGTTTACAAATAAAATTAAACAAAATATACATAAATCTTAAATTCTTAAGTGAATTCTAAAGTTCTTGTGACAGAGAATTACCTTTATATTCACAAAAATATTACGAACCAATACACATGTTATACAAACTTGTTGCTTTGAAAATTATACTTCAAAAAACCTACAAAGAAAAAGACAATTAAATAAATCACACAAACAAAAAATATTCAAATTGACAAAAGAATAAAATAAGTAAAAAGCAAAACAAGAAGGGAGATATCATGGTTGAGTTATTATCGTGGAATAGTGAAAGTGGGGGAGAGATTTGGGAGTTTAATTTGTGGTGGGAAGGGGGGAGTTTGTATTTGATTTTATTTTAAATTTGTTTGGGGGGAATTAATTTAGTCCTTAGAAATTTTTAATTTTGGGGGGAAAAGATAAGCCTTTTATTTGGATTTTTGGTTGGCTTATATTAAAAATATTTCCGTTAATTACATATTTTGATTAAATTTTAAAAATAAAGATAATTGTTAGAAATTAATATAAAGTAGTAATATATAAAATAAAACACTAAATGAAGTTGAATAGACAAATAATATTTTGATAGTAACTTAATATATATAATAAAATAGATACAATGTATAGGGTCATAAATTTACCATCTTATTAAATTGAAGAAAGATAATGACGTGTATATGAGTTAAATTTCATTGCTATTTGTTATAAATTATAAAATATGAGTATTTATGATATATCAAAATAAAAGATATATAAAAAATATATTATTTCTAAAAAGGGCAAAAAACCTACTCAAATTTCCAAATACATGATAGAGAGAAAACACTGATTAAGGGAGAATATTGTGAAACACTGATTAAGTTTCCTTATGCAAGATTGTTTAGGTACCCATTTTTTGTTACCTTAATCGATTCAATCCACGTGTCCTTTAAACATCACATACAAATTTAATTGTACTCAGAGGCGGAGCCAGGATTAAAAATTTGGGGTCCTAAATTTTAAGACGGTTTGAACCCACACCACTAGTGTGAAAAACATTTCTACCGCCCCTTCCTTGGGCATGTATATATATTATTTAATTTTTTAAATATAAATATAGGATCTACAGAAAAATTAGTGGGTTCGACCGAACCCACGAACCCCACCTAGCTCTGCCCGATCGTACCTTTTCCGATATAAACAACACACTAATTAATCCACGGGTAGGCTAAAGAATAAAGCACTTTCTATTATGGAGCAATAGTTTTTTTTTTCATAAGGTTGAATATATATTATATATTTACATACTTGTAATTAAGAAAAAAGAATATATATCATGTCATTTCCATCACCCACTTTAGAGGAAATGGTTAAATATAATGCTTTACAAAGTGAGAGATTTTTAAAAAAAAAACATGAATCATATTATTGGATGATGATATTTATGGTCAACATTAACCTAGTAAGTTGAGTATGAAATGAAAAAGAAGAAAAGAATGTTCAGAAGTAGCTCGTGCTGGATGTTTTGACCACAAAAGAAACAATTAAAATGAATAAGGAGAGCAGCTATTCCTATTATCAAGTCTTTGAAAAATAATTCAAAATTGAAACAGTAATCTTAGGTTGTTTAGTATTTGTTATTTAATATTTAATTAATGTCTAATTATAATTTATTTGTCCTAATTTATATTGAAATAAATTTTTTAATCCTAGTTTTATTTGATTTCTTATTATTATAAATATTAATATTGCTAGTTATTCTCAATATATAGAAAGAACGGTGAGATTCCAGAATCTTTTAAATTTATTAATAAAATATTTTCGTTCACCAACTTGTCACTTGAGCAAATTAAGCGTAGATAAAGAAACATCATTTGTTATCGTCATGCCCATAAAACTTAAACAAGAAAAGGATATTTCCTTGCCAAGTTGTAATGAAATCATATTTGTCACATGGGGCTGCTCAACTTATATTTTCTTTGTCTCAATTTATATAAATATTTGGACAAAAAATCATTATTATTTTTTTGTAATGTCCTTTGGTCTTTTTGATGTGAAATCTACATGTTGGTTTCGTTTTTCTTTTCTTTTCTTTTTGTAAAAAAAAGAAAAATTATGTGAAGATTTGATCGAGTTGGCACAAATTTTAATTATTTTCTTCATTTTTATTTTTTGTGATTTCAAATGAAAATCATAACTATTCATGTGATTATAAATCATCTCAATTGAAAATAAAGAAAAATAAAAGAAACTTAACTAGTAAAATAGTCAACAAGCTAAGACACTAGTCAATCACTCATTTCAAGAGTATACTTACCAAGAGTGGTAATTAGTGTTTTCTTAAGATAGCCACATTAAATGTAAAGATTAAAGAGTATTATTCTCCCCTGTTCATATTAAGTGAATTATTAAGGTAGGACACATCCCTTATGAAAAATATTGAAGGACATAATTTAAAGTTTATTTTTTACTATCATCCTTTTGATTATTCCCAGACAATTTTCATAGAAAAATTAAAAATTTCATTAAATGAAGGGTAAATATAAAAAAAAATCTCAATAATTTTCTTAGTCTTTGAATAATTCACTTATTGTGAACTATGAAAAAAGTTTCAACAATTAACTTAATACGGACTAAAATACTATTCACCGAACATGATATATCAATGAGATAAGACACGGAACATACAAATAAGCAAATACATATTGAAAGACCTAAAAGTTTGGATCTTCAACTAGAATAGAAAAGGCTTATGTTGCTAGATCAACCATAATTATATTATTGTGTTAATAAATAATTTTTATAATAGAATTAACGACTAATTCAGTACGAAAGGGAAGGTACGTTGAACAAAACCTCAATCATTTTGTTATTTAAAATTGAAGATTTGATGTTCAAACTGCTAATTGATCCACCATCGTGCTTGTACACATTTGACATACTCACAATGGCCAAATATAATATAGAAAGATTTTATCCGAATGTAAAGTGGATAAAAAAAAGAGAATGTAGATAATGATATAAGTAACTTGATTTGGACCCTTCATTGTGGAAAATCACCAACTTTAATCCTCACATATTACAAATGTAAACTCTTATTAGGACAATGGGAAATATATTTGTGTGATCATTTGGGCACTATATATGGCTCTTTCAAAATAGTGTAGAAAATGAATCAATGACATCACACACTAAGTTCAATTAAGGACTAAGGATCAACCTATATTCACATTTTATTGATGTTATAACATCATAAATGCACCATAAATCCTTACCTTTTTTTTTCTTTCAAAACCATCACCAATTGCTTGTGAGCCGCCATTGATGGGAAGGGTTAGGCTTGACCCCTACCATGTCCATTAATCCAAAAAGTGTATAAAATTGGAGGGGGACATGGACCTTACCTCTAACAAGCACCTTCACATCAAAAAACTTACCACGAGAAAGTTATACGCCTGACTATATAACTTATGCCTTGTGATATAGTTGAGTCCAAACACATCCCTATTGCTACTATTAACGCTCGCTGGATCCACACGTATTTCAAGGTTACTTTAGACCCCTCTCTTAAGCATCTTAAATTTGTGTTAAGGTCGTTTTAATTAGTAGAATTTTTTGGGGTTTTACAACTTTAATTTCATGTTATGGAGGTATTTAGAAGCTACATCACTTCAAAGGGAGGTCCCAAGTCGAGTCCTAACTTCTTTTTTGGCAATACTTTTTTAGTTCACATCTTAATTTTTCTGTCCTCTGAAACAATCCAGTTAATTTAAACCTTCACATTCAAATAATACGAAAGACATTAAAATTTAAAACCCTAGAATTCCACAAGCATGTGAAACTTTAAAAAGGTCAAATTAGGTCAATAGTCTTTGCCCTTTTCGATATCCATATTAAGTTCATTTCTCATCTCTTTCCACAACATATATTTTAACCCTTTATGATTAATCTATGGTTAAAACCTAATTAGTTGAATATGAATGAGAAAAAAGAGTACCTATTTAAGTTTTAAGATTATCTAGGATTAGAAAAGGAATAACAAATATTATTAGTGTGAGAAAGTATTATATATTTTGACTCATGCATACAAGTTTGACATCTCAATTTCTTTCTTTAAATCAACTTGTCGATTCAGAAATGGAATCCAATTTGTTTTCATTAATTTATCATAACTTGACATCCTTAATTAATTCATTTCGAATTCATTAGGAATGATGTTAAAGTAGTTGCATGTTAAAACTATGACACAATACATAAACGTGTTTTTAACTTGGTTTTAATAGATATTTATGTTCTTTGACTTTGAGTGCGCACAAGTAAACATTTAAGCTTGTATAAAATTGAACAAGTAGACCCATGTGTCCTATGTGGCTAAACAAAAGTATTTTTTGGAATTAAGGCTAAACAAAAGTGAGTAATGAATCCACTCGAGTTGTCACATTAAAAGAACTTTGAACAAAATAGTATACATATTCCTATTTAATTATAGAGTATGTTCGGTATGAAGGAAAATGTTTTTTTAGAATTGGAATCCGACCTCGATCCTAACACTCGAATCAGGATACAATCTCGATGAACGATCCGACATCTAATCAGGAATTTTGACTTAGGACCTAACCTCGACTTTCAATTTGGGACCTGACATTCAAATTGGGATCCAATCTTTAACCCAACCTCGACATTCAAATTTGGACATGATCTTGATGATGATCCAGGATCTGAGCCCGAAACTTGACTAGGGACCTGATCCTAACTCCCAACCCGGGGCTGATATTAAAACTTTGACTCGACCCCGACGTTCGAATTTGGACACAACCCTGACGATTGATCCAGGATTTGAACCCAACACCCTATTCAGGATCTGACCCCGACTCCTGACTCAAAACCCGACATTTGATCTGGAACCGATCCTGACCCTAACATCGATAGCCGACTTTGATGATTGATCTGAGACTCGATCCAAAAATTCGATCTGGGACCCAGTCCTAGCACCTAGTTCGGGACCCGACTTCCAAATCGAAATCCAACCTCGGTACCCGATCTCAACACCCGACCCGGGACCTAAACCCAACATTTGGCTTGGGACCAAACCTCGACTCTCGACTTGAAATCCACCTCCGACACCCGACTTAAAATCGCACCCCGACACCTGACTCGGAAATCGATCTCAACACCCAGTCCAAAATCCGACCTTGAATCCTGACCCGGGATCTGACCCCATCCCTGATCAGAGAGCCGACATCTAAACTGGAATTGACTCTGATCCCGACCTGAGACCCGTAACCTGAGAGTTGGGTCTCGAATTGAGGTCGTGATTTGGGTCCCGAATCGAAAATCATGAGTCGAATTCTGGATTAGTATCGGAAATCGGTACTCGAGACTTGAATTAAGGTGGAAAGTTGAGGTGTGAGGTTGGAAAAGAGTTTTGAAAAATGTTTTCCTTATTTTGGAGGTAAGTCGATTTTCATTTAAGCCTATTTGGATTGAATTATTTTAAGTGATTTTAAGCATTTTTGGAGTGTTTGAATAAATTAAAAAAGTGCTTATAAGCATATGATTTTAAGGTAAAATGTTAAAAAATAAGTCAAAAGTAAAAACAATCCAAATAAAGTTCTTTTGCATAAACACGTGCTTTCCCCTTTTTACCAGCTTAGAAAACCACTGATTTGACTGTAACCGTTGCATTTTTTTTGTTTATTTGTCAAATTCCCCACTCTCTTAATCCTTTCTCCTATAGCAATTAGTTTGTCCGATTAGTTAAGAGGTTAAAAATAATATTATTATTTTCTTTTAAAAGGTGCTTATTTTTTAAAAGTAAACATGTTTGATCAATTTTTTGAGAAAAAAATAAATATATTTTGGAGTAGCACAAATTGAGGAAATTCTTTCTAGTGTGTTAGTTATAAAATTGTATATTATATAATTCAAACATATACATATGTGGCACGTGCAATGCACATGTCTGTAACACCCCGCTACTAGAAAGACTTTAAATTAGAAAGAAATCGTTTTTGGAAATAATCAAATTTGGAAAGTTTGACAAAGTTAAGCTAAGTATGAGTTTTGGGTCAACTTCAAACGACCATAACTCCTATCTTAGGATGAGTTAGGTAAGCTACCAGATACCGTAGGAAATATCTTTGAATTATCTTTCCAACGCCGTCGAGTTTTCTCAGTTTCGAGTTCGTATGAAGGAGATATCCCCATTTGAAGTCGGGATGTCTAGATAAGAAAAGTCAAAACCGGATTTTAGAAGGGTATTATGGTCTTTTCACTACCCAATTAATTAAATCCGTTTTTAGTAATTTATTTGGGGTCTAAACAAGATTTGGTTCAGTTTACGCACTCAAAGATTTCACGCTAGGGTTTTAGAGAGAAGAACTCAAGAGAGAAGAGAAGAGGAAAGTCAAGATTTGTCGTCTTCGTGAGGAATTGATTGCGGATTTCGTCAAGGATTTGATCCTACGAGGTATGTGAGACTTTCATAACGTTGGGTTCGTTCACCCACGTGTCAAACATGTTTATTTCAGCGTGAAGTTGTCCTAAAAAGATTGGAAGTTTGAATGTTCTTGATGTGTGTTCTTGAATTGCTTTCGTTCTTGAATTTGGGTTGAGATTGAGGAGTTTCTTGAGGTTATAGTGTTGTTTCCTTGAATTGTTTGAGTTAGATTCTTGTGTATATATGTTGGGTATTTGAATCTAAAGACAATTTGAAAAAAAGAACCGAGTTTAGGCGAATTAGGGGTTAGAAAACAAAGAAGGAAAAAGTTGGACGAATCTGGGTACCAGGTCCGGACCTGTTCTTCAGGATTGGGTAATTCTTCTCCGCGGAGCGGAGCGGTCACGGACCGTTCTACCTCAAAATTCATTTCGCGATCAAATATTTAAATGCATCTCCGCGTCGCGGACTTGCTTTCAGACAGTGATTTGTTGATCTTTTCTCATGTTTAACTATCTAAAAACACTCCTAAACATCATGAGATCTTTCCTATCACAAATCACAATCCTTGAATCCCTAATTCAATTCAAGAAAAGTTAAGAGTCAAGTCAAGAGAAGTTAAGAATCAAGTTAAGATAAGTTCATAAAGTTTTCCCAAGGTCTTTTACAAATGTTTTAACTTTATTTTTAAGACTTGAGTTTTGAGTTGAGTAAAGAGTAAAGATTGAAGTTCATTTCTTCAAAAAGAGTATATCGGGACTATGTATTCCCAAAGAGTAAATGCTTTCACAATTAAGCAAGAGAGGAAACTTTGATTTCCAAGAGAGCCTTTGAGCTAAGTTTTGAGCAATTATCTCAAACCACAGAGTTATGTTTTTAAACATATTGAGCTAGTATATTTTGAGAGTAGTATTGAGCACCGATATGGGGGAGAGTTCAGACAACTCCCGGCCCCCATAAACCATGTAGCCGCCATGGGTAGAAAAGGGTCATACTTTTTAGATGATTCCTTAGTGTTTTTTAGCATAGACTAGTGGATCCACTTAGTAGTCAGGTTCTATACCCATGGCAAGGTATAGGACGGCCTTGGCAATGTGAGGCAAAACGTTGTATCATCACAATAGCTCTTAAGTGATGGTTGTTGGTTAGAGAAATTTGCACAAAAGTATTTTGTATCATTATATACACAGAGTTACTTGTATTTTTATATACATCCAGAGTTTATATTGTATCTTTGCATACATACAGAGTTACTATTGTATTTCTAAATACACAGAGTTGCTATCCATGTTTTAAAAGCTTTTCTTTATATTGCATTTATATTATTGCTTTATATTGAAATGAGTTCAGTTTAGTTGAGTTGAGTTGAGACCAGGTTTGTTCTTTTAGTTCCCTTTTCAAGCTTATGTCTTGTTTTAGAATTCCCCTCGCATGCTCTTACATCTAATGTACTGATGCCATTTGACCTGCATCGTTTTATGATGCAGATATAGGTAATCAGGATCACCATCCAGCGCTTCGTTGATCTAGTTGAGCATTCAGAGTTGTTGGTGAGTCTCCTTGCTTCCGAAGGATCCCCTTTTTCATTACTTTATCATTTTAATTCATGAGGATGTTGTGGGTCTTGTCCCGACGTCCATCTCAATTGTTAGAGGCTTCATAAATAGTTAATTGATGTTAGTTCTTGAGTCTTTCCATTTTTGTTTTGATGTTTGAGACTTAAGTGCCTTTTTGGCCAGTGAATGTTTCTTTATACATTCTAAGTTGTTTTTATTGAGATTTCAGTTTACTTTTAGAGTATTTTTAACATGAGTAAGTCTTCCGCTGAGTAGTAAGCCAGGCCAAGGGTTCGCTTGGGGCCAGCAATGGTTCTTGAGTGTCAGTCCCGCCTAGGGTGTAGGCTCAGAGCGTGACAATGTCAAGAATTTAGTAGTATTATATTAAGGTTCTATATATAATTTTTTTCCTTTTTTTTAAGTGGGTCGCCATATTTAAAGTATCTCATTTTCTTAAGTTTCATATCCGAATCATCATCAATTGTTTATTAAAATAACATCTCAACTATTAATTGTTTGAGGTTCATACCTGAACTTTAAGTTAACTAGAAAAACTAAACAATAATTAATTGTTGAGGTATGTTTTAATAAACAAAAATTGGTGATAATTCAAATAAGAAATTCACACACCTGACAATTTTGATATAAAACTCCAAAAATCAAAAAAGTTTAAATGTGTCTTTTACTATCGACTCTAGGCCTTTTAACAACTATACCAATTTTTTATGTAAGTTGGTAAACTGAAATTTGATTGGTTACGGTAATTTTTTTTTGGTACGTGCAGATTTACTGAAGCAAATTTAAGCTATCAATTTCAACTTGCATTTCTTTTCATTTTTATTTATTGATTATATTAAAAAGAAACGAGTTCTACTTTTCATATATTCAAATCACAATAATTATAACATGAAACACAAATAGTCATCCATGTTGTCACGTAGATCATCAGTCATAATGGTTTTATGATGGTTCGGATCACTTTAGAAATATCATGGTGATGCTTGATGAATTAGGGATCTTCAATTAAAGAGCACCATGATTTACAAACGCATTTGAATCGTAAAAGCAATTTGACAAGAAGCCTTAGAAGAATGTTAATGGTGATATCATTAGGCATTTTGAAGATCTTTGGATTGAGCAATTGATTGGTTGTGGGTAGTGTTTTGAGTTTGAGATTTTCTTATTCTATAAGAGGGAGTATCTAAGCTCTTCTCTGTCCACATATTTGCTTCATCACGAAGGCAATCTTGTTATTTCATGTGCTTTACTAGGATAATGATCACCATTTCACGAGTTTCTGATTGAGAGAAGAAAGTTCTACTTATAATCAGAAACTCGTGAAATGATGATCATTATCCTCGTGACTACAATCACAAATTAAATACCCCCGGTTAAAAAAATGACCTACTTTCCTTTTTAGTCTGTTTAAAAAAGAATGACCTCTTTCATTTTTTGGTAACATTTTAATTTCAGCTTTCTACGTGGTATGTTTAAGGCAACAAGATTAAAGGGCAATTTTGTACATTTGACATAACTTTAATTTAACACAACAAGATTCAAAAGTCATTTTTTGTTTTCTTTAACTTCATGTCAAGTCAAACTAGGTCACTTTTTTTGAAACGGGGGATTATTTATTAAAAATATCACTGCATTAATCATTCCTTAGTTTAATAAAAAAAAATGGATGTAATATTTAGTTTAAGTTAAAAAGAGAATATGTGGAGTTAAGTGCAAAAGAATATTTGAATGTCAACTTTGTTTATCAATATTGAAGTTTCATATTTGCAAATAGGTCAAATCAATATTTACAATACTTAAATTTATGGTATTTTAAAGATTGAAATGATATTTGATGGTTAAATGTGATATTTGTAGGAATGAGTAGTAGCCAAATTCCTTTCTAAAAAAATTGGATAACTTTTTTGTATTTCTTATGATTCCAGGTAAGCTTACTTTCTACGATAACCTCTGTATATTATTTTATAAAGCACTAATTGCTGAAGACGAAGTTTTTTTCCTTATTAATCATTTTTGTATGTTACTATTTACTACTATATAAGCAACTGGAAATTAAAATACATTTTTGTTACCTATAGTTTCTGTTTTATGTCATTCAAATCAAAACATATACATCTCAAAATGTGAGAGTCAATAATCCATTAATTTATTGTTAATAGTGTGTATACATACAACTAATTAAGCGCTTTTGACTTCTCTATTTACTGAACTTTTTTGTGTTTTCCAGCTTAATTAACTTCTGTGTCTTAACTTAACAAAATCTATTTTTTAATCCCTCATTCAAAAACTTTAATTCAACAAGCACGTGAAACTGTGTAAAGGTCAAAGAATGGCCTATAATTGTCATTGTCCCCATTTTATCGACAATGATATTTGTGATGGTTTCTATCCTTGAAACTAAAAATAAAGGACTACAAACAGAGGTGTTTACAATTTAATTAAAAATCAATTTAAATTGAAAATTATATCAAATCGATTTGATAAATTAATTTTTATTTGTTAGGACATCATAACAGTAGTTGTAATAGTTGTATCCTATTAGAATTTATGCTTATAGTTTATCTCCAAAAGAGTTTGTATTCAACTACATCTTTGTGTAATCTGTATGTATTAAGGAAGAACTTTTCCGTGAAATACAATCGAGTTTCAACATATTTATAAAAAATTTATGTGGTATCGGAGCTTTGTAAAGACTCAAGTCTCATAATGGCACTTCCCTCAATTACCAGTATCTAGGTTGATTTTTTTTTATCCTGAGCGAGGTGCACATAGTGTCAATTGTATGAGGGCTTATTTTTGGCTGCCAAATGTATATAGGCCCACATTCCACTTTCCTTTCATTTCCTTTTCTCATCAATTTTAACCTTTTTCTACTTTTCCTTTTCCTTTGAGAAAACATCCAAATGCCCCCTCAAGCTATGTGTGGATTTCCAACTACATACTTATTTTTTACTGAGGTCCTATTACCCCTTGAATTACTTTAAAATAGATCAAGTAAGCCCTTAAGTGTTGACATGTGCTGACATGACATAGAGAGTGCATTTCACTCTCTTTGAGAGAGTGAAAAGCAAAAAACAATTAAAAAAGAACATTTTAAATATATTTTTATTATAATTAAATTGTATATTTTTCTTTTCTTTTTTATTTATTTTTATAAGAAAAATTACCCCTTTTAATGGAGGGAATTACTTTCCCTTTCACTTCTTTGGGAGAAGAAGATACCAGTCCCAACATTCCCATCTATAGATGATAAATCCTAATATTTAACAGAAAAAATCATCGAACGAGCCGGCGATGAGGAAGAAATAATCACTGGAAAAGATGAACTCACCGACAAATTTGAAAATTTATTCTTGAGCTTCAAAGCTCTTTAATAATGGTTGTCCATGGATTTGTATTTCCTCCTTATTTGTCAAATTTTTTCTTTAACTCAAATCAATTGATCTAGATGTTTTTAAACTCAAGAACTCAACAATGGGATTCCCATAAAGGATTCAATTTAGTCTCTACGATTAGTAATTGAAAATAAAAATTTTCAGATTTGGATTCAAACCCAGCAACCACAATTTTATTTCTTTTTATTTTGACAGCTTTGTAGGTCAGTGGGGTTTTCTGATTTTTGGCTTAAATCTTCACACCTAATTCGAAATCAATTAACAAGTAATGTGTAGATTCAATACACCAAACCCAATCATATTCACAAACTTCCCAGATTTGCACAAATTCGATGAACACAATGAAGAACAATAGTTTTTTTTTCCTTTCAAATTTTAAGAAATTTCAAAGATGAAAGAAGAATCTAATTTTTTTAATTTTTTTTAATTATATATGCCTGACAGCTGGCAGTGCGTGTCCACCACTTCGGGTTATGAATATGGGTGTATAGTTTTAGGGTGATATTTATATCGTTTTAAAATAGTTCAAGGGGGTAATAGGATCCCCGTAAAGTATAAATGTGTAGTTGGAGTTAATACCTCTGATGGTCACTCAACAATGCACTCTTCTCTCAGAAAGTCACTCAGCTTTCAGTTTTAACTCAAAAGTCACTCAACGATGCACTTTTCTCTCAAAAAGTCACTCAACTTTGAATTTTAACTGAAAAGTCACTCAACTATCCACTCTTCTCTCAAAAAGTCACTCAATATATTTAATTGCTTTTTTAATTAAAATTTGCTGATATTAATTGTTTATATAACAAACCAAAATTTTAAAAAATCAAAAATACCATTTAAACCATTTAATGATCCGCTCCACTTGACCCGACCCGCTAAAAATATAATATTGACCCATTTTATTTTGCCCTTACTCCTAAATTACTCCTCTGCTCCTAAAAATATAAAATGCCATTTTATGTATGCACTTTTTCCTTTATGAAGCAAGTTAATGAATTTACTAAGTTGCCATCTCTTCCACTTTCACTCAGGTTAGCTGTCATTGAGTCAAATTTAGGATTACTAAAATATTACTAATAGAGTTTCAAAATCAAATTGAAATTGAGATATAATACGGAAAGAAAACCCATGCATCAAAATCCTTTAATTTCCTACATAATATAGACCTTGAATTTGAGATGCCTAAATTAAAATCTAACTAAAAGAGCAAACTAAAAGAGGAAGAAGAAACATTATGGAGAACCAAAAAAAAAACGCACAGCAGAAGGAGAAAGAGTCATAAAATGGGTCATTTAGCGGGTTGGGTCAAGTAGAGCGGATCATTAAATGGTTTAAATGATATTTTTTATTTTTTAAAATTTTGGTTTGTTATATAAACAATTATTATCAGTAAATTTTAATTAAAAAAACAATTAAATATATTGAGTGACTTTCTGAGAGAAGAATGGATAGTTGAGTGACTTTTGAGTTAAAATTCAAAGTTGAGTGACTTTCTGAGAGAAAAGTGCATAGTTGAGTGACTTTTGAGTTAAAATTGAAAGTTGAGTGACTTTCTGAGAGAAGAGTGCATAGTTGAGTGACCATTTGAGGTATTAACTCTGTGTAGTTAGGAATCGAACAATAGATTGGGGGGTCATTTGGCTATTTTCTCTTTTCTTTTCAACTCTTTCTTGCATTTTTAATCTAAATATCCTTGTAGCTGTCAGCTAGATCCTAGGATAAATATGGCATTTGTTATAAGAATTTTATTTATTTATGGGAAAAGGATAAAAAAAAAAGGGGGGGGGGGGGGGGGGGAAAGACTTAAGTCATCTCCGACCACTTAAAGTTATCCGCATTATTCACTTAGACACATTAATTGATGCTTGTACCTATTGAACACCTCTCTCACGTTAAATTGATACCGGCCACTTGAACACTTTTTACCTGCATGGCATTTTGAGTGTAATTCATGGCTAATGAGCGCGTGAAAGCATTTTCTTACATTTTTTAAAAATAAAAAGAATTTGTCTTCTTCCTTATGCGCCATTACTCCTCCACCTTTCTTCTTCCCTTTGCTTGTTGCTATTACTCCTCCACCTTACAACCAAGCAGCTGCCGCCGTCGCCGCCACAATCATCCACCAATAACACCCTTCTTATCTTTCTGTTTCTTCCTTCTTCATCTAGCTTATTCGGATCCTGCCGGCGGGTGACGATGAGTTTGTCACTCATACAAGGCTACTTCTTGCCAGAGGAAGAAGAACAAGAACCACATTATGACAAGTCCGACGACAATGAAAACGATAAAGTTCCACATAATCGCTATAAACTTTTTTCAAGCCCAACCCTTCTTCATCTTTCGAGCTTCCGTCTACCCTTGATGCCTTTTCCGAATTAAATTTCTCTGTAATTTACTTTTCTTCTCTTTTTTTTTTTTTTTCAATTGGAGCAGCAAAATACTAATCTAAAAAAAAAAACTAATCTAAATGGATAGGCAATAAGAAAGCAATTATCCTTTTTCATCTTATTGTGTGAAGTGCAGTTAGTATGAAATTGATTATTGAAGATTTTAAGGACGCTGGAGCTTAATGGACGTGGGTGGAAACTTGAAAGTGGTATGGTGGTGGCCTGGTGGGATAGCAGGTAAGGGTTTGGGTGGTGGGAGGGTGGGGTTACAGATTTTTTTTTTTAAAATAGTAATAATTTTCTTTTTCTTTCACATTATAATACATTTTAAAATAATTTAATGGGATTCAAATAACACATGTCATTATTTAATTTGTCAAATTGCCACGTCACCGCGAGTGTATTTCACTCATTTTATACTTTTAGCTGATTGTTGAAAAAATGCTCAAATGATTCAAATTCTAAGGGGTAGAGGTGTTCAATAGGTACTAATTAGAATTCAAGTGTCTAAATAAATTATGAGGACAACTTTAAGTGATGACTTAAGCCAAAGAGAAAAACTACATAATTAGACATACATCCATACCATATATACTAATATTATCTCTACTTTCAAACAATTACATATATTGTCACTTTTAATATTTTATACCATATATTTTAAAAGATATAATTAGATACACTAAAACCCTTAAAATTAGAATTGATATATTATCTTTACATTTTAAAATCAAAATTAATAGTCCAAATACCTTTCTCTCCCCCAACCTTCTCCATAAATCGTCTATCCCAACCCCACGCCCCCAATGTATTATTTTAGTTGCAATGTATATGGTCATACATACCATTCATTTTATGTATCTTAATTTTTATTTCATATATTTACTGTGTTTCAGTTAAGATATCTTTACATGGTAGTGATACGTATCTGATTTGATTATTTCATGCATCTAAGTATGTTATTATATGTATTTTACAGTGTTTAATATACATATATCTAATATGATAAATAGTGTATCTAAAACTGTCAAAAATATATTTTCTTAGCAAAAAATAATGAATTACAATATATCTAACCTAAAATTCATATCAACTAGTTTAGAGAATTAACAGTGTATTTGATAGTTCACATCAAATATATGAGCTATTACCCTTCACATGTATATGAACAACAAAAATAAATATGTATGTGACATAAACAAAATGTATCTTATTATAAATAAAGCTTAGAAATGAATTTTATCGGCACTGAGCCTAACTCTAAGATTCAAGAATATTTCTTCTAGCATTTGAGATCAAGAGATGATCAAGCTTGCTCCCATGGTAGTCCACGATTTCCAAACTTGTTACCAAGAAGATGAAGTTTTCAATTAGAGAACTCTTGTGGTTTTAGCATTTCATTATTTTAGAAGATTTGTTAGAATTGATATGTTAATGAATCTGCAAATCAGTTAGAATTATTAATTAAGCCTAAATTACTCCTTTATTTAAGAAAATAGGTTACACACATTTAATTCAAAATCATTAAAATATGTATCTCTTTAATTCAAACTGTCGGATACATGTATCTTGTGAGTAATGAATGATATATGTATCCGACAGATAAAATATGGTATAGGATGTAATTATCAAAACTATCTTGAATTCTAGTAATTAGGTCCTAAACTAATGAGATTTATGTAGTTTACCCACCAAAAAAAAGCCTTTAAATTAATTATGTGAAATGAACAAAGATATCATCCGTTTATGGATTGGTCAAAAATACTTTTGTCGTCAATATTTTGATCCATAAATGCTCTTATTGTTATTTAATGGGAAAAAAATGCTCATCTCCCAAATAAATATATTATATTTTTTAAAACATATTCTTTTTCTAATAATATTTTCTTTTAAAAATAGCAAATGTTTATTCTACTTCAATTAAGAAAATAATTAAAATATTTCTTACTTTATTATAATTATTTTTTATCGTTATATAAATAAAAACTAATGATTGATCTACTATGAGTCTAGGATCTTATGACATATATTTGGCCTAGAAGGAAGAAACATTGACATTTTCAGTCTCACAAAGAATTATCATAGACACTAATACACATGAAACCAATAAGATAAATGTTCTCACCTTGGACATTTTTACTTTCATAAGTAAATTATAAATAATTTTTGATGAATACATATATAAGATCTTTAAAACAGTTTATAAAAACAATATATTATGTATGTATAATAATAAAATTTATGTATATTATTTATCGGTTTGGTTTGGTTATTTTTTCGATTTTTTTTAACCAAACCAAATACTATTGATTTTTTAAAAATCTAAAACCAAATCAAACCAAATCCTAAATAAAATTGGTTCATTTAATCGGTTTGATACGATTTTTCGATTTGGAGCGATTTTTATCCAAACCGTGAATACCCCTACTTAGCCCCATAGATCTATCGATAATTTGTCAATAAATAGCTTATCAATTTATCTTATAACAAACTTTGAGAAGCTGGGATTCCAAAAGGAGCTATACAACACTTTTCGAAATTATATAAAGACAATTCTTACTTGGCATAGCCTATTTGTGCAAGTATTTTACGGTTAAGAAGCCACTATCTACTTATCTTTATAATAGGTTTTGTATGTCGAATATATATTACATGACCAATAAAAAAGAAGATAACCAATAAGATCCGACTATATATATGCATATTGCATTCACCAACTACTTGTGTTATCACTAGATTGTCCAATATTTGAGCCATCGTTTTCTCTATTAGTCTTTGAGTACATAGCCATTGAATCAAGACTATTAGATGACATAATGTTCATCCCAAGAATACCACTGCTTGATCCTAATTAAGGACTTATGTGCTTCATCACCAACTACCATGTCATAAGCCTGGTTAATATTTGGCAGAGACACCCAATTTTGACCTTCCACAACGTAAATTAAGTGTTATCTTCTTCAATTTCAAAACAATTTGAAACAATCATCTTTGGAAAGTCCAAAAATATTTGAAAATCATTTTCTAAGTAATTTTGTTATTTTTCAAAAAGAATTATATTTCTCTCTATATATATGTGTGTACATGGCTTTCAAGTTATATAAATATTTGAAAAATCATCTAAAAAAATATTGTGTAAGTTAGTACGTATCTGTTTCTTTTAAATTAGTTAATAATATCATGTTCGCATTTAAGTTTTTGAAGTATTTTAATTAGTCAGTGTTTCATTATATTGGTGCTTTCCCTAATTCATATCCTCCTATTCTTTCATTATGTTGAACTTCATCTTTGCATTTTATCGAGTTGAGATCCATGTACGAGTCAGCCCTATTGATATACGAGTGTGAGGAAATTTAATACACAGGTATCGAAAAATAAAATATAGTGTTGTATGCTCATATATCAATAAATTTCCTTTTAGCTAAAATATAGTGTTGTTATTTCGATAATCTCCAGATTTTAAGAAGCAAGTGTGTTCACACACCAATCATTACATGACACGTGTTAATTTAATTTAATTTTTTTTTTCATTTTAAGTATTTTCTCTATTTCTCTCTCTCTCATTTAATTTTTGACTTATTTTAATTTTGATTTCATCTTAAATTTCACTTCATCTTCCACCCCCACTTTCAAGCTGATCCATCCCTCCATTTTCTTTCTTTTTCTTCACCTCCCACCCTCACCCCACCCCACGTCAAGTTGAACCCCTCTCCCCTTTTTTCCTTTTCTTTTTCTTCTTCTTCTCCAATCAAATTCTTTATTTCAGTGATATTTTTATTTATTTTTAAATCAGACTATTTTCTAGACTTTATTGAATTATTGATAACAAAACTAATTATTTTTCTAAGAAAATTTAAAATTTTGAAGGTATCATCAATTACTCCTTTTCATATAACTTCAAAATTAGAAATGATAATTTTAAAAGAATCAATGAATTCCCCGAAAATTGAAAGAACTTGATTGAAATCGTATAAGAAAAACTATATGATACCTCCTAATCATCTTGAAATCTAATGGGTTTATCAAATTGTTCGAAATGTAAGAAATATTTAGATAAAGTTTTAAAATTAAAGAGAGTAAAACTAATAGTAGTAAAAAAAACAAAGGAAGGTGAAGTTGTGGTAAAAATGGTGACATTGAAAGTGAGAAGCTTCAATGGAGATGACAATGAATTTTTGAAGAAGAAAGAAAGAGAAAAAAAAGTTAAAATAATAAGAAAATATATTTTATAACAAAATACTTGTAAAAATAAAATTATATTATTTATTTTAGGTTGCTCACTCTCTCTATGTAAGGTGGACAAAAAATGATGTAATAATATCAGTTCAAGATTGTTTAGTGGGGTAATAGGACGCCTTCGCCTGCATAGATAAGGTGTTTTTTTGAAAAATCGGAACAAATTTAGGTGTCACTTTATATCTTTTCTCTTACTTTTATTATTGTAATTATTTGTTTAATTCTAACTTCGATTTTAGTTTAACTTAATTAAACTCCCCTGAAGATGAAACGAATTTGTTTTATGTTGACTTATTTCCAAGATTTCCTTCTTCAACCTTTTTATAAAATTGGGAAAAAAGTCTGAAATATATCCGAACTTTGATCGAAATTGCTGTAACAATCTCAAACTTTGGAAATGACCTTTTACCCCCTGTACTATTTAATAGTGTATTTTAAAGGTATATATGTGCCCACATGGACATCACAAATATTGCATCATTATGAATAGTAATTTGTCCACGTGGGCACATATATACCTTTCAAATACACTATTAAATAGTGCAGGAGGATAATATGTCCTGCTCAAAATTTGGTATTATTACAACAATTTCGATCAAAATTCAAATATATTTCAAACCCTTTTCCTATTCAATTTAATGAAAACATTTAGCTAAGCTTTAGTTATTTTTAAATTTTGTTGTTCAGATGAACATGATAAAGCATTTCCTACTTCATTTTTTCCTTTATTATCAAGGTTTGTTTCCTTATTAATCATTTTTGTATGTTACTAGTGTACGTAAGCAATTGAAAAATACATTTTTATAACCTATAGTTTCTGTTTTATGTTTTTCAAATTTATCTCAAAACGTATGAGTTGATCCATTAATTTATTGTAATTAGTGTATATACTTGCAACTAATTAAGCGTTTTTTACTTCTCTATTTACTGAACTTTTTTGAGTTTACATTTGATTACTTGAAAGACATTAAAAACTTTAATTCAACAAGCACGTGAAACTGTGAAAAGGTTAAAAAATGGGCTATAATTGTCATTGTCCCCATTTTGTTGACAATGGTATGTGTGATGCACTACAACAAAAAGGCTTATTAAAGACCAAAATATAGTGACAAGTTATAAATATGGTTCCTAAAATGTACTTATAAGGATGTTATTATTTACTAGTCTCTATTTGACTAAATTATTTTCTAAAAATAAAATAACTGGTCCCTGAATGAAAATTTCCAGCGGGAAACTACAAGGCACGAGCGGGAACCAAAAGTGAAAGACTAAAAGTCTCTAAAAAATATTCTCTCTCTATAGTAATAACCGAAAACCCCAAAATCGTTGTCTCTCTCAAGCAATATAAAAAATCGCTGAAGTCCTCTATGTTTTCTCTCTTGCTCTAGTCTTTGAATTCCCTAAATCTTGAAAGTTGAAGGCATTATTGGCAGAAAAATCTCCTAATTTTTGAAGATTGAAGGCATTTTTTTTGGAGAAACACGTTTCATCGAGTATCTACATCTAAAGCAAGTTTATTACTCCAAATTCATCTCCCTCTTCTTCTTTTTCGGTATAATTCTTTCTGATGATTGAATATTATGTGGTTGGGCTCTTATGGATACTCATTTTTCGTTAGCACCGAAAATGATAGTTTTGTAAGTAAGGCTGTTGGTTGAGGGTCAAAGAGGAGATAATTGAGAGTTTATTTAAGGATTTTCTCTGTTAAGGTTGCATAATTGCTAGGGCTGCCAAGAAATTTTGGTAAGGCTGGCATTGCAATTTTTTTTCTTTTAGGTGATGAATTAGTTGAATATTTTTACCATTAGTGTCTTTAATTTCAGTACCTAGTTTATATGTTTTGATTTTGAATGGTTCTTTTTATTGTATTACCATTGTATTCAATTTTTAAGTATAATCTGACAGTAAAAAGATTAGACGAGAAAGAAACAAAATTGTTGATGAGCTTTATTAAAGCATCTGAATTTTTTTTATTTGTCTATGAGTAGCTTGAGGATTAGACGAGAAAGAAACAAAATTGTTAATGAGCTTTGTTAAAGCATCTGAAATATTCATTAGCATTCTAGTTTAATTCTACTTTCTCTTTTTCAAGTTTTTACAATTTCTTGAACAACATTGACTCGAAACTAGCTGCCAATCTTTGCTTTCAGCCAATATATTGTGAATATCAAGTTATTTTGTTATCTATACAGTTTTCATGAGTTGGATAGTTGAGTCCAGAATTCTTGAGCAAAATGCACTTTAAGAGAGTTGTTGAGAAGTAGTAGTATTATTAATTACTGTGAGAGAAATTGATTTCTCTCAACATTCTATTGGTTGAAGTTCGTAAAATTTAGTTTGAGTGACTTCTATTTCTACTTACTTTTGATTAATTTAGTGTATTTTTTATTGGATTAAAGTTAAGTTATCCCAAGAACTTTAAAAGCATGTGTGTCATATAATATATTTTGTTGTAGTTACCTTTTTTTTGATGTTTCAAATGTTGTTTGAATTGTTCTTTTCTACTAAAACTATGGATGCATAATGGTTTCTAAAGTTATTACTTGTGGTGCATTTTTGAAATCTTAAGCTACTTGAAAATTCATGGTTGTTTGTCATTGTTGTTTTGCAGTTCTTGATTTCAATTAGATTCTAAATGTTTACTGAAATTACTTGGATCCTCATGTAGTTTGATAAAAAAAAAAGGTTGGAGAAGTGGCTGATGAGTTTAGCTTTGTGAAACATGAAAAAGGTCATTAGTTCACGTGGATGAAAAATTAAACTTTAGATCCATTAAATTTAACTCGTAGTGTGTAGTGTTCTGAACTATTCTGATTGAGTTGGAATGTTTTTCATAGCTCATTGTAGCCTTGAAACATAAATTTATGAATAATATTTTAGCATATTGTCATAAATAGATCTAATATGAAAGAATTTAATAAATCAACAAATAAATATTGTCTCGTCGTTGTTTTTCTTGATAAATCTAGACAATTGTGTCATCTTTAATTGAAGTTCACTAGTAGGTTTAAGATTTTACCTTTGTTAAGACCTTTTAGTTTTATTATATATAGCAACACATATTCAATTAAAAGAAAAAGATTTTATTAGTTCATTTTACATATTTATTTTTTTATCATTAGGATGATTTGACATGTTTAATAGAATCTAATGTTCATCTTAGTAAATTTGTTATCCAAAATTATTATTCATCTAACTCTTATATATAATCAAAGGTTATGGCACTGAGTAAGCAATGAATGCAACTTGTTGATGATCGACTTAATGAGGCCTAGTTTATCGGGGTGGAATTTTTTTTGAATTATGCTTTTCAAAGAACAAGAGAAATGTATGAAATATGATGTCCGCGTGTCAAATATTGTAATACCACATTAAGAACACGTGAGACAGTCAGAACACACTTGAAAGTATATGGAATAATTAAAAATTATACCTTTTGGTATCATCATGGGGAAGTCTTAGGTGAGCCAGAATCAGAATGTGAAGATAGAGATGATAATGAAGTAGAAAATTGTGAAAATGAGGATGAAATACGAGAAATTTTGAGAGATTTCTATCCTAATCATTATGGACACACTGTAGATGTTGATTGTAATGATTATAGCCTATTGGGAGACTTTGAGAAGCCACTTTATCAAGGTTCAAAAATTTCAAAACTTTCAACTTTGATTAAGTTGCTTCACATAAAAAGTATGGGTCGTGGGAGTAATAAGTCATTTACAATGTTGTTAAAATGTTAAAAGAGGAGTTGTTGCCAGATGAAGCCGATTTGCCAAATACATATTACGGGGCAAAGAAGGTAATTCAGAATCTTAGGCTTTCCTACGAAAGAATTGATGCTTGTAGAAATGATTGCATGTTATATTGGAAGGGTGATAAATTACTTGATTCTTGTAAAGTCTGTGGCGAATCCAGATGGAAAGTCGATAAACGTAACGGGGAAGCAAAGAACAAAAAGGGTAAAAAGATAGCATCAAAGATTTTACGCTATTTTCCATTGAAGCATAGGCTTCAAAGGTTATTTATGTCTTCAAAGACATCTTCTCTAATGACATGGCATCATGATGAAAGAGTTGATGATGGAATAATGAGGCACCCAACTGATTTAATGGCATGAAAATCATTTGATGAACTTCATCCTTCATTTGCAGCCGAGCCTCGTAATGTTCGACTTGGACTTGCGAGTGATGATTTTCAACCATTTCGGAATGCAAAAACCTCATATAGCATTTGGCCGGTGGTACTTATTCCTTATAACTTACCGCCTTGGTTGTGTATGAAACAAGAAAACTTTATCATATCCATGCTTATTCCTTGTCCAGATGGTCCAGGTGATGCAATTGACAAATATCTTCAACCCTTAATAGAAGAATTGAAGGAGTTATGGGATATTGGTATTGAGACCTTTGATGCATCAACCAAACAGAATTTTAAGCTACATGCTTCTTTGTTATGGACCATCAATGACTTTCCAACATATGAAAATTTATCTAGATGGAGTACCAAAGGAAAATTGGCATGCCCATGTTGCAACAAAGATACTCAATCAGATTGGCCAAGTGTAAGAAACAATGTTTTATAGGTCATCGACGTTATCTTCCTCTTAATCACAAATGGAGGAATGATAAGAAGTCATTTTATGATACAGAAGAGAAAAGGCTCCCATCAAAAAAACGTTCTGGTATTGAGATCCTTCATCAAGTTCATGATCTTGAAGGATTGCAGTTAACAAAGGAACCAAAGAAAAGAATCAAAATATCACATGATAGTCGAAAAGATAATTGGAACAAGAAGAGTATCTTTTTTGAACTTCCATATTGGGAGGCTCTTTTGTTGCGACATAATTTGGATGTTATGCATATTGAGAAAAATATATGTGATAATATTTTGGGGACAATTATGAATGCCAAAGGAAAGACCAAGGACACTATTAAAACTCGGCAAGATTTGAAAGAAATGAATATAAGGCCGGAGTTCCACCCTATCCAGAAAGGTGAAAAATATGAAGTTCCAACTGCATGTTACACCTTATCTCCACAAGAAAAGGCACAATTTCTGCCTGTTTTTGAAGAATTTAAAGGTTCTAGATGGATTTTCATCCAATATTTCTTAGTGTGTTAACTTGAAAGATCACAAAAATTTCTGGTTTAAAGAGCCATGATTGTCATGTTCTTCTCCAACATTTACTCCCTCTTGCACTACGTGGTATGTTGTCCAAAGAAGTGTGTGAACCACTAATTGAATTGTCTTTATTTTTTAATATGGTTGGAGCTAAGTTATTAAGGATTGATGACTTGGAGCAGAGGCTCAAATTCCTATAACTCTTTGCAAGTTAGAAAAGGTATTTCCTCTTTCATTTTTTGATGTCATGGTGCACTTGCCTATTCACTTAGCTAATGAAGCTATGCTTGGTGGACCTGTCCAGTATCGATGGATGTATCCCATAGAATGATGGTTATATTTTTTAAAATCTCTCATTGGTAATAAGGCTTGGCCAGAAGGTTGTATTGCAGAGGGTTACATTGCAAATGGATGTATGAATTTATGTTCAAGATATCCGCATACAATTGACACAAAATTTAATAGGCCAGAACGGAACTATGATGGTGGTCAGAAACAATATGATGGGGGATTATCTCTATTTTGTCAATTTGTAAAAAACATTGGGGGCTCCAAAACAGCGTGATCTTGAAGCAAATAAATTAGAGCAAGCACATTTATACATACTGAAGAATTGCGATGAAGTTCTATCATTTCTAGAGTATGATTTTTTTCTACATATCATACTTCATTGCCTTGTTTCTTTAGGATTAATTTTTTTGTATGACATTGTCACGACCCAAGCCTAGGGCCTAGACGTGACCGGCGAATGGGGAACTCGAAGGAACCCCAAACAAGCCTCATAGCGTATCTTACACATCATTGGTCGCGGAAGCAATTAAAATGACCATAAGCGATAAGCATAATCAAGGGGGAAATCGGGACTAAGGGAGCAAGAAAAAAGAAGAAGAAATGATACATAAATACCATAGATGAATCAAGCTCAAACATAATACACAACTTGTCCAACACCACCTCTAAACATAGGTACTTTAGCGGGGGCCAAGACAAACAACTGGGCTCACCCTCATAGTCAAAACATAACTAAAAGGAAAAGTCTTATACATAGCAAAAGATCATAAGCAATGTCCCCGGAATGGAGGACTCACCAATAACCTTGATAGAAAATCGTATTAGCCACGCGGAGGACGAGGGTCAAGCGGTGCTCCGGTCCCTACATGGTGACATCATGTAGGCATAGAGTATGCGTTAGTACGTTTGAATGTACTAAGTATATGGGATGCAATGCAATGCAACAAGGGATGGACATCATAGGCAAAATGCATAATCGTACCCGATAGACAGCATATTAATGAGATGATATGTATAATGATGCTTATATAAAAATCATATTTAGTAGGGCATAGTATATGTGTAGTGAGTGACCATCAATATAGTATTTCCAAGGCCTACCACCCCATTGGAGAGGCGAAACAGGTACAAACCCCTCAATATGGTTACCCGGGCCTACCACCCCCCGAGCTAGGGACCAAGGTACAAACCCCTCGATATGGTTATACGGGCCTACTACCCCCCGTACTAGGCAACCAAGGTACAAACCCCTCGATACGGTTATACAGGCCTACTACCCCCCGTACTAGGCAACCAAGGTACCAACCCCTTGATACGGTTACCCGGGCCTACAACCCCCCGAGCTAGGCTTGGTCGACTCACACACTATATAGAGAAAATCATATACATGTATCCATTTCATCATCATTTCAATACTTATGTAATCATCCGACTCATAGGACGTACATTGGACCTTCCATTTCATAAGAATTCTATAAATGGCATTTTATCAAACATATGGTGGGCTACTTGTTCATGTAAATAAAATCATGTGTTTCAAGAGTACTAAGTCCAACCAATTTCAAAATCCATATAAAACAGTCCACCAACAACATACATATATATATACATATATAACAACCTTCATAATTTGATCATGGAGGCATGAAAACCATAAACATCATATAATCATTCCATTTCATGATAATATACAAAATTAGACCATAATAGGATGTGTAGTAATAATTCCATAATTCAAGAGTTCATAAATGATCATAAGGACCCATAAACTTGAAGTAAAATAGAGGATAAATGGTTGGACTTGTGGAAAGGAAGGTTTCCACAATCAACCCACATACCTCAACTTTGGAGAATTCTTGATGAAGATTGGAATGGAGAATTGCTTGAGATTGAATCTTGAATCCGGAATTAAAGCTTGGGATCCTTGAATTTGGTTGATGATTTTGGTGGAATTTTTGGAGAGGGTTTAGAGAGAGTTTTTGGATGTTTTGAAGTTAAATGACTAAGTATGGATATGTCCCCTTTTTATAAAAAAACGTCCCAACACTTAGAAAAAAAATTGAGGCGGGTGAACACTGTTTTCGGCTACTGGAATTTGCATTTTCTGCCGGACAGGTTTTACGAAAATGGTCATAACTCCTTCATCCTAACTCGGAATGAGGTGAAACAAATTGCGTTGGAAAGCTAACTCACAGAGCTTTAATTTTTATAGTTTGAGCTCCTTCCAGTTCCTTGTGTGCTGAGAGATATGCCCCTTTAAAGTTGACCCTCAAAATCGCATTTTTTTGCGATTTTTGAATTTTGATACGGTTGTTCTAAAATTCGGGTTAGACTCATTTCCCACTCAATTTGACCCCCTGAATAAGAATATGAAGTCGAATTTCCGAAATGATGCACGGATTTTGAGATATATGGAAATTACAATTTTAGGTGTTTTCGAAGCACATTTTCAGGCATTTTTGGGGTCGTTTCAGACATTTGTGGTTCCATTTAAATTTGTAGAGAATTTGCGCAAATTCATGTAGATTCTACTCAACTCTTGTCTGATGATGAATCGAATAGACAATTTATTGAATGGTTTCAAGATAAGGTGAGTAATATATACACATCAAATTTGGAAATCTAATATTGAGTTACTCATTTAGAAGTGATCAATTTTATCTTGTTGATAGGTTGCACAATTGCATAAAGAAGATGATAGTCAGATCATGGAAGATCTCCTCGCATTTTCACGTGGTCCTACTAAATATGTATTACATTACAATGGCTACATTGTCAATGGATATAGATTCCATGCAGAAGATTATGACAAAAGTTTAAGGACTCAAAATTGTGGTGTGGTTGTCATTGGTGAAACTGATAAACATAGTGAGAACATTGATTACTATGAAGTTTTAACCGATGTTCTTGAATTCCAATTCACGGGTAGAAGAGTTGTTTTGTTTGAATCCAAATGGTTTGATGCATATGATAAGACAAAAGGAGTGAAAATAGATGAGTATGACATTGTAAGTGTAAATTGGGGGTGATTTCTGAAAATAAATGAGCCTTTTATATTAGCTGATCAAGCCTCTCAAGTATTTTATGCTAATGATAATTCCAATAGAGGTTGGTGTGTAGCGAGAAAGATACCATCTCGTGATTTCTATGAAATTGTGCAACAAAAGGACAATGAATTTGAAGATTTAGAAAATTCTTCACAAAATAAACGAAAAAGAATGACTGAGGTGAAGTATCTCCTTAAGCTTTAGCATATTCATTATTATACATTTTGATACATGATTATTGTTAGTACATTATTTTTATAGTGTCTTAATTTTTTTTTTGGCAAGTAGATGATTTTTAGAATGTTTTTTCATTTTTTCGTTAACACATCGTCTTTGTTTTTTGATAGATTTGATATGAAACCATCAAAGGATGAAAATGAGGTGACATCTAGGGTCAAAGCTACTACCAAATATGCATATGTGGCACCGGGTGCTATAGGAAAGGGACGAGGAAGAGGGCTTAAGCCTATGTTGTCTTTAGGGGTGTCAAGAACTGATATTCCATTTTCTCCATCTACTGATCAAGTTATGCAGTACAATCAATTTACTGAAACGAGTATGATTTTTTATTTTTATTTGTGTTATTAATTTGTACGAGGAATTTTATTACTAATTTTTTATTGTCGCTTTTCTTATACTAGGTGTGGTTGCAAAGGGATGAGGAAAAGGTCTTAGATCTATGTCTAATGCTCAAGGAGTGAGAACAATGAACAAAAACTACTTGAGTGTTGAGAAAGGACATATTCCATCTTTTTCATCTACTGAGGAACTTATGCAATACATCAAAACAAATTCAACAAGTATGATTCTACAATTTATTATGTTTTAGAATTTAATTTAATTTATTGCTAATGTTTATCTGATATAATTTCTTGCACTAGGTGCTCAAGGGAAGTCTCAAGGGCTTAAATCTATGTGCTCAATTGAAGATTCTGAAATTGAGGAGCGATCTTTCAATCAAAATGCTCGTTATGTAAGTCAAAGTATGTCAAGACCTTCTGTTGCTCAAGGATGGTGAACAATGAATAAAAATTTTTGGCTTCTGAGAAAGAGCATAAGCAAGCTGATGTTCCAATTTCTCTTTCTACTGATGATGTTATGGAGTCCACCCCAACATTTGAATCAAGTATGATTTCTTAAATTTTTTTCTTTTTCAGAATTTAATTTAATTTAATTAAAGTACTTTTACTGATATAATTTCTTGCATTAGGTTTTTCTCAAGAATTGCGAATAATGAATAAAAAGTTTTTGGCTTTTGAGAAAGAGCATATGCAAACTGATGTTGCAGTTTCTCTTTCTACTGATAATGTTATGGAGTCCACCCCAACATTTGAAACAAGTATGATTTCTTAATTTTTTTCTTTTTCAGAATTGAATTTAATTTAATTCAAGTAATTTTACTGATATAATTTCTTGCATTAGGTTTCTTTCAAGGATGGAGAACAACAAATAAAACTGCTTTGGCTCATGAGAAAGAGAGTTTGAACTATGATATTCCAATTTCTCCTATTGATCAAGTTAAACAGTCTGCCCACACAGCTAAAACAAGTATGCTTTCATTTATGATATCTATTTAATCACAAGTTTATCATATGTACAATATTTTCTACCATTTATAAACTATGTAAATGTAGGTTCATGTGCTACTGGAATGGATAAAAAGGTTCAAGGAAGTAACAAGTGCAAAGAAGTTGCATCGCTTGATATTGGACAAAAGCTAAAAGTGACATTTTACAATAATCAAACAGTTGGAAAGAATAGTAATCTATTTTCGAGGCAATTGGGAAAAATAGTTCGTGATCGTAATATATGTCCATTGGGAGTATCATCATGGAAACACATTAAGGAGGAAAAGCTAAATCACATGTGGGCTGTTGTTAAGGTAATTGGATTAAATATTTCAATTTCTTCTTGGGCTACTCTCTTCTTAATACAATTATCGATTCTTAATACTAGGACTGTGACTAATTTGAGCTTTGTTAAAGCTAAGGAATTGAAGATTAGCTTAAACAAAATACAAGTTGTTCCTGTGATTATAGTTGATGTGAACCTATGTTTGATACATTATAGGATAAATTTGATAGTGATGACACGAATAGTCGTCGAGATAATGTTTTGGGATGGATGAAACAGTTATGGAATAAATGGAGAGGTCAATTGCATGCAAACTATGTGAAAGGTAAGCCTATACAAGATGCTCTTAAGAATATGCCTAAGGGGGTAGAAAAGAAGCAATGAGAGTGGTTGGTAAAAGAACATTTTACTTCAAAAGATTTTCAGGTTTGACATTTTATCTAATTATGTAATTTTGTTTCATACTATGATCTCATTTTGATAATCTATTTATAACATTTGCATCTAATGTTGTTACTCAAATATAGGCGAGAAGCAATAGAAACGCAATAAATAGAGCTAAGCTGAAGATGCTTCATCATATTGGTAACAAGCCAATTAGAGAGATTATTTATCAAAAGGTGTTATCATCAAATCTTTTTCTGTTTTAATATTGATGAACCGTTCTTTGACATGCTTACTTTTATGTAAAGGGCGGAAAAGATGGCAATCCACCATATTTGGCAACTATCTTTTATGAGACTCGCAAGAAGAATAACACACTTGTTGATTCTGAAACAATCGAAAAGCATGTGCGTTTGGTTAATTGAACATGTTCTTAACATTTAGTTTATGGTATATGAAAAAAACCTCATCTATACACTTTGTAGGCTCAAATTCAAAAATTGGTGGAGTCTGAACCATCACTTTCTAGCATAGAAATTGTTGAGAAATGCTTTGGACATCAAAGTCGTAGTCATGTATTTGGCTTTGGAGGTGGAGTAAAAGCAACAGATTCAAAAGGTGGGGCTTCCTCAAAAGCTGAATTGTTGGCTGAGCTATGTTCAACTCAAAAAGAAAATCAGTTTTTGAAGGATTGCATGTCTAACTTTCAAAATGAGATGAAAGAACTGAAGCAATTGAAAGAAATTTTTGTAGCACAACACCCTAATTTCCAACCTCCAATTCAAGAGAATGACTATTAAGATACTTGATGATACCATGTGAGTAAAAACTTACCTGAAATATCAATTTATTGTGTTGGTTCTGCATAGCGTAGCTATTAGTTGTTGGTTGTTTTATTGTAAAATATATTTGTGTGTTTGATAAATATTATAAAAGTAGTTGAATGATTATCGTGCTGTAACAGTTCCTGTAAAATTAAAGTGGTTGACATACTGCATACTATGATTTCGATCTTATATCTTAAGGTTTCTGTTGGGTAGTGCAGAGTGGCTTCGATTAAGGTGTGAGTACATTGTCCTAGTTGTATCTGTGAGAGTGAAAATGTAATCATATACAGTACATATAGTGGTTTCTGTTTTCGTGTATACCTTTAGACTTCCCATGTTGGTTAGAACATGTACAATGTAACTTTATATTTTTTTAGCACACTAACTCCTGATGAAATTTTGCAGAGAAAAAGGGACTTTTGACTCTTTAAGGATTTTCAAGTGAGGACAAGAAACTCATTTAGAACATGTAAGCTTCTTCTATTCCAGCTCTTCTCTACTCCTGTGATAAAATTTTTATGCTCTGCCATATAGTTATAAAATTGAAAAGGCTTTGGACCCTTTCTATCATGCTCCTCCATTTTTACTAAGTGGACAGTGATCTGAAAAGTAGGGTTCCAAGATTACTCCCTCTATGTTTGAGTACCATTGTTGAACTCATTCAGCATTAACAATCTGTCACTTGGTGCTGCAGCATTTTAGAATTTGTCACTTGGTGTTGCAACATTTTAGAAGTTGTCACTTGGAGCTGGAGTATTCAACATTTTAGAATATGTCACTTGGTGCTGCATCATTGTTGATCACTGGTTCTAAGTCAACCATAAGGCCCTCTTGTAGTTCAATTTTATGTAACCCATACACTGCTCCAAAGTAAAATTCAATATTCAATTTTATTCCAGTACAATATCCAAAGATAAACTGTTGGTGCACAACATCAACTCTAAAGTCGATGATAGAGTAGTTTCGTAATACCCAAATCCTTCCCCTCTGATCAATAATGTAGTTCGCAACCCATCTCCATTTATCCCCAAGCTTCTTTATGATTTTTGGTGCTCTCTCTTCTTTGACTTTGTTTTCTAGTACAACTAATAGAATAAAATTATTTTCTCTACAAAATGCCTTCATCTCCTTATGCTTATACACTTGATTAGTGCCTCTTACATTACATGTTATGCTGCTCATTAAAATTGAGTTTTGTGTTGCGCTACTCCTCATCCACATCGTTTACCATGTACCCCAATCTCCTGCATTATTTTCCTATGAGTAACCTGTGTAATAGCTTGTGTAATGGTGTGAATGAATTAGATGTCTCCAGTCCCCTATCCATGTTCATACCCACGCTCGTCGAATAGTCCCCATCATTTGATAAAGTGTTACATTTTTAGTCCTACTTTTAAACAAACAGAATGTCCTATGTTCTACATTAAGCAAACAAAATGTCCTACCGAATGTCTTGAGTATCTATGCTTAGTTATACATGTATATGTATTCCTATAGGTGGTCTGAGTTATGTGGGAAGAGGAGAATGAAGGTTACTCTATTGTATTCCATAGAGTAATACTCCATTTTATTTAGAAATTGTTATTTGATTTAATCACACCTTTCTGTTTATTTTTATATATAGGTTTTCTAAATGAAAGTTTAAATTCTTTTACAGATTTTGGATGCTGAAATTTGCAGAAACCCGATGTTAAACAACATGTAGATTGACCATTTTTTGCTGGGAAGGTGAATGCACAACTTTGGATTACATATAGTTTAAGGATAGTATATGATTTTTTTGCAAAGGATTCATGATCATAATATTGTTACTAGCTTACCTATCACGCCCCGAGCCTACATCCTGGGCGGGACTGGCACTCGAGAACCATTGCTGGCCCCAAGCGAACCCTTGGCCTGACTTACTTACTCAGCGGAAGACTATATGCAATAAGAAAGGAATTCAAATGCTAAACAACTTAACTGTCTCAAACTGAACTCATAATGTTTTGAAAATAAACATTTAACTTAACCAAAATGGCAACTCAAATATGAACATAAGTCAATAACAAAATGATGACGAATGAACTAACATCTGACTGACTATCTATGAAGCCTCTAAAACAACTGAGATGGTTGTCGGGACAGGACCACGACATCCTAATGAACTATCTAATACTGAAAGTAAACAAAAAGGATCCTCCGGAATGCTAAGAGGCTCACCAACAGACTCTGAACTGCTCATTGGATCAACGATGCGCTGGATGCCGATCCTAGTTACCTGCGTCTGCATCATAATACGATGCAGGCCAACTTGCATTAGTACATTGAATGTACAAGTATGCGAGTTGGAGTGCTAAACACAACATAGGCTTGAAAAGAATCTGAAAGTAACTAAAGAACTTACCTAGCTCAACTCAACTCAACATAACTGAACTCATTTCAATATAAAACAGTTTAAAACAAGTGTAATTTAAAGAAAAGTTGTTTAAAACATGATGTCGACTCTGTGTGTATGCAAAGATACAAATAACTCTGAGATGTATGTAAAAATATAAATAAACTGATGTACATAAAAATACAAAGTACTGCTGTGGGAGTTTCTCTAACCGATAACCATCGCATAAGAGCTATTGTGATGATACAGCGATCTCCCTCACGCTGCCTGCGCATCCTATACCCTGCCAGGGGTATAGGACCTAAATTACTAAGTGGATCCACTAGTCTATGCGAAAAGGATTCATCTAAAAAGTATGACCCTTTTCTACCCATGATGGCTACATGGTTTATGGAGATGTGACTTATCTGAACTCAAGCTCGTCCCCATATCGATGCTCAATATTACTACCAAAATATGATACTAGTTCTTTATGTTTAAAACATACTTCTTTCTGTGATTTGAGATAATTGCTCAAAAACTTAGCTCAAAGGCTATCTTGGAAATCAAAGTTTCCCCTCTTGCTTAATTATGAAAGCATTTACTCTTTTCTGAAAACTTGCCTGAAGGCTCTTTGGAAATCAAGGTTTCCTTTCTTGTTTAAATGTGAAAACATTTTAAACCCTTTGGGAATACAAAGTCCCCAAATACATTTGAAGAAATGAACTTCAAGCTTCAATCTTTACTCTTTACTCAACTTGAACTTTAAGTCTTAAAACAAAGTTAAAAGCATTGGCAAAAACTTCTTGAAAAGTCTCTAAGAACTTCCTAGACTTGGCTCATGACTTTCCTTGAATTTGAATTTATGGATTCAACGTTATGATTCATGTTTCTAGATGATTTTTAGATGTTTAGAGTAGTTAGAATGAATTAAAAATGTTAGTACACTTTAGAAGGACTTAAATAGACTAAACGGTGAAAATTGGTGAAAAACGATGATTTAGGCGCATCCCGGGAGTGCCGCGCCAACCCCAACTTACTGGGGCTCAAATCTGGCGCACCGCCCTAGCCTTCCTAGTGCTATGGGGGTGCCTCGTGCCACCTATGCCTTAGGCAAAAATCTGACGAACTTCTGGTCTCGTTTTCTGATCATAAATCGATTTTAATCGATTCTTTTTCTCAAATTCACTTTAGAATCAGATACCCAAGGTACATACACAAAATCTAAATCATACAACTCAAGGAGTCAACACTTTAATATCAAGAAACTCTTTAATCTCAACTCATATTCAAGAATGAAATCAATTCAAGAACAACTATCAAGAACATCAAATTCTTAATCATTTTAGGACGTAAATACGCTGAATTAAACATGCTTGGTGTGTGGGTGAACTAATCCAACGCTATGTGATCTCACATACCTTGTAGGGATCACCCCCGACGAAAACCATGATCTAAGCTTGAAGAACTTGACGATTTCCTTGCTTTCCCCTTCTCTTTTCTCCTTTTCTTTTCTCTTCTCTAAACCCCTAACTCTATTCCAAAAGTGTAAACTGAACAAGTTCAGTTTAGACCCTTAATTAATTCACTAAAACGAATTTAATTAATTGGATAAGGAAAAGACCAAAATACCCTTCCAAAATCCGGATTGGACATTTCCTTAATCCAACAATCCAACTTCCAAAGGGCATAACTCACTCATACGAACTCGAAATCGCGCAAACTCGGTGGCATTGGAAAGATAATTCCAAGAAATTGCCTACCATTTCTGAAAGTCCTCCTAACTCATCCTGAGATAGAAGTTATGGCTATTTGAAGTTGACCAAAAACTCACTTTTCCTAACTTAAACAAATTTCCAGATTTTCAATTCTTTCCAAAAATGACTATTTCCAATTCTTAGCTTCTTTCTAGCTATTTCAAATTGCGAGATGTTACAATATCTCCCCCTTGGGAACATTTGTCCTCGAATGAGATTACTCTTACTAGGCTAAGGGTGATAACATCAAGTTCAAACACCCCACAAGCAAAGCAATTACAACATGCTAACTTATAATTTAAAGAGTACTAAGAAGAGAATTAGTACCTTGTTTTGCACTTTCTCTGGATTCAAAGAGATGTGGATATCTTTTCTTCATATCCTTCCCAGCTTCCCAAGTAGCTTCCTCAACAAATTGTTTCCTTCAAAGAACCTTGACTGATGCTACTTCCTTAGTCCTCAGCTTGTGAACTTGGCGATCTAGAATCTGAACAAAAATCTCCTCATAAGATAAGCTATCCTTGATCTCAATATTTTTAGTTGGTATGATCAATGAAGGATCGCCCATGCACTTCTTCAACATGGAGACATGAAATCTCGGATGAAATGTTGCTAACTCTTGAGGTAGTTCTGATTCATAAGCCACCTTGCCAATCCTTTTGGAAATTCTAGAAGGACCAACATACTGGGGACTAAGTTTCCCCTTCTTACCAAACCTCATAACACCCTTCATGGGTGGAACTTTCAAGTATACCCAATCACACAATCCACCTTGATACTTCAAAACACTATCTCCCCTTTGTTCAAAAGCCATCACTTTTTGCTTATGAACACTTACCTTTTAATTCAAGCAATAAAGGATCTTGGTCTTGCTTTCCTTTTACTTCTGACACTAATGATGATTCAATCCCATTCATCACCACCACTCCTCTTTTTGTGGAATCCATTAGTCGAACTCATAATCGTGCAAGTCTATGCACCTCTTTTGCTAACTCTTTCTTATCTTCCTCAAAATGGGCGGTACTACCCACAGACAAACTGCTTAAGGCATCAGCAACAACATTAGCCTTACTTGGGTAGTAAAGAATACTCATGTTATAATCCTTGAGTAATTCTAACCACCTCCTTTGTCTGAGATTAAGCTCTTTATGACTAAGCACATACTGAAGACTTTTGTGATCGGTGAACATATCCACATGCACACTATAAAGATAACGTCGCCACATTTTCAAAGAAAATACTATGGAAGCCAATTCTAAATAATGGGTTGGGTAGTTCTTCTCGTGAACTTTCAACTGTCGGGAGGCATAAGCTATAACTTTGTCATTCTACATTAAGACAGAACCTAAACCAACTCTAGATGCGTCACTATACACTATACAACCTTGAGTACCTTCTGGTAAGGTCAAAACTGGGCAGTAGTTAACCTCTTTTTCAATTTCTAAAAGCTTTTCTCACAAGCTTCAGACCATTCAAACTTCATTGTCTTCTGAGTCAACTTGGTCAAAGGAGAAGAAATAGACGGGAACCCTTCGACGAACCTTCTATAATAGTCAGCCAACCCCAAGAAACTCCTAATATTCGTTGGAGATGTGGGTCTAGGCCAGTTCTACACTGTCTCTATCTTCTGAGTGTCAACTCTAATTCCATCACCGAAAACTATGTGGCCCAAGAATGCCACAGACTCAAGACAAAACTCACACTTAGAGAACTTGGCATACAACTTCCTATCTTTCAATGTCTGAAGAACTATTCTGAGATGGCTAGCATGATTTTCTTCATTCCTTGAATAGATTAGTATATCATCAATGAAGACTATAACAAACATATCATAGTAAGGTTTGAAGACTTTATTCATAAGGTCCATGAACGCTGCTGGTGCATTAGTCAAACCGAACGACACGACCATAAACTCATAATGACCTTAACGGGTCTTGAATGTTGTCTTTGGAATATTACATTCCCTTTTTTTCAAATGCTCTTATAACTCTTTCAACTCTGCTGGTGCCATTCTATATGGCGGACTAGATATAAGACGAGTATCTGGAAGAAGGTCTACACTGAAGCCTATTTCTCTCTCAGGAGGGACTCCGGGTAGATCATCTGAAAGACTTCTAGGAACTCTCTTACTACTGAAATTGACTGAATATGAGTTATCTCAACACTAGAGTCATTAACTCGGACTAAGTGATAGATACAACCCTTAGAAACTAACTTCCTTGCCTTAAGGTACGAAATGAAACGACCCTTAAGCACTGCTCAACTGCTTTTCCACTCTAAGACTGGCTCATTTAGAAACTAAAACTTTACAACTTGAGTTCTACAATCAACTGAGGCATAACAAACATGAAGTCAGTCCATACCTAGAATGACATCAAAACCTACCATGGTACTCTTGTGATTGACTGAAACGGAACAATCACGATAAACTCTTTCTGCTAGAATAGAATTACCAACAGGTGTAGAAACACTGAAGGGTTTACAAAGTTGCTCAGGAATAACATCAAAATTCATAGCAACATAAAGAGCTACAAAAGGTAAACTCGCTCTTGGGTCTAGCAAAGAATAAACAGTAAAGTCAAAGACTTGGATCATACCAGTGACAGCATCTGGCGAATCCTCTTGCTCTTGGCGACTATTGATAGCATACAAGCGGTATGTTCCTCCACCAGTACCTGAAGTAGCTTCTCTAGGTGCAACTCTGTCTGGTGAAGCAACTGAAGAAGACTGGGCTTTATTACCCTCTTTACCATTACTCTGCCTGTTCTCAGGACACTCTCTCATAAAATGACCGTTCTGACCACACTTGAAACAACCAGTGGAGCCATCACGACACATCTGTGAGTGGTTCCTACCACACTTAGTACATGCAGGAGGCTTACTACCCCTTTGTACAATACTGCCTTGAGAATAGACAAGTTTAGCTCTGAAACTCTGGGAATTCTGACTACTGTATTCACATTTGTTCTTAGGTGCAGGGGCACTAGCAGATGATGGGGCAGGTCCCTTCTGTTTCTGTTGGAAGGAAGACCGGTTCGCACTACTCTTTTGCTGCCTGAACTCGTTCTTTGATGTCTTAGCTATTTTATTCTTAAACTATTCTCTATCCTTCAGCTTATTCTCCTCAACTTGTTGTACATGGATCATAAGCCTTGCTAGGTCCATATCCCCTATCAGCATAGCTGCCTTGCCTTCCTTGCTTGACTGACGATACAACCCAATAACAAATAAAGTCATCCTGCTACTCATGTCAGCAACCATCTCCGAAGCATAACGGGAAAGTTGTGTGAACTTTATACTGTACTCATGAGCACTCATAGACTCCGGATTAAGGGTGAGAAACTCTCTTATCTTTACCTCTCGCAATTTACGGGGAAAGAAACGCCCCATGAGAGCACTCTCAAACACAATCCAACTCACTATTGGCGCATCCTCAGGCCTATTCTTTTTCCATTGGTCGAACTAGATTGTAGCGACACCCTTCATTTGGTATGCAACTACTTCCACCCTCTCCGCATCAGCAACATGCATCACATCAAATACCCTTTTCAGCTCCTCAATGAAGTTCTCCGAATCCTCAGTGACACTTGAACTTGTGAAGCTTGGTGGGTTCATCTTTAAAAGCTCACAGATCCTTGAAGTATCAGCCACTTCCTGTCGATTATATCTCTGTCTAACTTGATAGGTTGCAACTTGACTTAACATCCAAATAACTTCACGGAATTCATCATGGGTAACCTCTCATTGGGGTTGCACATCTAGTGCATTAGGTACTATTTGTTACTCGACATTTCTCCTAGCAGGATGACCTCTGACTACTCTTTGTGAAGGCATGATTATCTAGAAACACGTGCAAGCACGAATTAGAGGGAAACTTTTTAGGTATCAAACTCTAACGCACGAAATGAGTGTGAAAGAAGTGAGAAATTTTCCTAAATGTTGCAACCTCCTAATTATAGATGTGGCGCGTTTCACATCGATAAATAGGACTCTACAAACACGGTTTCATGGACTCCCTAGGACTCTTGAACTCTAGTCTCTGATACCAAGTTTGTCACGCCTCGAGCCTACACCCTAGGCGGGACTGGTACTCGAGAACCATTGCTGGCCCCAAGAGAACTCTTGGCCTGACTTACTTACTCAGCGGAAGACTATATGCAATAAGAAAGGAATTCGAATGCTAAACAACTTAACTGTCTCAAACTGAACTCATAATGTTTTGAAAATAAACATTTAACTTAGCCAAAATGGCACCTCAAATTTGAATATAAGTCAATAACAAAATGATGACGAATAAACTAACATCTGATTGACTATCTATGAAGCCTCTAAAACAATTGAGATGGATGTCGGGATAGGCCCATGACATCCTAATGAACTATCTAATACTGAAAGTAAACAAAAGGGATCCTCCGGAATGCTAAGAGGCTTACCAACAAACTTTGAACTGCTCACGGGATCAACGATGCGCTGGATGCCAATCCTAGCTACCTGTGTCTGCATCATAATACGATGCAGGTCAACTGGCATCGGTACATTGAATGTACGAGTATGCGAGTTGGAGTGCTAAACACAACATAGGCTTGATAAGAATCTGAAAGGAACTGAAGAACTTACCTGGCTCAACTCAACTCAACATAACTGAACTCATTTCATATAAAGCAGTTTAAAACAATTGCAATATAAAGAAAAGTTTTTTAAAACATGATGTCAACTCTGTGTATATGCAAAGATACAAATAACTCTGAGATGTATGTAAAAATACAAATAAACTGATGTATATAAAAATACTAAGTACTGCTGTGGGAGTTTCTCCAACCGACAACCATCACATAAGAGCTATTGTGATGACACAACGATCTCCCTCACGCTGCCAGCGCATCCTAAACCCTGCCAGGGGTATAAGACCTAAATTACTAAGTGGATCCACTAGTCTATGCGAAAAGGATTCATCTAAAAAGTATGACCCTTTTCTACCCATGATGGCTACAGGGTTTATGGAGACGTGACTTATCTGAACTCAAGCTCGTCCCCATATCGATGCTCAATACTACTACCAAAATATGATACTAGCTCTTTATGTTTAAAACATACTTCTTTCTGTGATTTGAGATAATTGCTCAAAAACTTAGCTCAAAGGCTATCTTGGAAATCAAAGTTTCCCCTCTTGCTTAATTATGAAAGCATTTACTCTTTTCTAAAAACTTGCCCGAAGGCTCTTTGGAAATCGAGGTTTCCTTTCTTGTTTAAATGTGAAAACATTTTAAACCCTTTGGGAATACATAGTCCCTATATACTTTTGAAGAAATGAACTTCAAGCTTTAATCTTTACTTTTTACTCAACTTGAACTTTAAGTCTTACAAACAAAGTTAAAAGCATTTGCAAAAAACTTCTTGAAAAAAGACTCTAAGAACTTCCTAGACTTGGCTCTTGACTTTCCTTGAATTTGAATTTATGGATTCAAGGTTATGATTCATGTTTCTGGATGATTTCTAGATGTTTAGAGTAGTTAGAATCAATGGAAAGTGTTAGTACACTTTAGAAGGTCTTAAATAGACTAAACGACGAAAACTGGTGAAAAACGATGATTTGGACGCATCTCGGGCGTGCCGCGCCAGCCTCAACTTACTGGGGCTCAAATCTGGGCGGCGCGCCGCCCCAGCCTTCCTGGCGCTATGGGGGCGAGTAGCGCCACCTGTTCCTTAGGCAAAAATCTGACAAACTTTTGGTCTCGTTTTCTGATTTTAAATTGATTTTAATCGATTTTTTTTCTCAAATTCACTTTAGAATCAGATCCCCAAGGTATATACACAAAATCTAACTCATACAACTCAAGGAATCAACACTTTAATATCAAGAAACTCCTTAATCTCAACTTATATTCAAGAACGAAATCAATTCAAGAACATCAAATTCTCAATCTTTTTAGGACGAAAATATGCTAAATTAAACATGCTTGGTGCTTGGGTGAACTAACCCAACGCTATGTGATCTCACATACCTTGTAGGGATCACCCCCGACGAAAACCACAATCTAAGCTTGAAGAACTTGACGATTTTCTTGCTTTCCCCTTCTCTTTTCTCCTCTTCTTTTCTCTTCTCTAAAACCCTAACTGTTTTCCAAAAGCGTAAACTGAAAAAGTTCAGTTTGGACCCTTAATTAATTCACTAAAACGAATTTAATTAATTGGATAAGGAAGAGACCAAAATACCCTTCCAAAATCCAGATTGGACATTTCCTTATTCCAACAATCCAACTTCCAAATGGCGTAACTCACTCATACGAACTTGGAATCGTGCAAACTCGGCGGCGTTGGAAAGATCATTTCAAGAACTTTCCTAACATATCTGGAAGTTCTCCTAAATCATCCTGACCTAGAAGTTATGGCTTTTTGAAGTTGACCAAAAACTCATTTTTCCTAACTTAAACAAATTTCCAGATTTTTAATTCTTTCCAAAAATGACTATTTCCAATTCATAGCTTCTTCCTAGCTATTTTAAATTGCGAGATGTTACATTACCTCATTGTTGTACAGTGAGATGACTTATACTCACGTTGTTTTGTAATTACATTATATATTATATATGAAAGTGACAACTTTAAATTGATGATCATATTTTCTAGGTGCAAATTCAAACTGATCTAAGGACTAGATTGTTAGTCCTTATTCCTTTGGGTAGGAAATTTGTAATGGTTGTAAAATGATTTATGGACCACCTTCAAAATGGTCCCGAAATGATTTAGAAATCAACTTAAAAGTTTTCGTAAATTGGATGAGCTACAAACTGGCCACAGACTCATTTACGAACCAGTTTCAAACTGGCCGCAAACTGATTTACAAACCAGCTTAAATTAAAGCTGGTGACAAACTGATTTACAGACCAGCTTAGAAGTCGTCCCAAAATGATTATGGACCAATGAGAAACTAGTCGCAAAATGATATATGGACCAGTTAGTAACTAGCCGCAAAACGATTTAACGACCACAATTTCAATTTCAATAAGTGCGAATAGGTACCAGATATATGGTCCCTAAAAGTATTTTAAGGACCAGTGCTATACTAGTCGCGAAAACGAATCAGCGACCAGTCCGATAATCCCATCTCTAAAGGTCCCTAGCGACTAGGGCTATAAGGACAAGTGTAACTGGTCGCTATTTCCCATTTTGGGACCAGATTCGTACTTATAGCGACCAATTTTCCCTTCGCTATTGGGCAGTTTTCTTGTAGTGATGGTTGGTGTCCTTGAATCCAAAAATAAAAAGGACCATAATTGAGGGTGTTTATGATATGATTAAAAATTGACCACCTTTAAAATCATATCAAAAGGATTAAATAAATTAATTTTTATTTTGTTTTTTGTTAGGTTTGGATTTAAGTTTTAAAAAATAGATAATATTTTGTTTGGATTATAATATATCAACCTAAATTTTAAGTATAAAGTACATAACTTTCAATAATTTGGGCATTAATTATATCTTATCTTGAAAGTTTTTCAAATTACAATAAATTTGAATTTTTCAGAACTCGCAGATACATTGTTCCTTCGCTCGATACATAGCGACCGATACATAAGTTATGTATCCAATATTACTACAACAAAAATACATTTTAACGGCAATAAATATACACATTAACAAAGAGTGCTAAAATATTTACCGGGATTAGTTAATTGCAATTGGCTCAAATGTTGTTAAAGGCTTTAAGGACATTTACAAAGAGTGTTAATTGTCGCTAAAGATGATTTTTAGTGTAGTGTACATAAATATAAACCAGATTCATACTTATTTAGGTTTGAAATAATTGAGATCATGTATCAACCAGTGTTTTAAAAGGCGTGAGGCGAGGCGAGGCGAGGCGTTTTACTTAGTATAGGGCGAGGCGTAAGCCTCGAGACATGGGGCGTAAGCCCTATGGATCTTTAAATTTTTAATTTATAATATAGTGTAATAATATAATAACACTAAATTTTAAAAAAAAAATCAATAGTTTGAAATTATTACAAATATGATTCATTAAACTAATAGAAAATAAAAGTTTTAACATAATAATACAAGTATAAATAATCTAATATCTTAACTTTCTAATAATAAAAGAATCCTTATTTCTCAAAAATATTTTCTAGTCATACTATACGATTTACCCTCCTAAAAGAAAATAATTAATAACCTTACTAGCATTATGATAAAAACATCACTCCATCATGAATAAAAATAAAATTACTTTCAAATGGCTAAATAAGTATGATGATTTTGAGACATATGACAAAACCATGAAGACCAATGATAAGTGAAAAAGTAAAATTTCACGACATATTTTTAAAAGAAATATTACGTAATATATAATTACTTTCACGGTGTTACCAAATAGGAAAGATACGATACTAAAACTTGTTATTTGAGTTATTCTCAATTTTCTTATCTCAATAGATTAAAAATTATTAAGTATCATTCAATTATTCAAGAATTATGAGGGTCAACAATGTTAACTAAAGATTTTAACACATAATTTGTGTAAGATATGTTAGGCGAGCCTCGAGCGTTGGACGTTGGGCGTACAATTGGACGCTTAGGGCGTAAGTAGTAAAGAACTAAGCCTCACACTTGAGTCTCAGAGAGTTTTGTTAGAGCCCCGCCCAAGGGCAAGTTCCGAGGCGAGTCCCAATAGAGTTTTTAAAACACTGGTATCAACAATATCATTTGTACCAGATACATTGTATACAAGTTGTAATGTATCTGATAGAGGTAGAGTGATGTATATATATGAATGTTAATTAAGAGAGAGATAAGGAAAAGGAAATTTTTGTAATTAATTCAAATGATAGAGATTTTTAAAAATTGTGTTATCTTAAGTCATGTAATTACGTAATTTTCTCAAATTTTAATGAATTGAAATAGATTAAACTGAAATATATCAGTTGAGCTAATAAATGAATTGGTTCATAATCTGCCCAAACATGATATATATATATATATATATATAGTACTTATAATATAATATTTTTAACTTGCACAGCGTACAAAAAAGAAAAGTAAACAATTCACCTTTTTTTTAACACTAATACTCCCTCTGTCCCTAATTACTTGTGTACTTTTCATTTTTCAGTTGTTCCTAATTACTTGTCCGTTTTGATAAATCAAGAAAATACATATTTTTTACCTATTATACCCTCAATTAATTACTTTGAAAAAAATATAATTTCTTGAAAATTTTAAGTTTTTAATTCATTCACTTCATAATTAATAGGGATAAAATGAAAAACTCACTATGTCAATCATTGTTTTCTAAATATGCGTGTCAATTCAAAAGTGGACAAGTAATTAGGAACAAAGAGAACACTAAAATATAATTTAATAAGGATAATGTGATAAAATACTTATATCACTAATTATTTTTTTAATGTGTATGTCAAGTCAAATAGTAACAAGTAAAGATAAACAGAGAGAGTAATTATTTTTATTTTTTGGGTGTTTATGTTTTTAACTTAGAGCCACCACATGTGATTGATAGGATATGTTATGACAAGGAAGGACCCTATATTTCATATTAATTGACAAGAGATGAATATGTGTGGCTGAAGTAAGGCATGCAAGATTGCTATAGATTCACATTTAAGTTGCCAAATTTGTTCAATCAAAGACCTCAAGAATGGAAAGAAAATCACAAGTACGTCAACGCGTCCTTTTTCAGTCTCAACAAAAATCAGAAACTTAACGTCCTTTGTCCTTTCTACCTATTTTGGAACATACATTCGTACATATGAAGAAAATATCGAAAAATTACGTAAATGAGCAAATATATATTCGTTAATTAGTTAATATAGTTATAATTTTAATTAATTATCACTTACAGTCTGTTTTTAGATATAATTACGTGCGCCTCTCTCCTCTCTCTCCTCTCTTAGACATATACAAATATATGACATATATACAAATGCAATTCGTCTCTCTCCACTCTCTTTCCTCTCTCGCTTGTCTCTCTCCCGGCCCCCCTCTCCCAATCTTGCTTGTTTCTCTCCTCCCTCACCCAATCCCACTTGACAGATATACAAATACATATGTATACCAATTACATATATACAATTATATGACAGATATACATATACAATATTTTAGTGTATCTGGTAGCATAAATACATGTATCTAAGTATATCTTCTTCAATTTATAATAGGAAATTCTTAATTAGTGATAAAATACATATTGTAATATTTTAAGAATATAGATAATAATAAATATGGATAATAATATTCCATATATATGATAGCGAAATATATCTAATTATATAGTTATTCCTTTAAGTTATTCTCTACTGTCTGAACACATCTTTTTATTTTTTTCATTTTCCGTATTCTACTTGGACTTAGAGACAAATTTCTCATAAATGAATAACCAATTATGAGTGTAACATCCACTAGGATAGTTATGTTTACACGCTTTACTTTGACCCTTCTTAGTCTCACGTGGTTGTGAAATTCAAGAATTGAAGTGTCTTTTTCAGTAATGGAAGGAAGCTGGTTTGTTCATATACACTACAAAAAAAAAAACTCAATTTGTACCAGTTTATTTGTGGAAGTTTCAAAAATCGCCGTTATTAAATCATTTTGTGAAGTTTATTTTAACCTTTACCAAATAATTTTTTTTGTGATAATTTTATTGAGGAGGTTCGAAAATTGCCACAATTTCATATTTTCGTGGCGATTATCAACCCCCAGAAATTGTAAATTCATTAATTTTAGAAAATATATCCCTTTTATATATCTTTTATTTTTATATGTCCTAAATATTCATATTTTTTAATTTCTGACAAATTGTAATAAAATTTAATTAATACAATATATGTATACACACAATGACATAAATACTTGTGGTTCTCTTGCTTCATTTTAATAGGATGCATGTTCATGACCCTATATATACTAGACATCGGAGTCCGTGCTAGCACGGGCCCAATAGATATCATTTTTTGTTTCAATTTATGTGACAAAGACAAAATTAAAGAGTTAATCAAACTTTAATATTAATTTAAAATAGTTTAAATTTTTAATTATTGTTAACTATGGTAAAAAAAAAATGATGTCTTTTAACATTCTAAATTGTTAATTATTGTTGTATGATTTGTAATATCTTTTACGCAATTTTGAAATAATAAAGGTTATTTCTTCTTTCTCAATTTATGTGGTACTAATAAAATTTCGAGATTCAATCAATTTTTTTTGTCTTTAAAACATTCTATTGTTAATTACTGTAAATTATTGTACTTTCTAAGTAATTTTCAAATAATATATATTATTTCATTTGTCCAATTTATGTGTCACCGATAAAATTTGAAGAGTTAATCAAATCTTTTACATATTTTTATATCTTTTGAATATTTAAGTAAATAATTATTGTGATTTATAATATTTTATAAAATTATTTAAAAAAATTAAACAACAAACAAAACGAATTCATCATAGGAAAATTACCAAAGCATCCTTGAATACATCAATAATGGGTCCCACTTTTTGTTTTAAAAAATATGCATATTGGGTGGATATTTTTGTCTAAAGTGGAAATAGAATAAGTATAAAGCATTAAAGTCTTTTAAAATTTTAAATTCTTAATTCTTATTGTATGATTTGTAATACTTTTACGCCATTTTCAAATAATAGAGGTCATTTCTACTTTCTCAATTTATGTAGTACTAAAACAATTTTGAGATTCAATCAATTTTTTTTGTCTTTGAAATATTTCTAGCAGTTAATTACTGTAATTTATAGTACTTTCTAAGAAATTTTCAAATAATATATATTATTTCATTTGTCCCAATTTATGTGTCACCGGTAAAATTTGAAGAGTCAATCAGATCTTTTATATATTTTTATAACTTTTAAATATTTAAGTAATTAATTATCATGATTCATAATATTTTATAGAATTATTTAGTATAGTAAAATAAATTTAAAAGAAAGAAACAAAACGAATTCATCATAGGAAATGACCAAAGCATCCTTGAATACATCAATAATGGGTCCGACTTTTTGTTTTTAAGAAATTGCACTTTCGAAGGATATTTTTGTCCAAAGTGGAAAAATTGTGTAAAAAATGTGTATTTATTGTGATTTTGAATGTTTTGTGGGGTAATAGGACGCACGCAAAGTTAATGTGTCTTTTTGAAAATTTGGGACAACTTCAAGTATCACTTAATGTTTTTTCTCAAAATCTAATTTACTTTCGTAAACTATGTGTCAGATCAAAATCAGATTAACAAATTCAAAAGGAATGAGTAATATATATATATAGAAATATATATAAATATATATAGAAATAATAAATATGTAACTAAAAATCTTGTTAGCTTTTGGTTGAAAGCTAACAAGATAGTTACAATCATAGTTGCATTGTGGCTTATTATATATAGAATACACTATCAAAATATTATTTTTCTACATTGTCTATTGAACTTCTTTTTAGTGTTTTATTTTTATATATATTACTACTTTATATTAATTTTTGACAATTAAATTTATTTTGAAAATTAATCAAAATATGTAATTATACTTGTGCAATATAATAATATATCTATAATTATATGATAAAAATATGAATCATCCTAATAATTATATTGTGTAATTACTAAACTATGTAATTACTACCTATTAATTACACTTATTTTTTAATTTTTAAGGTTAAACAACACATTACTAAGTCTGATTTTGGCTAGGTCATTTTATGTTAATGAGTTCAATATAATTTTAATCCTGCTTTTAGTTTTTATATATCTACGTATTTTAAAATAAAATTTAGAGGCCATATCAATAGTCATATTTATTATATTTATTTGTGTGTTCATTTAACTTTATTTAAGCTCTTACAATATTTGATTTTTAAGATAAAATGTTTTAATTACCAGTTACTAGTAGTTATAACGAAAATATTTTTAACCTAATTAGTTTAACCAAAATCCACCTAATTAATCCAACCAAAATCCTAAATGCTTACCTTTTTTCCTCAAAAATTAAATTTGCTACGGACTAAACCCCCCCCCCCCCCCCCAAAGAAATTTAAAACAAAAACAAATACAAAAAATTCCCCCTTTCCCACCACAAAATAAACTCCCAAGTCTCTCTCCCACTTTCCCACTTCCACAATTTGGTAGTTCCTAAAAGACTCTCCCTTCTTGTTTTTTTCTTTGCTTATTTTATCTTTTGTTCAATCTGATTTTTTTTTTGTTTGTGTAATTATTTTAATTGACTTTTTATTTGTAGGTTTATAAAGTGGAGTTTCAAAGCAACAAGTTTGTATAACATATGGATTGGATCGTGTCACGATCCAAAAATGGACGTGATGACACTCATCTTATCCCACCAAGACAAGTCAGCCTAAAACTCAATCATTACAATAAAATGCGGAAATTTTTATAATCAACTCAAAAATACCCCCAAAATCTGGTTGGCACGTGTACAAGTCTCTAAAGTATTACAATTGAATCAAAAGAAAAATACAAGTCTCACATGACATTGTTTCCAGAGTAGAACAAGATCATAAACATGAGTAAGAAGTGTTTTATTTAAATATATAGATGAAGGAAAAATGACTTAGTTTTCGAAAAACCGATTAAACTTATGATTTAAGAGAAATCGGGTTTCCAAAAGACAGAGTCGCCACTTAATTTTTAGTAAAAAATCAAGAAAAATATAAGGTTTTTCAAAAGATTTAAACAGATAAAATCGATTGAAAACAAGGGTTCGAGTTCAATGTACATTCCGAGAAGGTGTTAGGCCCTCGGAATGCCCGCTAACTCGCGGTTGACCGACGATTTGACCAAAATGATTTTTGACTAATTTTGAAATTTTAACGAAGTAAAAGAACTCATCTACTTTAACTAAATATTTTTAAAATTTAACTAAGTAAAAAACACACAACTTTGACTAATTTTGAAAGTTTAATAAAGTAAAAGAACGCATTCATTTTAACTAATTATGAAATTTTAACTAAGTAAAAAAGCTTATTTGTTTAAACCAACTTTTGAAATTTTAACTAGGTAAGAAGGACTCATTTATTTTGACTTTTTTGGAAGTTTTAACTAAGTAAAAAACTCATTTTTTATGACTTATTTTGAAATTCTAACTAAATAAGAGAACTTACTTATTTTAACTAATTTTGAAATTTTGACTAAATAAAAGGACTTATTTATTTTAATTAATTTTTGAAATTTTAATTAAGTAAAAGAGCTCATTTATTTTAAGCTACTTATTTATTACTATTATTATTTTTTATCATTTTATTTATCTAAAGGGAAATGAACTAGAGGGGAATTTTCTAAGGGGAAATAATTTAAGTGACAAGACAAATAAAATTAAAGCTAAGTATAAAAAAATACTTTAATTTACGCACGCACACACATATATATATTATATATATATGAAATGGCCATGTTGAGGATTTTAATTAAATTAAACCATAAGAAATAAAGATGGTTAGTCAATACAAATAAACAATAATAGGGAGAAGGAAGAAATATTTGAACTTGGGCCCTTTTTAACCCAAATCCGATTAAATTGGGCTTTGGCCCACCTGTCCTAAAGTCTAAAAAGGGTCAAGAAAACCATGGGTTTTGGCCCATCTTATAAAAATCAGCCTTTAATCAATTTGGGCCTGCTGTAACTTCATTTGATGTTTTGAGAACCTGTATATACCAAGTGTATATTGATGTATACAGGTCACATTTCGGTCCATTTTGTGTATATCGGACCATATATCAAATGTGGACAGCCCACTTTGAATTTCCAGCATCTGTATCGCCATTCCAGACCTGTATATCGTCGTTTTTTTTTTGTTTTTTTTTTCTGTATACATTTGTATACTACTGTACACAGCAGGTATGCAGCCCCTTTGGAGAATTCCAAAAAAAAATCTGTGCATCTGTTCATCAGCTCTGTATTTCAGCTTCTAAAAAAAATAAAATCCGAACATGGATGGGGGTCGACTCGAGAGGAAACCAACTCGGAGAAATGCGGAAGTTTAGTCCAATATGGACTCGGATGGGTTCACAACAAAGAAAGAGAACAAATTAGTATATGAAAGATTTACTGCACAAAACATTTAATATAAGATAAATGAAGCAACTAACTATAGCTACTATATTGAGAATATGTAACAACAAATGACAAAAGCACAGGCAGCAAGCATTTTCCAAACTTGCCAACCTTAAGTCCTTCCTATAACTAAAAATGAACATGCTATTTTAAGAACACAAGACATAAAAATAGAAGGAAAAATAAAAATAAAAAATGATTTAGCACTTTAAACAGAGAAGGGATAAGTTCAAAATCTCATAGATTGATTGCTTAAGACTTTAAGTATATACGAGATCAAGGCAAACACGCAAGGGCATCAAGGTTCGGACATGCGCAGTATCGAATTGAAAACAGCCCATAAAAGATCAAATTTAAATCTTATAAATAAGACGCTAGCTATTATCATTAATTCATTCTTCTTATAATTTTAGGGGAGAGAGGGCAAATGATTTAAAAAAAAAAACAGTCTGGAGATCATACCATAAACACATGAAGAATAATAATCAACCTATGAACCAACATCATATAAATGAAGCTCTACTTATTGTCTATGAATACCAACATTCAAACAAATACAACTTTGAAACATACCATAATCTGAAATTTCAACTTAAACGAGAAGAAAGTCGACTCATGATGAAACATAGAGACACGAATCAAAAAAAAAATCTCGGCATGTAACTAGAGACGACATCCCGTCTTAACCGAAAACAACGTTACACTACCAATAAAGAATTAATCGACAACTAACTTTACATTAAAGAAACGATTTAGCATTCATTAGGCAGAGATAGGTGTCAAAATTATCATTTTGACATTTCAATTTCAACATTACTCTTGTTAAGAACATGAACGAAATCACAGAGGAAATTAGGAGCTAAAACAATAAGCGAAGAGGGGTTTACCTCTTTCCGGGCAGCGATTTGAGACTAGACGAGCAATGAGAACCGCGACTTTACCACCAACTTCGGGACTCAAACAGCGGCAAAGAAATATGGGCAAGAATATCCCAATAGTTCCCTCAAGTTCCAAGAGACTCGTGACGGAGTAGCGAACGACAACGAGGAGAAAAGGAAATGCAAAGACCCGGAGAGTTGATTTCCTCCCTTTAGAGTATTATCAAACTACCTCCACTCAAGTTGCTTTCTATATTTTCGCTCAAAATTTCGACTCCAAAAAAATCCCCCCCTTTCAACAGTGAATAGATGTCATTATATATAAGGGAAATTAGGTTGAAAAAATGGGGGGAAGACGGATGGAAATTTTGGACGAAATAGGGCCCATCAATTTGAATTTCGAATCCTTTCACCATTTAGGGGAAACACCCTTTTTCTGAAGGTTTCACCCCATTCCGGAAGAGGAATGGGGACAGACGCGTGCTTGCTCGCTGCTGGAAACGTACAATTTTAGAGGGACGTTGGTTGCTGTTGAGCATTTAATGGCTCTGTCATTTTCCTTCTGGCGTGAAGACGATGTCTTACTCTGTTTGGTTGCTGCTGCTAATGCTTGGACGTCGTACTACTGTTCCTGGGTTTCTATTGTGAAGGGGAAAGACGATTTGGGCCGGGTTTAAGGAGTTATGGGCTGGGAATTCGCTGGACTGCTGCTGGAAGTGGGCTGGGATGGTTGGAATTAATTTTGGTTTAGGAAATGGGGAAAATTGGGCCAATTTTTGCTGGAAATGAGGCCCAAAAATGGCCTGAAAGGGTTTGAAACAATTGGTAGGGAATGGATTGAATTTGTAATTTAGGATTTGGCCAAATGAATTGCAATTATAACCGATTAGGATTACGAAATTAACCAAATCAGATTTACTTGGAGAATGTGGCTAAAATATAAATAAATAAATAAGATGAATTTAATATTAATTAATTAACGAGCTTCTTATTCTTAACGAAATAAAATAATTAACTTGATAATAATATAATTAATTTAAACATGAACTAATTAATTCAAAATCGCAATTATGATTTAAATTAAACTAAGTTAGTAAAACACTTAGCTAAAAAGAAATAAAAATCTTTTGATATGATTTTCAAATATTTATAAATTATACTAATTAGACACATAATTATATAATAATTAACTTAATTATAAACTAACTACTTAACTCAAAATTGTAAACTATTAGTTAACTAAACAAACTAACCAAATATCTAATTAAACAAAATCTTTTTGAGACGATTTTCCAATATTTATAAAATACACTAATTATATACATAATTATATAAAAGACATATTATTATTTAAAAATTATAACAAGTGGCAACTATTTGAAACAACTTGCAAATTATTCTATTATATTTTATTTTTTTCGAAATTTCTAAAATTAATTACTTTAAAACATTTGAAAATTAAGAAGCTCGAAATTAATTATTATCGGGGAGGGTCAAAATTAGGTGTCAACAAGAAGGTCTGCTGAGATGACAAATAACTACCTCACAAATCTCCAAGAAGCCTCGAAAAAGAAGAGAATACATCATAAAGGTCCGGGCTAGTAACCTACAAAAAATTGTAGAAGCAAGAGGTGAGTGCCAAACCACACGATACTCAGCAAGTAAACCTCTAAACACAAGCTAAGGGGATAGAATACGGGTATTCCTTACACCCCAACCGAACGTCCATAACTACAACTTGCATAAAACCAGCCCAACCTAACAGTTCACAGTTTACATAGCACCCAACTCAAAAACAATCACTTTAACAAATTACATATCCTCAACAACAACTCAATATTCATCAATCACCACTTCCACAAAAAGGCACTCACAAATATCAGTAACACACAAGATCAAGTTCATCAAATAGAGGTAATCAAATATCAAGTACTTTCCAACCACCAAAAAAACACATAATCATCAAGAATGAAGGATGTCATGGGATGCAATGCAATATGACACCAGGAAATGATATGCCTCAGAATACCAAGTACTCTCTCAACCTATATATATGATACTCCTCGGAAATACATCGAGAGTTCATGACCCATGGGGGGCTCGCGAGGTCCATATACCGACACAAACGATCTCCATGTGTCTGTGCGAACGATCTCAACGCACTATCATAAATCAAACAATCCCTAGCACGGACGATCTCCACGTGCCCAACTTATAATCAAATTAATCACTCACACAGACGATCTCCACGTGCCCAAAATATAATCATACTTGATCTCAACACGGACGATCTCCACGTGTTAGACCTTTACTCACAGTCAATTGCATGTGCACGATATGATATCAATAAAAGGGATATGTCTCTCAATCAAATATCAATATGATAGGTAATCACCTCAGCTATCACAAGTATACGGGTTCAATAAAGAACACAATCACACAATAAATCAAGTCAGTTAATCACATTGCCTTTTATTACCCCTTTTTCATCATTAGAATTAATCAATGTGGACAATTCAACCCATCACCAAAATCTCATTACCCCCAAACACATATTACAAGGATATAAACGAATATCATACACTTAACAAATTTTTAGAAATCCACTTGCCTCAATTAATCAACAATTCACTCCGGGAATTGAGTCTTCCCCTTTCGTTTGGCTTCCAAATGAATGCAATCTATTCAAACAAATATTCACAATAAGATTTCAAAACTAACAACACCCATGTGTGTCTAGCCTTGACCCAAAAACTCACTCAATCTATAACAAAGTGTAGGGTTAAGTCATAACTTCTCCAAACACTACAACTCTATATAATATAATACACATGATATTTAATTACATATCTCAATATATCAAACTTGACTAACTATAAGAAAATTGTGAAACCAAAAATTAATGTCATAACGACTAAACTTAACTATAACATACGACATAAAATTCAAAACCAAAACCATCAGTTGATTATCATAATTAACTAACAATCATGTGGCCATCATTACATAATGATTGGCCACTGATGTATTCCTTTCCAATTCCAAACATACGTACATAAGGTGGCACAAGTTAATTTACAACAATCAAACTTTCAACTCGTTTCCCATTTAATTATAATAATAATAAAATAATAACAGTAACGAGTCAATATGCACAAACTTGCGTATATTATTCAAAAATTTATCAAAAATCTAGTCTCAAGTGATTAACCCATCATTAGATCATTAGCTTCATTAAATGATATCACATAATTCTTAAATATAATATACTTACCATTATTTCTTGCCGAAATTTCCAACAACAATAACTAAAATTTAGACTTTCTCTCAAAGATATATAATTATACTAATGTATACTATCTATCCTAGAATTACTACAAATAGTAAAAGTTGAACTTGAGGTTTACCTCAATCACGAAACAATTTTCTTGCGGCACCAAACTGGCTCCATGTTGAAGCCGTAGGTTAATTATTGCCAGACTCCTTTATTATTCTTTTTACTAAATAAAACAGTATGTATTAAAAGTAATAAACCCTAGTAATTGATTTTAATATTTCAGACTTGGCCCATCATTATTAATAATAAATAAATTACCCGTAAATTAATTAACTATTGTTAAATGACTATTCAAAATTATCAAAAATGACCTTTCGGGTCCAGCGGGTCATGACAGATTGTAATATTTTTGTGAAAGAAAAGGTAATTATGAATTTCAGAATTCACACTACAATTTGAGATTTTTATTTTTATTTTTTTATTTTATTTGTAAATAAATATGTATTTTGTAAGTTGTTAAACTTAATGTAGCCATACTTTTATATATTTCAGGATATTTTTTGAATTTTCGCCGCATCATAAAGAAAATTATATCTGGCCTTCTATTGATTGCAGATAAGCCTCAATTTTATTTTTATTTAGATAAGAATGATGAATAGTGCTTTATAAAATCGTGAATTAGTTTGATTCTTATTGACACCTATCAAATTTGTTTTGCTCATCTGAGAATTGAGTTTGAATTATCAGTTTCATGTTTTTTCTAATTATTGTATGTTTATTTCCTAACAAAATAAGTAACCTTAGAGAATAGATTGCTGTATTAGTGCCTTCAACCTGTAATTTTTTAATATTTGTGTAATCTTACTTGCTTTAACGAAGGAGAAATATAACTATTCCATACATCAGACTTAAATGACTAACAAGGTAGGGTAAAAATAATCCACATCGTTTTACTCGTTTTGTGTGAGAGCTTAAATATATTTACATTGTTTTTTAATTGATGAGTATGACCTCACTAATAAGGCAAAAGGTTCATATAAATTTATATTTTAGATGAATTAAATTTTGAATTTTCTTCTTGTATCAAGGTGTACAAAGATATGTATATATTAATATTTGTTTGTCTAACGTATAAAGTTTTTATGATTTCATAGTTTCAGCTTAATGATGATGAAGATCGAGCTTACTTTACCTTGAAAAAAAAAATAGGATGACACCAACTCAAGTCACCAAATAAATACATAGTACTTCTTTTTAGTATTTATCTTATATGACACTATTTTAGATTTTAAATTGTAACGTTCAAGTTGCTATACATGAGTTTCAACTTGTAAACTTTTTATTATTGATTTGTAAAATGAAATTTGATTTACATTAAATATTTAGAAAGTATTTATATGTATTAACAAAGGCTTGATGCAATTTTTTTTTTATAGAAATATAGCAATTGTGGCGGTCACAAACATCCACAAATTAGATTTTGCGAATATTGATATCATATTGTGGCATTTTTAAACCCATGCAGACATATTTTTTTAAATTATAAAAAATGGTATAATGGAGGTTGTAAACCGTCACAAATTGACGTAAAAAATCTCCACAAATAAAAAAGTAATTTTGTGGGGGTCGTCATGGAGGTTTCTTAAAATCGCCACAAATATGCTTGTGGCACAGGTAATTGTAGCATTTTTAAAAACCGCCTCAATTCTTATTGTGAAGGTCAAAAACTGCCTCAACTTGACAAAAATAACCCCCATAAATTGAGCATTTTTTGTATCGAAATTGAAAAAATCAAGGTTATTGTGTACATATGCATGCTTTGAGATTCAAGCAAATGCAGAATGATTTGAGAGATCCTTGTACTTGGTTTCATTCGTAAGTTGAACTCTTATACTTACGACTTTGTCAATTGAACCCTTAAACTCACTGGAATACAATATTTTTAACACTTGTGATCAATGATCGAAGAATACATATGCCATTAATATTGCTGAGTTGAAATAATGCGTGATCCCATGCATTTTAAAACGATTGAGTATAATATTTTATATTAAAAATATTTAAAAAATTATAAAATAAAATGGAAAAATCCCCCTCCCCCCACCACACACACAAAAAAGAAGAGAAATATGGAGAAAGAATGTTCAAAATTTTCAGAATAGCATAGTAGCTCTTTGTTTTTACATTTAATTTCTTATATGTCATTAAAAATAACGTGAAATTTTATATATAAACTATTATACTACACGCACATATATAAGATGATAAAGAGATTTAAAATATTATATTTTAGTGAGTTTAAGGATTCAGTTGACAAAGTCGTAAATATAAAGTTCAAAAATACCTAACATACCCAATGTCAAGGTTTATGTTTTAGAAGGTAAAGTTGAGCCTAGCTACTCCACATTCTAAGTTAAACTCCTTGGGGTGATCACGGAAGGTTAAAGTATCATGTAACTAACAATGTGGTAGGTGCACCCTTTCTTACCATGAAAAAATTATAATATGTATATAACAAAATTATACTTTAGCTGAATATTTTACTACCTAGCTAAGTTATATTGTGGTAATTGGGTTTTTATTTTCAACACACTTGATTTTATCCATGTATACTATCAAATATTAGGTTTATTCAAGTAAGAATAAATTATGCATACAATGTGAAGTCAATATGTTGCGTGAAAAGACAGAAATACAGACTCATTATTTATGGAGTTTTATGTCCTTCAAATAAACTTTTTCTTCTTCTAAAATCAACGAATATCTAGGTATCGATATGTTTAAAAAGTATTAAAGTTATGATCGTCGTACCTCGTCATTAGGTAGAGTTAAAGAAGAAAAAGATGCCCTATTCATACTTTAAATTGTCAAAATAGATATTAAAAAGTCTTCTTAATTAAGCCTTCTTAAGCATTGCATTAATTATCTAATTTATCCTAAGCGCGCCTAGACCTTTGAATTGTCTCCTAATTCATTTGTTGCACTCTTTGGGTTTAATTACTTACTTTAATTACTTGATAACGATGTGTTAATTTTAAACTAATCAAAAATTACGTAAATATATTTGAAAGTTTCTCTATTACTTAGTGGCCGCTTGATGTAGCAAGTAAGCATCCCTCTCTTCTCATTCGCTTCTTCTTCAATTGCATGAACAAGATATGATATTATGCAAAAGGGGGATCAACCTCGTCGAGGTATTTAGAGGACACCTGATCGTAATGTTTATAATTTTAATAGTTCAACTAATAAAAATAAATAGATGAAATTAAGGCTATTTTGGTCTTTTAAGTACTTCATCCCTAGGGTAAGTGTAGTTCAGGTCTTTCAGTTTGGATATGAAAATTTAGTCTTGAATTTTCAGTTTTTTTATTGAAGAAATTACAATTCAAGTAAGCTCGGCTTGGATTGAATTTCTTATGTTTGGTTTTGGATAATCGGTTTGGATATTTTGAATTTTGACTTTTGAACCTTTAGGTCATACTAACAACCTCAATTCACACAATAGTTTGCTCTAGAATCTATAACTTTCTACGGTTAATAAGGTTGAGGTATGCCGTAGGATACTAATCTATTAGACATTTAGTAATTAAATTTATTAGCATTGAACACATATGATATGTGTAATGCTGAATAAAAAGCACAAAAAAATTGAATTTTCACATACTCAAAAAATTCTAATACTAAATTCGATATCCAATCTGAAATCCATCGGAAAAAAAAAAATCTTTAAGTCTTTATCTCCTACCGTATATATCAATCATAATACTAATTACAGAAAAAGGGACATTAACCAAAACTTCCAAAAAAGATGAACAAATTAAAGGGATTATTCCATCTACAATTATGAATTTATAGCATATACCAAACTTGACTTATTACTCTCTCTGTTTCATTTTGTGTGATATAGTTTGACTAAACATAGAATTTAAAAAATAACGAGCGGCTTTTGAAAATTGTTGTTCAAAACAAGTACAAATATTTGTGTTGTTAAATATTGTCTCATTAAGAATAAATTAAGTAATGACAATATAGTTAAAACAAGTCATATATATAAAAATTAGTATCTCATCAGGGATAAAATTGAGAAATTAAAATCAAATTATTTCTAAATATTAAAAAAATACATTCTTTTCGGAACAAATTAAAAAAAATGTATCACAAAAATTAGAAAAGCAATAGTGTCATTTTGGAATAGTATTCCATTTGTCCTACTTTATGTGGTCTCATCAGAATTTCGAGATTCAAACTTTTAAACTTTAATCATTAATTCAAATACAGAAGCCTTAAGTTTTTTTGAAATAAAAATTTATATGCTCCCTTTGTTCGCTTTATTTTTCATTTATTCCTAAAATAGATTTTTACTTTTACTTCTCACTTTTAACATAAAAGAAAAGACAACTTTTTTTCATGTTTTATCCTCAACATTAAATACTTATACTCCAAATCATTTTTCAAGACCTAAAACTAAACATCATTTAATAGGGATTAGTGCGGTAAAATACCACATAAATACTTCCTCTGTCCTAATTACTTGTCCACTTTTCCTTTTTTAGTTATCCCTAATTAGCTGTCCATTTTGACAAATCAAGAAAGGAAAAAAATTCTCTATTATACCCTTGTTCGCAACAAATTTTCTTAGGAGCTGAAAATTAACTGCAGGCAAAATAAATAAAAGAAAAATGTTATTTTTATTGATGAATCGTTGTGAGTACAATTCTGTTGTTCTCTTGATTCTCTCTCCTAAGATTCTCCAAGATTCGAGGGCCTTCAGTAGTGTATTTCTCGAAATGTTGGATGATGTAGACCTCCTTGAGATGTTGTCGATCTCCGGGAACGTCGAAAAGCGCTTCGTCATTTCAAGTCGATCTCCGGGAAGAACTCCGTTGATGACTCCTTCGAAGAGCTATGTAGTTGATGGTGTAGCTTCTTCCAATTGCAGAATGCTTGTTGAAGAGTTTTCTTGATCCCTTTGAATGTCATGTCTATCCCCTATTTATAGTTGTAAGGAGTGGACAAGGTTGCTTGTGATTGGCCAAAGGATGTCATTTTGACACTTGGCGCATTGTGATCCGTTCTTGCATTTGACTGGGACTACCACCTCATTTGGACATGTGGCGTCACCTTGTTGGGATTTAATCCAAATTTTGTTTGAATTAAATCCAATAAAATTTGTGTGTCTACAGATGCCCCCTACTTCAAGCCTTGTTGAAGTGTAGGTTTGCCGACACTTGGTGGCAAGACTTGAAGTATTCATGAATGTGTTTTCATTTTTTGAGACTTGTCAACGTGTAGGCTTGCCGAATTTGACGACGAGAGTTGAAGTCTTCATGAATGTGGTTTCCTTTTTTGAGACTTGTCGAATTTGACGACGAAAGTTAAAGTCTTCATGAATGTGTATTCATTTTTTGAGACTTCTCTACGCGTAGGCTTGCCGAATCTGACGACGAAAGTTAAAATCTTTATGAATGCATTGTTGAAACTTCAAGAGTATTTGTTTCTTGTTGTCACATTCTAACTAGGTCACTACAAATGATTTGTTTGTAGTGATCTCAATATTTTTTAAACATTCTTGCTTGACAACCACGTGGACCCTCTATATTGATTTCAAATGGATGGGTCTAGTGAGTAGTAACATTGTGTGATCTTCCTTGCAAGGTGTGAGAACGAACAAGAAGATTGATTGGATTTTGAATCAAATAAAAAGAATATCAACTTTCCTTTGGTTGATTTTGTAAGAAACATTCTTGAAATCTCAAGACTTATTGCTTTCCTTTTGAGTGTTGGCAACTTCCATTTAGATGGGTAAGAATTGATATGATTCCCTTCTTCCAATCTTACCACAACTTTCCTTGTACAAAGAATGAGAGTTGTTCAAAGGAACTTCTATATAAGAATCTCTCATGTACAAAGGATTGATCAAAGAATCATTGAAAAAATAATAATTCTCCTAACCAAATTAATATGGAACTCCAAATTTGGTTTGTTCTTTTCTCAATTTCGTGCAGTCCCACCAAAATGCTCTTTTCTTGGTATTAAAGAATTCAAACGACGAGCGACTTGAATCTGGAGAAACTAGACTTATAGTACTATGACATATCCAAAAATCAACGTAAAAAAAAACCTTTTGTAATGACGGGAATTGATTTTTGAAGTTGGTCATCAAATCTGGAAGTTCTCCTCATAATTATGCGCAATCTCGCCAAAACGTCCTTTTCTCGGTGTAGCATCAATCAAACGACAATCCATTTAATTCTGAAGAAACTAGACTTTTGGTACTATGACATATCCAAAAATCAACGTTAAACACCTTCCGGATTAACGGGAATCGAATTTTGAAGTTGGATTTTTGAAATGTCCAAAAATAAATGTCAAACTCTTCCTGAATTGACATAAATGATTTTTGAAGTTGGTCTTCAAATTTTACCGTTTTCCTCACAGATTTGTGTCTTTTAGATTTTTCTTGTTTCTCTTTCTTGCAGGTAATGGTTGTGGTTGCATCTTTATTTATGCATTGGCATGTTTCTTAAACACGGGAGATTGATGTTCAAGATCCAATTTGGCCGTAATTCAAAGCTTCGTGCTACTGGCACCGGTATGTCGAACAAGATTGTTGTGCTGCTGCTCATGTTTGTCATGCCATATTGAAGGGTCATGCACTTACTACATGTGTTATCAGAAGTAGATCAACTAAGAAAAATTGAAAACTTCGTGCAATTGGCACCGATGACTCCAATAAAAAAATTTCATTTCAGGTTTCTGAAAGAGCTTAAATCACTTAGAAGTTGCACGAGTTGTTCATATGATTGGTGTGGAATCACTCATCTCATCCTAGCAATGTTGACAGAAAACTCACTCGAGGCATTCATCTTCCTTGCAGCCTTGGTAAAGAGAACTTGCCCCCTCCATTTTCATCCCCTTTCTGCGACTCCACGAGAGAAACATTTGGAGTACTTTCATTTCATCTCCGACGAAGGTAGAGACCGTATTGGTGGATGGACGCCAATTCTCGCAAAAGGCTTGGAGAACGCTTTTGTTGTGGGCGTATGTGAACATTGAAGCAAAGATAGCATCATAAGTCTTAATGTTATCCAAAGTCTCTTTGCAGCGGGCAAGCATTTCCTCTACCCACTCCCAATAGCCAGATGTATAGTGAACCTCACCAAACCCAGAAGAAGGAACACGCCAACTGCTAAGATGTTCATCACGACGAGGAGGGACGGCAACAACAACATTTTGATGAGTGGAAGACTTCAAGAGGAGAACTTTTTCAGTTGTGACATTGCCGGAGAAATCGTCCGTAACATCCTTCGTTTCTGTTGACGACCACTCCGGGAGATGATGAGAAGTGTCCAACGTCTTTCTAAGAAGTGGGAAGGCGCCGATCACCGGAGTTTGAACTTTCAAGGTGAGAACTTTGGTGCGCGAATGTTGCTTGCTCTTCACGATTTCAAGGCAAGGGTATGGCGCATCTCGGTCACTAAAGTCCATTGTCACTGTTGGAAATAAAGATTGCACAACGTGGCTCTGAAAAAAAAAAAGGAGGTTACATTGGAGAAAACACAATCGGAGTAATCAAAAGACAAAAACAGATCTGACCATCAGAAATGAGTTCAACCTTGAAAATTAAAATTGTAGCAATTGACAAGGAATTTGGATACAAATATTTTATATGTCGTAGTTCCATGTTTCTGGTTTGGAAAAATGAAACGGTTTGCTATTTCAATTTTTCTACAATTAGAAATGAATTTTACACTACGGACGCGCAAATCTGTCAATCAGAAACGGGTTCAACCTTGAAGATCAAAACTGTAGCAATTGAAAAAGAATTTGGCTACAAATATTTTATATCTCGTAGTGCCATGTTTCTAGTGTTGGAAAAACCAAACGGCTTGCGATTTTGATTTTTCTACAATTAGATATGGATTTTACACTACATGCGCGCAAAGCTGAACCATCAAGATGGGTTACTGCTAAACAAGAGTCTAAGTTACCTGAGAAAGTAGCAAGAGTACTTTGCTTGAAGTTTCTTTTGAGGTATGATGGAGGCTATGTCTCCCGATTTGATAAAAAACAAGCGACGTCACAACTAAACAGTTAAATACACTCGAATAACTTGTTTTTTGCAGCGTCTAAAATTTTGTTTGATGAAATTCTTTATGCATTGGAGAGGATTATATAGGGATTCTTGGGAAAGATTTCTAATCCTTCCACAAGGCATAATAAGGTGGATTTGGAAAATAAAAATCTAATTTGGGTTGAGATATTTCATGTCCATTTTGAAGCCACACCAATATGGAAGGATGAACCAAAGAGTTAAGGAAAGAAGAATATCTTCATTGACTTGGATAAAGGAAAGTTGATATTCTTTTTATTTGATTCAAAATCCAATCAATCTTCTTGTTTTTTTTTCTCACACCTTGCAAGGAAGATTAGAAGAAAAAATAATGTTACTACGTACTCACTAGACCCATCTATTTGAAATCAATATAGAGGGTCCACGTGGTTGTCGAGCAAGAATGTTTAAAAAAGGAATCCAGATCACTACAAGCAAATCATTTGTAGTGGCCTAGTTAGAATATGACGACAAGAAACAAATACTCTTGAAGTCTCAAAAAGGGAAAACACATTCATGAAGACTCCAACTCTCGTCATCAAATTTGGCAAGCCTACATGTTGACAAGTCTCAAATAAAAAAAACACATTCATGAATACTTCAAGTCTTGTCGCCAAACTTCGGCAAGCATACACATCGACAAGTCTCAAAGTAAGGGGCATTTGTAAACACATAAATTGTATTGGATCAAATTCATACAAAATTTGAATTAAATCCATGTTCATTTGGGCTGAATGATTAATTTGGGCTTTACAGATAAATAAGTTCATCTTATTAAATTCAAATCCAAGGTCCATTTCACATTGAAGCCCAAATTCATGCCACGTGTCACGGTGACTAGGCATCCAAGACCAACAAAGTGACGCCACATGTCCAAATGAGGTGGTAGTCCCAGTCAAATGCAAGAACCAATCACAATCCGCCAAGTGTCAAAATGACACCCTTTGGCCAATCACAAGCAACCTTGTCCATCCCCTACAACTATAAATAGGGGATGGACATGACATTCTAAGGGGCATCAAGAAAACTCTTCAACAAGCATTCTGCAATTGGAGGAAGCTACAACATCAACTACATAGCTTTTCGAAGGAGTCATCAACAGAGTTCTTCCCGGAGATCGACTTGAAATGACGAAGCGCTTTTCGACGTTCCCGGAGATCGACAACATCTCAAGGAAGTCTACATCATCTAACATTTCGAGAAATATGCTACTGAATGCCCTCGAATCTTTGAGAATCTTAGGAGAGAGAATCAAGAGAACAACAGAATTGTACTCACAACGATTCATCAATAAAAATAACATTTTTTATTTATTTATTCTGCTTGCAGTTGATTTTCAGCGCTTAAGGAAATTTGTTGCGAAGAAAATCGACTGCAAGCAAAATAAATAAAAGAAAAATGTGATTTTTATTAATGAATCGTTGTGAGTACAATTCTGGTGTTCTCTTGATTCTTCTCTTCTAAACTTCTCTGTGATTCGAGGGCGTTCAGTAGCGTATTTCTCGAATGTAGAATGATGTAGACCTCCTTGAGATGTATTTGATCTCCGGAAACGTCGGGAAGCACTTTTTCGTAGCAAGTCGATCCCCGGGAAGAACTCTGTTGACCACTCCTTCAAAGAGCTATGTGGGTTAGTGTTGTGGCTTTCTCCAATTGCAGAATGCTTATTGAAGAGTTTTCTTGATGCCCTTTGAATTTCATGTCTATCCCCTATTTATAGTTGTAAGGAGTGGACAAGGTTGCTTATGATTGGCCAAAGGATGTCATTTTGACACTTGGCGCATTGTGATTCGTTCTTGCATTTGATTGGGACTACCACATCATTTGGACATGTGGCGTCACCTTGTTGGTCTTCAATGCGTAGTCATTGTGACACATGGCATGAGTTTGGGCTTCAAGGTGAAATGGACCTTGGACTTGAATTTAATAAGAATGGACTTATTTATTTGTAAAGCCCAAATTAATCATTCAACCCAAATAAACATGGATTTAATCCAAATTTTGTATGAATTAAATCCAATAAAATTTGTGTGTCTACAGATTCTTCCCCAATCTTGATTTGTGCAGAAAACGCTCGTTGAAGAAATTTTTGAGACCATCTCAAAATTCTGCCCCAGTTACTAATCTTGTGAGGAGAAATGCTTTTGTCGGAATTTTTGAGTTCCTCGCAAAAATTCTGCCCAGTATCATCATTTGCAAGAAAATGTCCTCCAGATGGAATATTTGAGACCCTCTAAATAATTCTACCCCAGTTATACAGTCAAAAGGGGAAAATGGAATTTTTATTATGATAAGACCGAACTTCATAGGAGCGCCTACGTATCCCCTCTTAAACAGGAATCAGGTCTGACGTAGTTCCAAATTAAAAGAGCCTAATTCGAGACATTAAAAGGAACATTCTTGAGCAACAGTTGAAATGATAAAATCTGACCAACTTTATTATCCATATGCTAACATGGGTACTTCAATTGTCAGAAATTGATGAAACCTGAATGTAGAAAACTTAAAATTAAACGGCGCAAGCCTTTATTGGAAACTACTTTGAATGAACTTCGATATGTTTCACTATTGGGATTCTGTTGGCGCGACGTCTTCCAAGCATATGATCTTGGTATCAATCAATTATTGAATCTTGTCTTTCAGATCACGACATTCTTCTATGGTATGTCCTTTCATCCCTGAGTGATAAACGCAAACCTTAGAGGGTTCAATCCACCTTGCACGTGTATTCATTCTTATTTTACTGATAGGAGCGATGTGACCAGCAAGCCTCAACTTTTCATAGAATTGGTCTATAGGCTCAGTCAAAAGAGTGTCAATGTTGATGGGTATCTTCTCAACATTGAATAAATTTTTGAGTAAGGGTTTTGACATTGTGAACAGGATAAGTAGGCTTTTGATATGGAGACATTTGATATGAAGGAATTTGATATGGTATGAGCGGCACACAATACCAAGGGACTTGGCGTAGAGGTGTTTGATATTGAGGAGCTTGTAAGGGAGGACTCGGCAAACGCAGAGTAAGATATCGAGGTCTGGAAGCATAAGCATGATGTTGAGAAGGATACGGGTAATTTATAAAGTGGGTGTTCTTTGGAGGCATTTGAATGGAGCTTGGTTGATTTTGAAGAGTGGGGTAAGTTGGTGAAGGATTATCTTGGAGAGTGGCTTGACTTGTGACAGGCGGCTTATCTATGTTTGTCTCCAGAGTGGGATTGACAGAGAGTAACAACTTGGCCAACTCGCGCATATCAGACACTTCTTCTTCTTATTCCCTTATTTTATTTTCCAAACATGAGATCAACTTGCTTGGAGGGTACTCTTTTTCAATGGTTTTACCCGAAACCTTATCATTAGTCATCTTCCTCTTTCCCTTGCAATTCTTACTTGAAAGAAAAGGAAGAGTGCCCTTTGATCGTGTGTGGTAAGCCATGGGCTACAGATCAACCATTGGGGAATGGTAAAACAAAAGTAAAAGCAAAAGAACACTCAAGTTACACTGCTAAAAAAACAGCGTTTAGCGACGGATATTAGCGACAAACAATATTCCGTCACTATATAGCGACGGATTTGCGACGGAATAACCATTTTGTTACAAAATTAACAAATTATTTTTTGATTTATAATATAGCAACAGATTTGCAACGAAATATTTAATCCGTCGCTAAATATTAGCGCGAATATTTGGCGCCTAATTTTCCCTACGGATTTAGTAACAAAGTAGTGGTGACAAATTTAATTAATATTAGGCGACGGAATTAGTGACCAAAAAAAGGTTGCTAAACTATTAAATATATTTTTATAAAAATTATATTATATAGTGACGAAAATATCCATCAATTTAATTTTTTCTAAATATATATATTTATTTGAAAGCAACGGATGTTAGAATCCGTCACTAAGTCTGTTGCAAACTCCAATTTCAGATTTTAATTACTCTCATTTAATCTCATCCGTCCATCATGATTCATCAAACTCCAAGAGTCAATCTCATCCGCTCATCCAAATTTGATCAATGGTCCTAATTTAAGACCCTTATTTTCTTATTTATACAAGACCCCAAACCCTTAATTTTTTTCATTCTCCTCCTCTCCTCTCCAAAACCGCCGCCCAGACCCCTTTTGCCCTCCTCTCCGTCTTTCTTTTTGGCCAGTTCAGCGTGGAGAACGAGCAGCGAACAACAATGGAGAGCTCCGGCAGGCGCACGAAGATCACCAGTGAACCTCCATCGCTGGCAGCAGCTCCAAATGGTGAGCAACCAGACGACGAGACGGTCTCCGTCCGGCAACAGCAGCAACACAGAGATGGTGCCACCGGTTGCCTCTCTTTTCGGCAAAAAACGATAGCAACATCAGCTCACGCAGCAAGCAGCGATGGTGAGCACCGGCAGCATCCAGCTCTAGCGAGCAACATCAGCAAACGCCGGCGACACCCAGGAGAAGATAACGACACAATTCCAAACAAACAACAGCCGTTGCCTCCGCCTTCTCTCTTTTCCGGCCGGCAACAACAACTCCACGCGAGTTTGAGGAGGATAACGGCAAGAGCATTAAAGCTCCGGCCAACAACTATGAATACGAAGAAACAAGTTAAAAGCTCCGGTAAATTTTATGAATTAAGCTAAGGATCCATCCAGGTAGGTCCCATTAATGTCATTCTGTTAACGCTTACTTGTTTAGATACTTTTTTGTTAAAGTTTAATTTATTTGTTTAAGACTGCTTACTGTTATCTTGTTACTCATATGCTTGACTGATTATTGCTATCTATTCATTTATTTTGGCGATGGTCCGCTTTAAATCCCTTTTTGTTAATCAACTTGTTCCTTATTCACATTAGAAATAATTTGTACGCATAATTTAATCATTGATTTTTTTTGTTAATTGATATGTTTGATTTTGGAAAATAATTGGAGTAACTAGCTGATTATTATTAGAAAATGGCTTAATTATGGTATAATTTGAGTGATTAATGGATTTGTTCAAAATTGGTATATGATTATAAATGGCATATGATATGCATATATTTGTTTTTCCTTCTTTAGTTGGACAATTTGGTCATAAGTTGTATAATAGCTAGTTATTTATAGTAGTACGATTGGATTTTGATTCTTCTAACCAGCTTATGATAAGGTTTTAAGACTTTCATTTTGAGATAAATTCCAGCTTAATTCGATAGGAAATTAGGAGTAATTTGTTAATTGATTGTATTACCTTGTTAGATTGCCTGCCAACTAATATGTTATGATTTAATGACTTTGTTGATAGCATCTTGTATGACAATTATCTCCTTCTGCCTAATGTGGTATAAGATGATTGGATAAAGCCTATGAAACAGTAGTAATCTTTCATGACATCAAGTTTGTGAATAATTGTAAGTGGTGCTTATAGTTATACTTCCTTTGGGAAAGTCTTTTACCAGAAAAATTAACACTTCAATGATAAGTCTTTCACATGTACATATTAATTCCTATTTTCATTTTTCACCTGTTAATGATCCATTTTTCAAAAGATTGTAGCAGGAGACTTCCAATATAATATTTTTGTAATCATGTTGTAAACACCAATCAATGTCATGAGTAGCTGCCTGAGTTTCATAATGTTGTAGAATAGTGAATGCATAAATCATCTATTTTACTTCTCTGATGTTGTAGCTGTAATGGGGGGTGGTGTTTTTTTTTGCCTTTTGTCTAGTAAAGCTGATAAATTCCTCCAGATTGTAAGGCATCACTTTCTATAAATTAATGTTCTTTTTTATATATGAATCTCACTTTTTCTCTTGTTGTAATTTCCTTTAAGTGCTTGGTGTCATCTCCTCTGCATAGTGAGAATGTTGAATTAGCTGTTATGTTTTCCAAATTTGACATTGATTTTGTACTCACCTAAAAAAACAGAAAAGCTAAATGAACCATGTTCATCAGTTTCACCTTGCACCACACCAGTTTGCCATTCTTTCAGCAAATTATCAACTATGTCCCCAGCAGGAAGGTTATGAAAATTGGTATCTGTTAAACACATTTGGTAACATCCATTAGAATGTAATCTTGTCCAAAGCATGATTCCATTTACACCTGGATGTGAAAATCCCTCTCTCAAAACCATCTCTACATATTTAACCTGTCATCATATTCACAAAAAACTATTATCATCAGATCATTAATAATACTTCCTCTGTATCAATGTGTTTTTCTGGTTTTGATTTGACATGTAGTTTAAGAAAGTAAAAAAGACTTTTGAACCGATTTTATTGTTATTGTAGGTGAAGTACCCTGATCTGAATTTCTTTATCAAGATTCTTGTTGATATCAACTTCTGTAAGCCATATAGGAAGTTTAAGTATAGCCAATCTGTCTAACACTGCTCTGATAAGTGGAGGATTTGGTACTGTAAAATGTCCTACTAGGCCAATTCCTTCCATTATAATTTTATTCCTAATCTTTAATGTTTTCTCTTTATCTTAATTTATTATAGGAAAAATATGAAGAAATATTACGGAAAAAAAACAACCTCTCAATCTGATATTGATCAATGTGAAGCATACTATCAAGCTGCCGGGGGAGAAAAGAGCGAAGAATATATGGTCTTGAATCTGAAGCAAGAACTTACTAAGGGCAGAATCTTTGCGCCTCGTCATTTGTAGAACCTTCAGTTTCTCAATCAACATCGACAAGAAATATGAATGTGTTTGTAAAGCAAATGATTTCTGCCCTTACTAATAATTTTCTTCCGGTTATGAAGGAGCGGGTACATCAAGCGCTTACTCCCATTGATTAGTCTTCTATTTTTATGTTGTCTGTCCTTTTGAAAAGTATAAATTGTGCGCTAACAATAGTTGAAGAATGTAGGTTCTCTTGAGAATAGTTGACAGATTGCTTTTGATGTTTTCCACCAAAAGTATGTGATTTAGATTTTGCTATCTATAGATTTTGAACCCTCTAAATATTATTTTATATGAATGTTTGTTATTTTAGAGGTATTTAGTAATTGTTATTTAATTTATTTACAAGAAAATTATTAGCAACAAATTTAATGACGATTTGGCGTTGTTATAAAAAAATATTGGCGACAGATTAGCAACGAAACATTTTAGTGGCAAATATGCTGGCTCAAATAACAGAATATTTTGTGACGGATTAGTGACAGAAATTTTGTCGCGAATTTATTTGAAATGATGAAATTAATTATGAAATTAGCAACGAACTATATAAGTATAATGACGGATCAGTCCGTCACTAACAAATGGCGACGAATATCATCCGTCTCTAATATGTCGCTAAACTTGCGACGGAACTCATTTTTCGTCGCTAAGAGATTACTAACGAGCGAAATAGCAACAGCCAACAATCCGTCACAAATCCGTCGCAAATTCGGCTTAGCGACGAAAAATCATAGATTTGCGACGGATTCCGTCAGTCGCTAAATGCTGTTTTTTTTGTAGTGTTAGAGCATTGCATAAATTGAGATAACAAACACATTGTTTTAAAATAAATGCCCTAAATGCAAGGAGCCTCGTTGAGCCAAAGTAGGCCTAAGACAATACATAAGTGATGCACAATAATTAATTCAAACCTTATTCGCCAATTTGGAGTTTAGATTAGAAGAATTCTAAACTCCATTTCGGCATGACTTGGCTTAGATTAATTATGGTGATCACATTGACACATAATATGCAATTTGTCTAAAGGGTGTTGGGGTCCTTTAGACGGTAGGGTGACTATTAATCATGCAGATTGACAACAAGGATCAAATCACCTAGGGCTTATGCAGCATGTATGACCTAATTAAAATTTCTAAGAATTGGGTAGACATGGACTTGAAGAGGTTCTATGTGAGAAGGCACATGGTTCCACAGTAGTAAAACTATCCGCATCTGCCATGCCTCAACCATCTTTCTAATATAGGGTACTTGAAGAGAATTGGAGTATTTGTGAGGTATGCAAAGTCACACCATCACGAGAAAAACATGAGAAATAGGAAGAGAGTCCCAAATGGGGAAAAGTATGAGCGGAATGTCAGTTTATCAAAGCAATAAACATTTAGCATGTAGATCGAAAACAGTAACATATAAACAGTTTAAGGAAAACAATAAATAGATAAATAATTGCATAAATAAAGAAAATTACCCATACAAACACATAAGAGAGTCAAACAAATAAGCAAACAACAATTTATACATAACAATAGCAAAATAAATAAACCCCACATAAAGCATGAAGCACGTTATGGTTAGAACCTAATATCCTCAGCAGAGTCGTCATTATGTCACACCCCATTTTTTCGCAAAAAATGGACTTTCCTTTCGGATGCATGACCTAACAACTCTTTTGGGCTTTGAGGTGATTGAAGAGTCGTCACCTAACGAATTAAGACGCGTTAGGGCACCTATCTAACCTAGCTAAATCTAACTAAGGTCAACGAACTAGAGATCGGATAAGGGTTCAAGTTACCTTGAGGGGAAGGTGTTAGGCATCCCTCGAGGTCCACAAATATGGGTTCCGGCCGTATCTCATGCAATTTATGTGGGGGTTACAAGTAGCAATTAAGGTCACTTCATTTATTGGTTATTTAATTTAAACATTCTTTCTAACTTTTCATTTGGTGCAAATAGATTATTCGAACAACATTTATTTTAGTCATAAAGGAGAGTAGGAGAGCATTAAAGTTTTTTAATTTTTTTTATTTTATTATCATTGTTTTATGCTAAATGTCAATATTCAGTAATATAAACATATACACAAAAGGAAGACAACATATATTTAAACCAAAAATTTAAGAAAAATCAATTAATCTACACAGAAAAAATCAAACAGTGAGCAAGTAGGCGAACACAACCTATCGACATGCTTTCTAACACAAATAAGTTGCGATAATATAACAAGTAGCACGTAAATCTCCCTCCCCTTAGACGATTCCCCAAATATTTCATATATATGTACTAGAGAGTTAGAGTTACTACAAGATTATTACATAACCAAGTAAAAGAACAATGAATACATAAATGAGTAAACTAAAATCCATTGGCATCCCCTCCAAGGATATTCTTCAAAACCTTGAACTCCCGAACTTCTAAATCTGCTAAACAAACAATAAGCACGATACTACATAATATTTACACATATATTATATGTCTAAACCACACATAACACATTACAAGAAAAATCATGCATATAAAGGCTCAAACAATTACCGAAAGTAATAACATCTGCCAAGAGGGAAGGAGACTGACTTGTACGCTTCTCTTTCCTTTTATTCATACATATCAATGTATGTAAAATTCATAATAAAGTAAATGACATTAACGCAAAACAAAGATTAAATAAATTTAGAAGTCTAACCGAATAGGCAGATTTATTTAACAGCAATAAAGCACTCCCCAAAACGTTAAATCCGAAATAGCAACACAACAATAAGATAACGCTCAAAGCTAACAATCTTCTTTTCTTTTTGTGAGTAGAGAGCCTTTTTTTTCTGATTGTTAAAGTATTCAAGTATGTTTTCTGATGATTTTTTTAAAATAAGAATGAGGGCATCTCTTTATATAGTGAAGGAGAGGCCACATAATAGGACAAAAATAAAATTAGAAAGAGTAATATTGTTTTTCCTTATATAAAGAAGAGTCAAATCAACATTATATTTACCAAATATAGACAGGTAAGAAATCAGTTCCATTTTTAAATAAGGTAAACAAAATCAATTAGCCATAATACACCATGTAAAACAGGCAAGGAAAGAATAATTTTAGACAGTAAATTAATTTTAGTCAAACAAATAGACATAATTATTTAAGGATGAGGGAATTACATTCGAATTTGCTCATATATTAAAATAATTTAATAAAGTAAAATAAATCACATATAAATTGGTACGAGATATATGTATATGGTAAGACTTATAAGGAAAGAGGAATCAATTCCCAAGTCCAACACCACAGTAATCTTGCCTAAATTTAATAAACAAGAATCAATTAGCATGCTAAAATTACCATAAGTAGTGAAATACTAGTTGTTAAGAGTCATAAAAATTAGCATGAGTAGTGAAATACTAGCTGTTAAGAGTCTTAATTCATATAAGCAAATATATTGATTATTCCCAAAATCAAACTTCTATTATTGAGACGAATTAGTTCATGTTATGCATAAACAACAGTTATTCCATAGCATTCCAAGATTATATATCTAGATTTGGTAGAAATAACCAAGGACAAACACGCTAAAATTACTACATATCCCAGAAGACTAGAGCAAATTTAAGATTTATGGGCATATAGCTAAGCAAGAAAATAAAAATACAAACACAAATCAGTTCATATGTAATAACTACACGAAATCAAGCATTGATGGAGGGAGCAATGAGACAATAATAAAACGAAATCAAACCGATCATGCAAAGCTCGAATTCTTAGAATATTCATCTCACAATAGCCAAAGATGAAATTATCAAACCAAAAAAAATAGATTGAAACTTACTTGGACGGATCTGTAAAGATTCGTCTCTAAACCTTGATTTCGATATTACTGCGGACCGAAGCCGGAGTTGCTACTGTCTAGAGTTGTCGTTTGTCCACTCCGGTGGCTGCTGTCTCCGTGTAGCTGCTATTGTTTTATCGCCGGCTGGAGCTGCTGGTGGTCCTGCAAAGAGAGGAAACCAAAGAGAAGAGGAAGGGCGGAGGCGAGGGGGCGACAGGAAAAGGGAAAGTCAGCGAGGAAAGGGAGAGAGAGAGGGCGCCGGATATGGCGATGGTCTTTGCCGGAGCAAAGACGGAGGAGGAGCGGCGGATTGAGATAGGAGAAGATGAAGAATGAATTTTTTAGGGTTGAGGTCTTTTTTGAATAAATTAGGAAAGGAATAAAGGATTTGATCTCATCCGTTGAATTGAATGAGATGGGTGGTTAGGATTTGATCTAAGGCTTTGATAAAAGATGGACAGATGAGATTAAAAGATGAAATCTTAAAATCAGCTTGAATTTAATTTAGAATGGCGAAAATTGAAATAAGATTAGCTAGAATTGAAATGAAAGGACGGTTATAACTGAAATACAATTAAGATTGAATAGGCTAGAATTGGAATGAATTAGAATAAAATATGCTACAATTTAAATGATTTTGAGGAAAATTAAAAAAATGCTATCTAATTAAAATACTAAAAATATTATTACATTTTATATAATAAAAATCACTTATACTTTAAAACATTTGAAATAAAATAATTATTTTGAGTTTTACTAATAATTTTAAAAATATTTTAATAATATTTACGATAATTTTATAAGGCATGCATGCTAAAATATATAATTTTTAGACAAAATTGATTAAACTTTTAAACTCAAAACATTTTTTGAAAAATACGTATTTAACCGAATAGCACTTCCGAAAGGGTTATAGGTCGGTCAAAATTAGGTGTCAATAGTGAAATAGATGAAGTTGAGCCTCTATACGAAATGTTGAATTCAGAAGATCAGATAATGTTGTCATACACACTTGATCATTCAATGGATCAAGAAATGATTCTTGGTCCAAGTGGGAGTTATGAATCCCAAAATCCTATAGAGGAATCTGAACTTCAAATACGTAAGAGTACAAGAAAAGGTGTACCTAAACGATCTTATGATATTGAGGATTATGTTTTCTTGGTACCTCCACAGAATTGGATGAACTTAATTCTGTAACAGAGGCCTTATTGAGCCCTGAAAGGGATGAATGGTTAAAAGTGATAAAAGAAGAATTAGAGTCCATGAAAACCAACAAATTCTAGGATCTAGTTGACCTTCCTAAGGAACGTAAAGCTATTGGGAATAAATGGATTCTTAAAGTTAAACGTAAATTAGATGGGTCAATAGAAAGACACAAAGCACGATTGGTGGCAAAAGGATTTACTCAAGAAGTTGGAATAGACTATGAGGAAATTTTTTCACCAGTTGTGAAGTTTACATCCATACTATTACTTTTAGCTATTGTTGCACGTTTAGATCTAGAATTACACCAAATGGATATGAGGACTGCTTTTCTCAATGGAGAAGTAAACGAGGAAATCTATATGGAACAACCAGTAGGTTTCGTTGTTAAAGGTCAAGAAAAGAAAGTGTGTAAATTGAAAAGATCAATTTATGGCCTAAAGCAATCTTCAAGGCAGTGGTATCTGAGATTTCATAAAGAGGTGATGTCATTTGATTTCACCATGACCGATGAAGACCATTACATCTATGTGAAAAAGTCCAATGGAAATTTTGCAATTCTTTCTCTTTACGTAGATGATATTTTATTAGCTGAAAATAATTTGGAGTATGTGAAAATTGTCAAATCATGGCATTCAAAATCATTTGATATGAAAGATATGGGTGAAGCAGACTATATATTGGGTGTTAAGTTCCAAAGAAATCGTTCCAACAAATTTTTGAGTTTATCTTAAGAAACTTATATAAAGAAAATATTGGAATGTTTTCGAATGAATAGTTGCAAATCCATGGATACTCCTGTAGCTAGGGGTGAAACTTTAAGCCTTGAAATGTGTCCAAAGACTGGAAGAGAAAAGGAAGACATGTCTCAAGTTCCTTATTCTAGTGTTGTTGGGAGTTTGATGTATGTCATGATGTGTACTCGCCCCGACATTTGTTATGTTGTGAGTCTAGTTAGTAGGTATCAATCCAATCCTGGAAGAGATCATTGGAAAACAGTAAAGAGAATATTCCGATACTTGAAGGGAATTGCAGATCATGCACTTTGTTATAGTGGATCTGATTTGTTCATAAGAGGTTATACAAATGTTGATTGGGCTGGTGACCGGAATGATAGAAAATCAACATCCGATTATGCTTTCTTACTAAATGGTGGTATTTCATGAAAAAGTAAGAAGCAAACTTGCACAACTCTTTCAACCATGGAATCTGAATTGTGGCTTTTGCGTCTGCAGTACAAGAAGCTGTTCGGTTAAAGATATTCTTTGAGCATTTGAGTATTGCAAAAGATTCTAAGTGTCCGTTGATTCTATATTGTGATAGTCAAGCGGCTATCACATATATGAAAGATCCTAAATATCATAGTAAGACCAAACACATTGACATCAAGTATAACTTTGTGAGAGACGTAGTGGCAAGTGGAGAAATAACTTTGCAATACATTCCGACACGTGAAATGATAGTTGATCCTTTTACGAAGGCCATTTCTAGAGACCTGTTTGAATAACATGTTAAGGCTCTAGGTTTGCGTAGAATATGATGATATTTCTGTATTGTAAAATAACTTCATTATTATAATATTCTCTTTTATATAATACTATTGGATTTATATTCAAATATGATATGCATGTGATAATTTGTAAGATATAAAGTGTGTCGAACAAGTCACGAGATTGGCTCTATCACATGAGCAATCGTCTGTTACGTCGGGGAGCGTGAAGAGATGAGTTTCACCACCATATTATGACTTGTTTTATGATCCAGACAAAAGTTTCTCCAAGAAAATAGGTTTAAGGTTCACGAAAGAGAGAAACTAGGGTTAGACATCTTGAGGTGTTTAGATCAAGGTTTGTACGATGTGGAATAATCGAAAGAATGAGACACATACACTAATCTAAGGTGTAAACATCGTAACACGTGTTTGATACCACGTGTGCCAGGCGATCAATGGATCAATGAAAGAATGGTTCCCTGCTTCTTCATTGTCTGAGACCCCGAAAAGTTAAAATGACTTTTCAATAAAATATCCTTTGACCTTTTACTGTTTCTTGAAGTTTCGATCGGTGTTGCTACTTTAGCATGTTACATAATAGCCATGAACAATTCGGCAATGCAGTACATGTCTAGGAAAGCAGTTGATATGGAACAAATAGATTCGAGTAGAAAGGGAAGATGATTAAAATGAACAATTCAACTTGTATACATAAGCCGGTTATTACACTCGAGTGTAATTGTGTGTATAAAGTTAAACATGAACTCGAGTTCACCTCTTTAAGAGGTTGAGGGATCGAATAAGTAATTACTGAAGTAGTGAACGATGTCTGGGGTATTGTGAGTAATAGTGTCCTTAAAATTAATAGTGAATTTTTTCCACATGTGATTGAATTCCTATGTAGGGCTTGTAAATTTTTTTGAAGGAAAGCCTTGGTACTCACAGGTGATACGCTCAAATTACACCTCCCTACAGAAGTATAGGCGATCATTATCAAGTAAAGAACCCAACTTGTAGGTTGGGATCGATCCCACGAGGAAAATGGTTTAGACTTTACTTTAACCAACAATTATATTCAATTAGTCAAATTATTTCCAGAAACAGGTAATTAAAGGGGGTTTGTGCTTGTGTGAAACAAATAGTAAGAACTTAATAAGTAATCAGTAATCAAAACTCAACTTTGGTTGTTATCAAGATAAGAGAAATAACTAGGGTATACGTGTTCCCCACAAGCTTATAACGAAATAGTCCTAGTAACAACAATCCTTTCCTAGTGTATTACATGCAAAGTGATAAGTTAGGTATCTCTAAATCCTTGGTCCGACATCTAGAGAATTTCACCCCGCACCTTGGTCCGGCTACGTGTGTATAATTTACTAACCCTTACCTTTACCTCATATTAGACATCATAATCGATGTTTGGTATAGTTATTACTTCGCACCAATCGACACTAGCCTATTAGATAATATCACACTAAATCTATGTTGATAATTCTTTTCTTGTTGATTACCTCCTTGGTCCGGCAAGTAGCAACAAGGCGAGTTCTAACGCGTGCACTCGTTAAAAAGACTTCTAAACGAAAGAGTTATCAATACATGCAAAACACTATTCAAGAATTGCTTATTTACTATTCCTACTTTGTTAATCGCTCATGGTTCCCACAACCTTAGCTGTGGATTTAATTACCCATATTAGCAAGAACACAATTCATAGTATTAGATGAAGAAATCATGAACTTACGTAAAGAGAATAATAAACCCAGAAATTTAACCTGAATTGCAAAGCCAAAATCTTCAAAACGAACTTAGGAAATCAATAATTGCTAGAGTTGCAAATTAATCTCCAAAGTCACAAAGTAGAACTAGAATAATAATGTCTAACCCTAAAAAACGAGGTTTACAAGCCCTATTTATAGAAAAACAAATCCTAAATAAAAAGGGAAACAAATTAAGGAAAGTTTGTTCAGGCACACGTCTTCATTCCACGAGACTGACTTACGGACCGTCGATGGATCTACGGTCCGTAAGTCCCTTCCGTCAGCCAGGACTTAGAAAATATTTCAGCTTCCAAAAATCATCTTCTCTGAAGCAAACGACGGACTTGCAGTACGGACCGTAGATCTATCTACGGTCCGTCAATCCCCTCCATAGCTCCGCACTTAGAATCTTCAAAAATCAGGTACTGGAACCCTCGCAGTCTCATTCTACGGATTGATCAGTACGGTCCGTAGATCTCTCTACGGACCGTCAATGGCCACCGTGGTTCCACACTTGGTCAGATTTCCCTGATTTGTCATCCATACCTTGCCTGCTGATCTACGGTCATAACCTACGGACCGTCAATGGACCTACGGTCCGTAGATCACCTCCGTCAATTCCCTTTTTCTGCATTTTTCTCCGCTGTCTCCATACTTCTGCGCCTGAACATCTTTCCTGCAAAAATACAATAAAACACATAAAAACCAATACAAAAAGGCCCTAGACACACACAACTTGTAAGTGAAATGTATTAGAAATACCGTAAACTCACGGTATATCAACAACAGGTTGCACGTACTATTTGTCGTATGAATTGTGTGTTTTGTTGATATCATATTTATTTGGGTCTTGTCCACCATGTGCGAAGTGGGAGATGTAAGTTTTGGGTTGTGGGTCGCCCATATGGATTGACCTGATCCGACCCGAAATGACCCGACCCGATTTTAGTTTTCTCTGAAAAAGAGATAAGTACCAATTTGAAAGGGAGTGGAAACAATTACTTTGTAACTCTTCCAACCTACACTGTTATTCCCATTTAAAATAGGGGTTGAACGCTTTTTAGGAGATAGGTGTGAAGAACACAAAATAGAAAAATAAAGGGAGGAACAAATAAGAAATTTCTATCTTCTTCATTGATATTAACAAAACAAAAGTGACATTCAGTTTGTGGAAACATAGCTTTGATTCCTTGAGATTCAAAGTTGGACTTGGAGCAATCTTCCACAAGACTTCATTATCATTCCGCTGTTGTTAACAGGTACACATTCTTGTTCCTGTTACGAAAATCTAACAAGAATGTAGTATTATGTAGTATGTGCATGGGCGGAGCTACCCTTGACCGAGAAAATTACGTTGTATATGTAGGTTAAATTTTGATTTTATTTCTATATATGTTGTAGTTGACACTCTTCAACACAAGATGAAGATTTAGCTTAGTGGTTGAGGGGCTGCAGAATTTCTCCTTAATCTTTGGCCTGAATGTCAAGGGTTCGAACTTGGATCGGGTTTTTTTAATATTCTTTTTAGCGTTTTTTTATATTAAAATTAAGACTTCAAGAAGCATCTTTTGCCTTTGAATTTTAGAAAATTGAAGCATTTTTTGTCCACCAATTTTTAAGCGATTGACAAATAAAGTTGATTTTAATATTTTATTTTTTTAAAAGAAAAAATGTACTTTAGGGATTAAACAAATCCCTAATTTCAAAATTAAAGGGTTTGAGGAGCAAGAGCACAAAAAAATCATTTTTGTTCGCTGCTGAGTCGTTGCCTTCGCTATGACTCTTCGTCGCGTGTCGCCAAATGATTGTGATAATGTAATTATTTTTTGTTTTCATTAGTAAAATTTATTTTGTTGATTTTTATGTGTACTTACTACTTTGTATTTTGACACCCCTCAATGCAAATTCTAGCTCCGCCACTGAGTATGTGATAAATATGTATGTATATAATTATTTTATTACTTTGTTAGTATAATATTTTATATTAAAATAGTTAAGTTATTTTATTCACTTATTGATCAATCTCTTTATTATATTACTTTTTTAACTCCTAGGATTCTTAATGGCTAAGAATGGTTGCCGACAATGGATGTTCTTTGTATATAGACAACTCTACCTGATGAATAAAAGAAAAGAAAAGAAAACTCATTATCAAGCTTCTCTTAATATACTAGAAGAACCTTTTACTCATACTTGTATTACCATGATTCCACCTTATTTAATTGTTCTTCATGAATCAAGAATTTCGTCAAGTTATCCAAGTGAAAAGTTTAGTTTTCTCTAATTAAGATTGAGCTGCAAAGGAATTTCTAGTTGTTGTAATACGCAAAAGGATTGGTATCGAGGTATATTAAGGCAAAACTCTTTTTTTCATATTGCACGAATCCTAAAAATTGTAAATCATTGAATATGTCATTTTTACTATTTTATTGCTAGAAAGACCCTTTGTGAAGGGCATTGGAATGTCAGCTGGTCTTATTTCATGATTTTATCATAACAATATCGTGTTCGTAACATTGTGAAGTATGCTTGACAATTAAAGTTATTCATGCCATATTTTGTATTCCTTATGTGTATAAGTGAGCTATTGCACCAAGAATGAGGCTAAAAAAAAAATTTAATCATCTTGATGTATCTAAGGAAGTTGTTAATTAAGTTATTCTTTCTTGTCAAAAGCTTTTACGGAAATATTAGTGGATATTCATACTAAATCATGTACTCTATTCTTTTAGTTATAAACTTTCTAAGCAACCTTGTTTTCTAAAAAGGATCATATTATTACCAATCGGGAGTTATTTATAATAAATCAAGTCAATCATGACAGTCTCCGTTTTGAGATCCTAAAATAATTAATTGGCTAAGTTGAAATTGAGTCAAGAGCTTCGATACTATTATGAGTTTTATAGGCCTAAATGGTCGTAAGGAAGTTAAAAGAAGTCACGAGGAGATTCTTTAAGCACCCTAAATATCTTTGTGAACATCCTCAGGTTCAAGTGCCTTTTTAGAGTCTGATTAAGTGTTTAGGTTTATTCTAAAACCATATGAGGTTCTACGAAGTTTTTACATGTTATGCGGAAGCGATTACGAAATTATGAGAAAAGAGTACAAACGGGCCAAGATTGGAAACATGATTATGGTAACATATATGCATTACAAATTCATGACATGATATGCATTCTACTTCCGAGCTATAATCGGAAGGTATGGGGCCTATTGTTTATATTTATACGTATGATACATAAATGGCCACAAGTTGGCTAATATGATGTTGGTTTGCTACCGGGAGGCACCACCATTGCTAGCATTTGGTTGGGTATGTCATGCATTTACATATATATATATATATATATATATATATATATATATATTCATGACATACGCTAAACGAGCATACCATGCATACTTGATTGCTATGAGGTCAGATATCGGCCTTGGAGTCTATCAGAGTTTAAGTTTCAGGTGGTGTCTCTATTACCCTTTTTATAGTAGTTATTTATGATTTTACTTTCCGTCTGACGTACCAGTAAATTTTCATTCGTACTGGCATCCCTTTATTTGCCTGAGGATGCTACATTTCTTGTTGCAGGTTAAGACATAGGTCTTGATCAGCCTTGTAATAGAGGTGTTGTCTCAGCTGAAGGTTGATAAGCTCCATTCATCCTAGAGTTGTTGGTTATCTATAAATTTTGCATACTTGAGTTTTATATATAATTATTGGTATCATTAGGGCCTTTTTCCCAACCAATTGAGTTGTAATATTTATAGAGACTTGTGGACATACTATGTTAGGTTTTTGTAGCTTTTCATTTGTAGCCTCATCATCTTAGTGTGTATATATATGTATATGGATTAAGTCATCTGTGGCTCCTTAAAGTTGTCTGCATAATTCACTTAGACACCGCAACTAAGGCTTGTACCTATTGAGCACCTCTACCATTCCGAATTTGAACCATTTAACATTTTTTTGAGAATAAGCTAAAAGTAGAAAATGTGTGAAATACACTCGCGATGACATGTCAATTTGACTAATTAAATATTGACATGTGTTATTTTTTAATCCAAAAAATTATTTAAACATTATATTATAAAGTAAAGAAAAAGGAAAATATTTTAAAGTAAAAAAAATGAAAAAAACTAAAACTTAAACCATCCCCACTTCCCCTGCTATCCACTAAAGCCCAAAACTCAGATTTCCCTCAACAATACCACCCCGGTCATGGCGATCTCCCTCTCCCTGTACATCCCCAACTCCAACATGACAAATCTTCCTTTCCAGCAGCCTATTTTTCAATTATAACTTTCTTCTTCGTCTGGTTTTAGGTAGAGAAAGGTAAAAAAAAATGCTCGCCGAAAAATTAATGAGTTTCGATTGCCATTGTCGGAAAAAATAGAGTTATATCAAAAATTTTTTGTGTTTCATAACCGATTAACTTTTTTAGATGAAGAACATCCTTACATTCTGTCAATATACATCAATTTAAAGTCAAAACAACACATTCAAGACAAATAAAAAAAACTTCAATAAAAATTTGAGCAAATCAAATAATAAATTGAAAAATCTTCCAATAAATTCAAATAACTGGACATCAATTTAACACCAAATTACTACATTAACAGCAAAGAGACAAACTCCAAACATAAAGCCCTTTACAAATTAAACATGATGAAATGATAGTGATAATGGTGGTTTCATTGGTGGTGCAGCCAATTATAATATGAATGACAACGGGGAAAACAAAATAACAACAATAGAGGTAAAAGAACTGAAGTATCCAGAGAAAATAAGAGGAATAAAAAGGGTGTGTAGCGGCGGCGGTAGCGGCAAACTGGTGGTGTGATGAAGGAAGGGATGCCAAAGAAGATGAAGAAGAAATAATATTTTTTTTCCACAAAAAAATGCTCAATTTAATACCTTTCACGTGCTTATAGGATGTGAATCACAAACAATGTGGCACCTAGGCAAAAAAAGTTCAAATGGTTCAAATTTGGAATGGTAGATGTGTTCAATAGGTGCAAGTCCTAGTTAAGGTGTCTAAGTGAATTATACGGACAACTATAAGGGGCCTCAGATGACTTAAGCCTATATATATATTTCTAGTATATAGAAACATAAGGAGGAGGAGGACCATGGGTATATTGGTCATTTCAATCAATTATAAAAGTGATTTTTTTTTATTAACGTCATTGTTTTCCAGATAAATCTAGAAAAATCTACTGACTTTTTCTCACAAGTATATAGAAAAATACTCTCACCTCCAGACTTTCACACTCTGTTTGGATCATTGTTACCCATTATTTCATAATGTATTGTATTGTATTGTACTCTATAGTACTGTATTGTATGGTAGATGCAATGTTTTGCTAGACTGTATTGTTTGTTGTTGTTTAATAACATTTTAATTGTTTGGTTTGATTGTATCGTACTGTATTATAATTTATAAATTTACTACAATATCCTTAATTATTCTAGGGTAGAAGGTTTGACTAGAATTAAATAATATAAGGTAAAGGGTAAAATAATAATTTGAAATATTATGTAAAGATATAATTGGAAAAAGAAATTAAGTAACAATGGGAACACACCAAATCGGTTGTTCAATAAAATAGGGGTTTTCATTGTTACGTAACAACGAAATTTAACAATACAATACAATACATTTTAAGTAACAATCAAAACAAACATTGTAGGTATAGTAACGATACAATACAATACAATGGGTAACAATGATCCAAACAGAGTGTCAAGGTTGGATTGACTTCTTCTCTCAATCTATGAACTCTCTCAATGACAAGCCAATTTCAGATAAGTTTTAACAACAATTTTTGAACTAATATTCTGGTTGAAGTTTATTACTATGCCCAACATTCATCTGCTCCCTTTTCGTTTGATTTTTTTCCAAACTTTCAAAGACTACTCTTTCAGTTCTCTTCATCCTCTGTTTGGGTATTTCAATGTTAGTTCGTTTTTCTTTCAATTTTTGTTTAAATTTCTTCGGCTGAAATTCTTGATTGATGTGATTATTGAGTGAAGGATTTTTTTTTTTACCGATAGTGAATTAAAATTGTGAAAGTTGATGTGGATTGATTTTGTATCAAAAGATATATCGATAACTTGGGTAGTGAAAAAGTTCAGTTTGTTAAGAGTATAATGCTATGACTTCTGCTTTTAGTTCCAACTCTACAGTACAATTGACACTATTTTTTGAATAACTATCAACTGCATTGTTAGTACACCTTGTTGTTTACTTATTAATAATGTAAATTTACGTACTAAAACAACAGGGAGGTACATTATATATATATATATTGTAGTGCATTTGAGAATTTAGGTGGGTCTTTACTCTTTCAAAGTTAGTCTATTATATTCTTCTATTTATGTGTGTCGTAAGCTCATCATTTATATCTTGGTTATCTTTCAATACTGAATTTCAAATTTGACTTGGGATGTGTTGAAGTTGTCCAATAGACTTAGAAAACAAAAGAACTATCTGTTAAATCTAATGAGACTTCAAAAAAAGAACAAAAATATGTTTTGATCTTTAAAGGTGTTTTTTTTTTAAAAAAAATAGATCATGTGAACATCGATCAGAGCATTTATGCTCGAATCTGCAGTAGTAGAGAAAAAGAACATAATCATTCTGCAACATATTTCTATTTCTACTATATACAAATGTGAAATCAAGGACGATCAATGGCAAAAGTGATATTAAATCAATTATACAAGGGCAAATTATAACTATTGTATACTAAAGTCGGTTGATATCCGTGTACTCATTCTCAAACCAAGGCTCTATTTACACTCTAGAAGCATCTTCATCTTTCTCCACTCACTCATCCAATGAAAAAAATAAAAATCTCAGTTGCATCAATCTTCATTAGTTTTCAAGACTGATGGAATGAGTGTTTCCAGGTAAGCTTAGTCACATTTTTGCTTTTGTCTTTTCGGTTAACTTCAAAATTTTCAATTTTGTGTGACCATTTCTTTTTTCTTGCTCTTAATCAGTCCTCTTAGCATTATCTTTACTTTTCAAATTTTCAAAGATTGCTTCTTTTTCTTTCTTTTTTTTGACAAAGAAAGATTGCTTCTTTTCACTTTCTGTTGTGCTCATGTTTAATGATTTAACAAAGCCTTTAGCTTAGTATTGAGACACTCATCTAGCTAAAGCATCACTGCAAAGACAGTCGCTTTCTTGTGAAATATTCTTGCCAAAGAAGAATACAGAACAACCAACATAAATGATATAGTTTCTATACAGTATTAGTTAGGCTTTAAGTTATGCAAATTAAGAAAAAAGATGTGAGGGCCAATAAAATCTGTTGGTCAACATTTTAATATTAATATTTTATAGATTAATTTGTTAAAAGTTTGGAGTCAAATGGTGCCTTTGCTGTCAAGTTATCCGTTGGTGATAATTCATTTGTCTTAACGGTTGGAAATATAATTGGAGCATTACTCCATTTGGAGTAAGTGCTGATGTTACTGATTGTTTCTCTTGCAGCATCGTTTAGTGGCATCTTGGCCATAAGTTCTCCATATTATTTCTCCATTATCTCACTCTTTATTCCTCCATTATACCTTGTAACTTATGTAACTCCTAAGGTCATTATCTTCACTATTTACTACACAATTTATCTTCCTATTCATTGCTAGGAAGACTTCTTCTAGTATAAATAGTGGTGATCTTCATTTGGTTTGTTACACACAACATATAAGAAAAATATAGATTGAAAGAGTTAGTCAAAAAGAGAGTTATTATTAGTTGAAGGGAGATGTTCTTTTTGTGGAGCTTTGCACTCAACCCTTGTCCAGAGTTGTTGAGTTATATTTTGTGATTAGGCTATTGTATCCTGGAGGGGACAAGTCAAGAAGGATTACTGCTGGACCGGTGAAAACATTTGCTGCATTGGGCTTGAATCTCCTTAAAGAGAGCGAGATATCCGCGCCTCAGCCTGAAGAGATTTATTTCTTCATTTTTATTTTCAATTGTAATCTTGTAAGTTTTCACTAACAATTTTAAGGAGATTCATTATGGCTACAATTGAAAAAAATGTGGATGTCATGATGGGAGACCTTAACAAGCCATTTCGGTTCAATGGTAACCATTTTAAGAGGTGGAAGGGTAAAGTACTTTTCTATTTGAGTCTTCTCAATGTTTCTTATGTGTTAACTGAGAAGAATCCTAATAAAGTAGACGTCACCTCTATGAATGATGATGAAACTATTTCTCATCTAGAGAAAGTGGAAAAGTACGATGGTGATTCCTATAAGTGTCGGTATTATATTCTTAATTGTCTATCTGATAATTTTTATGATTATTATGATAAAACTTACTCTAGTGCAAAGAAAATTTGGAAAGCATTGCAGAGTTAGTATGATACCGAAGAGGCTGGAGCGAAAAAATATGCGGCTAGTAGATTTTTTCGTTTCCAAATGGTGGACAACAAATCAGTGGTAGACCAAGCTCAAGACTTTATAATGATTGTTGGAGAGCTTAGGTCCGAGGAGGTTAAAATTGTGGATAACCTTATTGTTTGTGGCATAGTAGATAAACTTCCACCTTATTGGAAGGAATTTCAAAAAACTATGCGCCACAAACAAAAGGAAACCTCCCTTGAAACCTTGATAATGAAAATCCGCATGGAAGAAGAGGCAAGAGGCCAAGATGCACTTTTACAAACAGAAGAGAACAACATCACAACGAAGGTAAATTTAATTACTTCAAATAATGCTATTCCCGAAACTCACAAAAATACTTCTTTGAAGCCTAAGAAGAAAAAGTTCAAGAAAAATAATGGTAGACCTCCCAAGAAAAATAATGGTGAAAATAACCAAGCACAAAATCAACAAGTACAAGACAAAGGACCGTGCTTTGTTTGTGGCAAGAGTGGGCATATTGCTCGATTTTGCAGATTTCGGAAACGTGGTCCTAACCCTCAGGCAAACGTTACCGAAGAACCTTTTGTGGCGGTAATTACCGACATAAACATGGTTGAGAGTGTTGATGGATGGTGGGCTGATTCTGGTGCAAACCGTCATGTCTGTTATGACAAAAACTGGTTTAAAAAATATACTCATTTTGAGGAGCCCAAAACCATCATGCTTGGTGATTCTCACACAACTCAAGTACTTGGAACGGGAGATGTCGAATTGTGTTTTACTTCTGCAAGGGTATTAACTTTGAAAGATGTACTTTATACTCCTTCTATGAGGAAAAATTTGATGTCTAGTTTTCTTCTTAATAAAGCAGGCTTTAAACAGATTATTGAATCTGATCAATATGTAATAGTGAAGAAGGGTATTTTTGTGGGGAAAGGGTATGCATGTGATGGGATGTTCAAACTGAATGTTGAAATGAATAAAGTTTCTACTTCTGGTTATATGCTTTCTTCTACCAATTTTTGTCATGCTCGTTTGTGTCATATTAATGTTGGAATATGCACAACGGAAGCTATATTTAGGATCACAAATCTTACATATAGACTAAACAATATAACATAAACGAATTTAGAAGAACACTAACCTGTTGAAACTTCTACAAAAGTCGTCCAGATGCCAAGGATCCAGAGCTACGATCTTCTCCTATTTCCTAATTGACTGTCACTACCAAGTTACTTGTGTGGGCAAGTATTACTTGTTTTTCAAAAGATGATTTCTTTCATGCCACATCCAGCCTATTTATCTAGTTTTCCAACTCAAGAATGAATAGGAAAAACGTCCAAATAAATTTCAGGCTTAATGAGCAATCAAGAGGATCATGAGAATAAATTGAGATAAAAACGTTTTCATCCATTAAAGGCCAAACGTTTTTGTAATAAGAACAAAAACGTTTTCATCCATTTAAGACCAAACGTTTTTGTCACTAACTCAATCTTTAACTCTCAAATAATTCATCCTTTAAAGAAGATCAACAATAAAATTAATTTGTCCTTCTTTTCAAACTTGGTCAATTAATCAGGCATAGTAGGGACCGTAGATATATTTAATAGAGGCTTCCAACTACGATAATAATTCTCAAATGAACGAATTAACCATATCACAATAAATTACAAAGTATTCCACTAAAATTCTGTAATTGCACTCCTCGATTTAATTTCAAAATCTACCACTACATCTTATTTAACCCCCTGTGTTAGAATTACCGACACCAATCAATTAAATCAAAATTATCTGAAAATTTAATTCATTGACTAAATTAATCCTTTATTATATTTACTTAACTTATTTCACGTGACGGATCTAAAATCCACCTGCAGGGTTTTCACGTGAAAACTTATAAGTAACCATAAAGGGGTGTCTTCAACTCGGGTCCGAGACACGGTTCTATCAACTAATTATTATTTCACTAATGTAATTTGTCATTATCTAATCTATTAGGAATTTATTGACTCATCAAAAAGTCTCACCTTTTAATAGATTAAAACAATAAAATAAATTACATAGATCATAACAATTATATCAAGATTAAGAGTATAAGCACATGTAGTGGACTAGAGAATTTATTTACAAATATTCAGAACATAAACAAATGTCTCTAATTGGTCCGTTCAATACATACAAAATGTACTAGCACAAGAAGTTGAATTTAACCATTCTCATAATTAAGATCAAATTATATTTAATCTTGTGCTACGATCATCAAGATGTTCGTCCTACTTCATCTTTGATCGTGAACATAAATTTATAACTTATATGCACCAACAATTTTAATCTTCCGTGTATGAGTTAAAATACTCCATACACAAAATTGTCTACTATATAAGCAATGGACACACATATATACATAATGATCTATTTAAACAAAATTTATTATATTAAATAAATAACATAAAAAATCTTTACAAGGGATTAAATAAAAAATACTATAACACAATTACATGGTTAATAGTATATCCCAACAATCTCCCACTTAGACTTATAACCATGCATTCACAATTTTAACACCCATTTCTTCCACATGCTTATCAAAAGCCTTCTGAGGTAAGCCTTTTGTAAATGGGTCCGCCAAATTGTTCTTCGATTCAATCTTCAATACTCTCACATCACCCCTTTGAGTTATATCACGAATCAAATGATATTTCCTCTCGATGTGCTTACTCCTTTTATGGCTTCGCGGTTCTTTCGAGTTAGCAACTGCACCACTGTTATCACAATAAAGTGTGATTGGTGCTTCAACCGAAGGAACCACTCCAAGCTCTTTTAGGAAGTTTCCTAGCCAAACAGCCTCCTTAGCCGCTTCAGAGGCAGCTACATATTCAGCTTCCATGGTGGAATCAACAACACAAGATTGCTTGATACTCCTCCATATTACGGCTCCACCTCCTACAGTAAATACATATCCTGAGGTTGACTTTCTTGAATATCTATCTGACTGGAAATCTGAATCTGTATACCCAATAGGTACAAGATTTCCAGGATGGAAAACAAGTATGCAATCTCTAGTCCTTTTCAGGTATTTGATTATATGCTTAACTGCTGTCCAATGTTCTTGCCCAGGATTAGATTGGAATCTACTAACCATGCCAACAGCAAAGCAGATATCCGGTCTAGTACATAACATAGCATACATGAGACTCCCTACAACAGATGCATAAGGGACCGCCTTCATTCTCTCTATCTCATCAGTTGTTTTGGGCGACTGATCTTTTGATAAAGTAATTCCATGTCTAAAAGGAAGAAATCCCTTTTTTGAATTTTGCATGTTAAACCTTGCAAGAATAGTATCAATGTAAAGCGCTTGAGACAAGCCTAATATCCTTTGTTTACGATCTCGCATAAGCTTGATCCCAAGGATATGAGCCGCTTCTCCCAAGTCTTTCATATCAAAACGCGATGACAGCCATTCCTTAACTGAATTCAACATGCTCACATTATTTCCTATGAGCAAAATGTCATCAACATACAGAATTAAAATTGCTACTCTGTTTCCTTCCCATTTTTTTATAGATGCATTATTCATTTTCAAATTGATCAAAACCAAAAGTCTTAATCGACTTGTCAAAACAAATATTCCATGCTCTAGATGCTTGCTTTAGTCCATAAATGGGTCTCTTAAGTTTACACAACATGTGTTCATTGCCACTTTCTATGAAACCTTCTGGTTGTGCCATATAGATGCATTCATCAAGACTTCCGTTTAGAAAAGCCGTCTTGACATCCATTTGCTAAATCTCATAATTGTAATGAGCAGCAATGGACAAGAGAATCCTAATGGATTTAAGCATAGCTACCGGTGAAAAAGTTTCCTCATAATCAATTCCTTCTTTTTGAGTAAACCCTTTCGCAACAAGCCTAGCCTTAAAAGTTTTCACTCTTCCATCCACACCTCTCTTTTTCTTGAAAATCCACTTACAACCAATAGGTTTAACATCAGCAGGGTGTTCTACAAGATCCCAGACTTGATTAGAGTACATAGACTCCATTTCTGATTTCATAGCAACAATCCATATTTCAGCATCTTTATCATGTATTGCTTCGGCGTAATTCAATGGTTCTGTATTAAGCTCTTCAGGGATTCTATCATATGACTCTCCCAAGAGCGTAAACCTTTCAGGCTTTCTAATAACTCTCCCACTACGACGAATAGCCACTACAGGATGTGCTATTTCTTGAACTAAATCCTGAATATCCTAAACATCTTCCTCCACAGCCTCAGGCTGCTGGACATTGCTCCCACTACTTTGAGGTAGTGAAATATCTTGAGTTTGCTCTAGGGCAACCTCCTGCGCAGCCTCAGGTGCAATTTCTTGCCTATGGACATTTCTCCCACTACGTGGTCGTAAAGGAATGTCAACAACTATGTATGAAATTTGTTCTGTCGATTCATTACTCGTTATTCTTTTGGACAGTTCTTGTAACACAAGTTTACTTCTAGGAACATGGTTCATTAAATAGTCCTGTTCTAGAAACTTGGTATTTGTTGATACAATTACCTTTTGATCCTTAGGACAGTAAAATAAACCTCCTTTAGTGCCTTTTGGATATCCAATAAAAATGCATACTTCTGTTCTAGATTCTAACTTATCTGTTTTTCCTTTTAGCACATGAGCTGGACAACCCCAAACTCGAATATGCCATAGGCTAGGCTTTCGCCCATTCCACAATTCGGATGGGGTTAAAGGTACAGATTTTGAAGGAACCAAATTCAGAATATAATTCGCAGTTTCTAAGGCATATCCCCAAAAGCTAAAAGGTAAATCAGAATAACTTAACATTGATCTAACCATTTCCAAAAGAGTTCTATTTCTACGTTCTACCATACCGTTTTGTTGAGGTGTTCCTGGGGCAGAATATTGAGAAGTAATTCCTGATTCTGATAAGTACTTAATGAATTCTGCAGAAAGGTATTCACCACCACGATCAGATCGTAATGTTTGGATATATCATGTCGCTTTTCCGTTTCAATCTTAAATTCTTTGAATTTCTCAAAGCATTCAGATTTTCGTCGCAACAAATAAATGTATCCATATTTGGAGTAATCGTCTGTGAAAGTCACAAAATACTCAAAACCACCTCTTGCTTGTATATTCATTGGGCCGCACAAATCAGAATGAATTAATTCTAACTTATTATTGGCTCTGTTTCCTTTATAAGGGAAAGGTCTCTTTATCATTTTACCTTCTAAACAAGATTCACAGGTTGGTAGTGCCTCCACTTTCAATGAACTCAAAGGTCCATCTGTAACCAACCGTGAAATCCTATTTATATTAATATGACATAGACGTAAGTGCCATAAATAAGTTGGACTCAATTGAGAAATATGTTTTCTTTTATTCGAAACAACAATGTTATTTAGTGCAGTTTGTTGAAGTATGTTATGGAAAATTTTAAACACAAATAAATCATGTATTTAGGGAGCACTAAGGATAAAAAAGTTATTACACTTAATAACAGCAGAGTTATTCGCAAAGTGAACATCATAACCATCATCCATTAGTTTAGAAACAGACAATAAATTCCTTTTTATAGAAGGAACATATAAAACATTATTCAAAACTAAAAGTCTAGAACTACTAAATGAAAACAAAATTATTCCAACACCTAAGGCTGGTGCTGGCTCCCCATTCACTTGAAAAACACTAACTTCATCCTTATTTAGCCGCCACGTTTCCTGAAACCCCTGCAAAGAAGTGCAGATATGATCAGTGGCTCCCGAATCTACATCCCATTAGAAACAGCCGCTAAACAGGTTTCAACGACATTTAAAAAAGAGTTACCTTTGTTTTTCATCTTAGCCTGAAAGTCAGGGCATTGCTTTTTATAGTGTCCAGGCTGCTTACAATGAAAGCACTTGCCTTTCGGCTTAGCCACACCATCCTTAGCACCTCTGGGTATCACAGCCTTGCGGGGCTTTTTTTTTTCTTCTGGAATTTTGCTGGTTTTAAAGAGGACGGCCCAGCCTGGTCAACCAGGAATGCCGCAGGAGCTTGCTGCTTAATTATAGTCTCTGCCGCTTGCAGCTCATTCAACAATTCCGCTAAAGACATGTCCATCTTATTCATATTATAGTTCAAGCGAAATTGTTGAAAACTGTCCGGCAAAGTCTGAAGGATCATCTCAACTTGAGATTCCTTATCAATCTCAGCACCAAGTATCTCCAACTCATTCAAGTAATTCATCAACTTCAGCACATGTTCTCTGACAGAAGATCCTTCAGCCATTTTTGTGGTCAAAAGGGCTTTCATGGCAGTCTGCTTTACAGCACGATTCTGCTCACCAAACATCTCCTTAAGAGATGCAAGCATATCGTAAGCAGATGTCATAGACTGATGCTGATGCTGCAAGACATTCGCCATTGAGGCAAGAATGTAGCATCTTGCCATCTCATCAACCTTAACCCATTTGTCATAGGCTTGGACTTCCTCATCAGTAGGATCTGCTAATTTGATAGGGCATTCCTCAATCAATACAAATTTATAACCCTCAGAAGTTAGGACAATGTCTAAATTTCGTTTCCAATCAACATAGTTTGGACCCTCAAGTTTATTTTGATTCAACATAGAGGACAGGGGATTGAAGTGAGACATAGTTAATCTGAGAGAGATAAAATAGATCATTAAGTATACATGATATATAATTTTAAAAAAAACACAACAAGACTCACATAATCATGCCTATAAACAGTTAGATTCGATTGGAAAACTTAACTATTCAAGCAAATATATGAGCATGTGTAAATATAGTACCATTTAAACAAAACAAGTCCAACTCAGTTAGAGAGTATTCTGTTAAGTATAATAATGAATATATGGATATAGATTATGTCTCTTGTTCATTGATCCAACATGTAACTTAGTTGGAAAGTTTTAAACAAGTCATCAAAGCAAAAGACGTACCAAAACAGTATCAAAATATATGAGTTTATCCGATGGGCAAGAGGACCTAAGTCAACATATAAACTCATATATTTACTGTAAAATACATTTATAAGTGTTAGGGATGAACCCTTACGCCACTGGATTACTAAAAACAATTTTTAATTTATTTTTTAATGTTTCGTAAACAGAAAAATGGCCAAAAACCCATCAAAACGACTTTGAATGGCCAAAAAAGTCCCTTGATCATAGTAAAGCAGTGAGTATTGCTCACTGGGTCGTTTCCAATCAACCAACCAAATTTGAGGCCAATCGGAGTTCGTCAGAAAAGAAAAAAAAACTCTTGCCAGGCATGGCATGCTGTCCGTTTTCTTTAAAAAATTTCATAGAACTTTAAATATTCAGCATCCAGGCAATATTTAAAAACCTTACTCTAAAACTATTAATTCAATGAACATGAAACATGAATTCGTTTTACAAGATCTGAATAATGAACAATTATCAACAATACATGAAACATTCTGTTTTTAAACTTGAATTATAAACAGTGATTTATTTCAATCTCATCATTGAACAGAACATCAAATCATAAATTCATAAACAGAAAATAACTTATTTATGATACAACGAATTCATATATTAAACAGTAACGCATCATGATATAGACATTCAATCAATCATGAATTATCTTATTACATTATTTAGTATATGTAAGAAGACTCGTGATACCAATTTTTGGAATATGCACAACGGAAGCTATATTTAGGATCACAAATCTTACATATAGACTAAACAATATAACATAAACGAATTTAGAAGAACACTAACCTGTTGAAACTTCTACAAAAGTCGTCCAGATGCCAAGGATCCAGAGCTACGATCTTCTCCTATTTCCTAATTGACTGTCACTACCAAGTTACTTGTGTGGGCAAGTATTGCTTGTTTTTCAAAAGATGATTTCTTTCATGCCACATCCAGCCTATTTATCTAGTTTTCCAACTCAAGAATGAATAGGAAAAACGTCCAAATAAATTTCAGGCTTAATGAGCAATCAAGAGGATCATGAGAATAAATTGAGATAAAAACGTTTTCATCCATTAAAGGCCAAACGTTTTTGTAATAAGAACAAAAACGTTTTCATCCATTTAAGACCAAACGTTTTTGTCACTAACTCAATCTTTAACTCTCAAATAATTCATCCTTTAAAGAAGATCAACAATAAAATTAATTTGTCCTTCTTTTCAAACTTGGTCAATTAATCAGGCATAGTAGGGACCGTAGATATATTTAATAGAGGCTTCCAACTACGATAATAATTCTCAAATGAACGAATTAACCATATCGCAATAAATTACAAAGTATTCCACTAAAATTCTGTAATTGCACTCCTCGATTTAATTTCAAAATCTACCACTACATCTTATTTAACCCCCCGTGTTAGAATTACCGACACCAATCAATTAAATCAAAATTATCTGAAAATTTAATTCATTGACTAAATTAATCCTTTATTATATTTACTTAACTTATTTCACGTGACGGATCTAAAATCCACCTGCAGGGTTTTCACGTGAAAACTTATAAGTAACCATAAAGGGGTGTCTTCAACTCGGGTCCGAGACACGGTTCTATCAACTAATTATTATTTCACTAATGTAATTTGTCATTATCTAATCTATTAGGAATTTATTGACTCATCAAAAAGTCTCACCTTTTAATAGATTAAAACAATAAAATAAATTACATAGATCATAACAATTATATCAAGATTAAGAGTATAAGTACATGTAGTGGACTAGAGAATTTATTTACAAATATTTAGAACATAAACAAATGTCTCTAATTGGTCCGTTCAATACATACAAAATGTACTAGCACAAGAAGTTGAATTTAACCATTCTCATAATTAAGATCAAATTATATTTAATCTTGTGCTACGATCATCAAGATGTTCGTCCTACTTCATCTTTGATCGTGAACATAAATTTATAACTTATATGCACCAACAATTTTAATCTTCCGTGTATGAGTTAAAATACTTGATACACAAAATTGTCTACTATATAAGCAATGGACACACATATATACATAATGATCTATTTAAACAAAATTTATTATATTAAATAAATAACATAAAAAATCTTTACAAGGGATTAAATAAAAAATACTATAACACAATTACATGGTTAATAGTATATCCCAACAATTAATGACCGTTATGTTGGAATCATGAGTAGTTTAGGATTAATCTCAATGGTTAAAAATAATTTTGAAAAATGTGGGGCTTGTAGTAAAGCCAAAATCACTAAAAGGCCTCATTTTCAAGTTGAAAGAAAAACTGATTTGTTAGAATTAGTTCATGCTGATATTTGTGAACTTGGTGAAATTTTAACTTGTGGAGGTAATAGATATTTTATCACTTTCATTGATGATTTTTCTAAGTTTACATATGTTTACTTGATGAAAAATAAAAGTGATGCTTTTGAAAATTTCAAAACTTATCTCCATGAGGTTGAAATCAGTTTGGAAGAAAAATAAAAAAAAATTGAAGTGATAGAGGCCGTGAATATGAGTCAAATGAGTTTAATTCTTTTGTTAGATCATTGGGAATAATTCATGAAACCACTCCTCCTTACTCTCCTTCATCTAATGGAGTAGCGGAAAGGAAAAATAGAACTTTGGTTGAATTGACTAATGCCATTCTTATTGAGTCACATGCACCTTTAAATTTTTGGGGTGAAGCTATTTTAACTGCTTGTTATGTGTTGAATCGTGTGCCTCATAAAAAGTCTAAACCGACACCTTTTGAATTGTGGAAAGGTTACAAGCCAAGTTTGGGATATCTAAGAGTTTGGGGTTGTCTAGCCTTTGTGAGGCTAATGGATCCCAAGATTACAAATTTGGGTAAGAAAGTTACTACTTGTGCTTTTCTTGGTTATGCTTCAAATAGTACAGCCTATAGATTTTTTAATCTTGAAGATAATATTGTGATAGAATCGGGTGATGCTATTTTTCATGAAAATAAATTCCCTTTTGACTCTAAAAATAGTGGGGGTCAAAGGATTGAACAAAATATTTTGTCACTACCTAGTTCTTCTACTTCCACTTTAAAAAATAAAGAAATTGATGATTTTGAGTTAAGAAGAAGTAAAAGAACTAGAGTAGAAAACGATTTTGGTCCTGATTTTTATGTGTTTAATGTTGGAGATGACCCTCTCACTTTGAAAGAAGCATTATCTTCACATGATTCTATATTTTGGAAAGAGGCTGTAAATGACGAAATGGAATCACTAATTTCTAATAAAACTTGGAAGTTAGTTGATTTACCACCGGGTTGTAAAATTATTGGTTGCAAATGGGTCTTAAGAAAAAAGTTGAAACCGGATGGATCTATTGATAAGTATAAGGCAAGGCTAGTTGCAAAAAGTTTTAAACAACTAGAAGACCTAGAATTTTTTGATACTTTTTCACCGGTAACAAGAATTACATCCATAAGACTTTTAATTGTTGTGGCTGCAATTTTTGATTTGCAAATTCATCAAATGGATGTAAAAACTGCTTTTTTAAATGGAGACCTAAATGAGGAAATTTATATGGATCAACCCGAGTCTTTTGTTGAAGCAGGCCAAGAAAGCAAAGTATGTAAACTTACTAAATTCCTATATGGCTTGAAACAGTCACCTAATCAATGGCATGAAAAGTTTGATTCCTGCATGATTGAGAATGGTTTTAAAACAAATAAGTGTGATAAGTGCATATATCATAAGTCTTGGAATAATTCACATGTGATTATTTGCCTATATGTTGATGATTTGTTGATCTTTGGCTCTAACATGAATGTTATTGATGAAGCTAAGAATATTCTTAGAAGCCATTTTGATATGAAAGATCTTGGTGAGGCAAATATTATTCTTGGAATAAAAATTACAAGAACATGTGATGGAATTTTCCTTGAACAGTCACATTATGTTGAGAAAATTTTGAAAAAATACAACTTTCTTGATTGCAAACATGTTGCAACTCCTTTTGATGCAAGTGTTCACTTATTTCCTGTTGAAAGTGAAAATGATGTAATAAATCAAAAGGAATATGCTAGCATAATCGGAAGTTTGAGGTATGTGACTGATTGCACTAGGCCTAATATTGCATATGCAGTAGGAGTACTTGGCAGGTTTACAAGCAAGCCAGGTAATGAACATTGGCATGCTATAACAAGAGTTAAGAAATATTTAATTGGTACAAAAAATTGTGGTTTGTTCTATAAAAAATATCCTGCTGTACTTGAAGGCTTTTGTGATGCAGATTGGAACACTTTATCAGGTGATTCCTGTTCTACCACTGGTTATGTCTTTACTTTAGGTGGTGGTGCTGTTTTTTGGAGATTAAAAAAGTAAACTATTATTGCTAACTCTACCATGGAGGCTGAACTAATTGCTTTAGCTTCAGCTAGTGAGGAAGCGAAATGGTTAAGAGATTTATTATTTCAAATACCTTATTTTGAAAAACCAATTCCTCCTATTTTAATTCATTGTGATAGCACCGCTGCGATTGGTAGAGTTCAAAACCGTTATTACAACGGTAAATCCAGACCTATAAGGAGGAAACACAGTAATGTAAGATCATATTTGACAAATGATACCATTAATGTTGATTATGTCAAATCTTGTGATAATCTTGCAGATCCTCTTACTAAGGCCTTAACAAGAGAAAAGGTCTAGAGCACATCGAGGGGGATGGGATTGAAGCCTATAAATCCTTGAGTCATATATGAGGAAACCCAACCTGGGGACTAGAGATCCTATAACCAGGTTCAGAGGGAAAAACTAATCATATGATGACTTGTTGTGAAAAATGCACTATCTTTTTATTTCCCTTCCTATGATGTGAGTGCATTGTTTCCTGTAGTTTGTGAAGGTTGAGTTGATAAAACTCCTAATGAATATCTGTAGCCCGTATGGGTGGAGTGTTAAGCTTACAGGAGCACTCTCGACAGATTTCACCTATGTGATGTGTGGAAGTAGGTCGCTTCATATGAGAGTTTGGCTTATTCTCGAAAGCACTCATGAAACCGGGATAGCACATGGCCATAACGTGCTGGCTTTAAAGCTCATGTCAACACCTTGATTATTATGTGTGAGCAGTGATATTTTATTTCCCTTAAGCAGTCATAGTTCAAGTCTGAGACCACTATGACTCCGGAGTAAAAGTTACTGTTTCACTAAGTGAAGGTTCAATGCAGAGCACACCTTCATTATGCATAGTAATCTTCATTCAGCTGATAGACTCCTTATGTAATATTAAAATGAGTGGGGGATTGTTGGTCAACATTTTAATATTTATATTTTATAGATTAATTTGTTAAAAGTTTGGAGTCAAATGGTGCCTTTGCTGTCAAGTTATCCATTGGTGGTAATTCATTTGTCTTAACGGTTGGAAATATAATTGGAGCATTACTCCATTTGGAGTACGTGCTGATGTTACTGACTGTTTCTCTTGCAGCATCGTTTAGTGGCATCTTGGCCATAAGTTCTCCATATTATTTCTCCATTATCTCACTCTTTATTCCTCCATTATACCTTGTAACTTATGTAACTCCTAATGCCATTATCTTCACTATTTACTACACAATTTATCTTCCTATTCATTGCTAGAAAGACTTCTTCTAGTATAAATAGTGGTGATCTTCATTTGGTTTGTTACACACAACATATAAGAAAAATATAGATTGAAAGAGTTAGTCAAAAAGAGAGTTATTATTAGTTGAAGAGAGGTGTTTTTTTTGTGGAACTTTGCACTCAACCCTTGTCCAGAGTTGTTGAGTTATATTTTGTGATTAGGTTGTTGTATCCTGGAGGGGACAAGTCAAGAAGGATTACTGCTGGACCGGTGAAAACATTTGCTGCAGTGGGCTTGAATCTCCTTAAAGAGAGCGAGATATCCGCGCCTTAGCCTGAAGAGATTTATTTCTTCATTTTTATTTTCAATTGTAATCTTGTATGTTTTCACTAACAAAATCCTATTTGCTTAGCAAAGTATTAATAGTAATACTTAAGCTATGAGTAAGTAGGAATATAATGTGAATATCCTCAAAGAGCAATGCTCTCTGTTTTTCATCATCTTCTCGTGGTAATAACATGATTAATATTTTTTCTCTTTCACTAATTAGATTATATATATGCTTAATTGGTAGTGTTTGTATTGGATGGCTGGTGGGCACTGTTTGTTAAAGACATGTGTTTTTCTCTGCTTATTGAATAGCATCCAAGTTCTGATACGGTCTATTTTTTTGTTGGTTAGGCTAGCTAAGTACTGTTTGATGTTATGCTACTGGATTAGGAGTTACAAATGTTTTGACTTCTTCTCACTTTTGTTATATATCTTAGAATATAAAGTTTTTCTACCTCTTCTTTATTATGATTTTATGTTTTTTTTCTCGAGAAACTTATGTCTTTTGGTTCTTTTATCCTCAAGCTTTTTCATATGGTCAAATCAAATGTTTATTAGACACTGAAATATCGATGTTCATAAAGAAGTTGTACATGTAAGTTTCTCTCTTCTTTGATCAGATTGAAGAGCTGGGAAGTTTAGATGGATACTTCTCTAATTATAAATTAATGAAGGGATCATACAATGTTGAAACCTAATCTTGCCATAGTAACCGAATTTGGGTTCCAAGTGTTCTCGAGTTTCATTAGTCACCTTACTCTTCCCATCTGTTTGCACCATTTGATGAAGTTTTCTACCCCTTTATTTCTTTCATGGTCTAAATTATTTTTGTTTGATTCTAGACAAATTTTAATCTTCATAGCATGCGCTAAGTTGTGATCGTATTTACAGTGACACAATCATCTGATGCTTTTACAATAGATCTCCCAAGTCATTTTTCCTATTTGGTTGAACATATAGTAAATAGAACACATGCATGCTGATAATAACCGATTATAGAAATGATATTCAATTATTATAAGGGTAAGCGTTGCAAAATACGAATCAAATGGAAATGAAGGGATGTAGAAATTATTTGCAAATACAGTGAAAAGAAGATGATTTCAACAAGTATCAAATGTGCTATACAGCTTAAAAAATCGACGAAACTGTCGACAACAAGCAGAATATTAGAGGTAATCATATAATATAAGCTGTATAAAGAATGTCAAAAACTGATTTAACTTTTTCAACTGTCCTTTGTATTTCAATGTCTTCATTATGTGACAATTCTTTCTAATAATTCTGATAAGAACGACATTGTGATACTCTAATGGGAAGCATGTATGGAGAAGTCTTAAATTCCTTTTATCGAAACTGACTCTAATCGTGATATTGACTCTATTATGATACCTATATCTGGTACATTCTTCTAGCTTTCAATAGTTCTGAATATTGCTAAGTTTACTACAAGTAAAAGTTTGAACAAAATGAGAAGAATTAAGTCTGATTACACCAACATAGAACATGATAACCTGTCTTATCCTCTTATTTCAAGCTATGCGAATAAAAGTATGGAAAACAAAAATTAATAATATCTCACATCAGTTTGAAAGGTTTTCTTGCTGGTAATAGAGGTCCTTAATGTGACCGAGAACTCAATACCAGTCTCAATTTCTATGAACTTTTTAAATATTAATTCTTACAATTCCCCTAATCTTTTCACCTTAATGTTCAATAATTTGATTTTCAATTGTGTCTCACAATTATCTTGGTCTTCATTCGCAAATAATATTGGATTTTTGTCATTAATTAATAGTTTTTTTCCCAAGGGATTTGAAATATCTTTTGGTCTATCGACTCAACTTACAATCTTGAACATAATCCAAAGACCTGAAGGTAGGAACACATTTCCATTCATTTGGTTCCCGACAACAAAGCAACAAGAGTTGCACATTAATCTACTTTTGAGCTACAAGGCAGTATATCTGTAAGGACACTTTTGGGATAATAATATTCTTCAACTAATCCACAATTAAAACAAGGTAAAATATTGTTTAAAGTTGATACTACCAAAAGCTCCTCAAGAACTACGACACAATCCAAATATGTTTCTTCCTTTTTTTTTTATGTTGTTGTGCAAGTATTGTATAAGATAGGATTTGATGCAAAAGCCCCATATAGGTGAATAAGGAAAATGAGCGTATGTTGAGCATTTAGCCTCCATGAGTGTATGTTGAGCATGTTATAGTTAGGAGATGATAGTTCCTCCTTAAAATGAAATAGATAAAGAATTTCATGCACTTTGGGTTGGTAGAAGTAGTTCCTACTCCCTTGTGTTGCATTGAGTTGTTTAGCTCGGAGTTGAAATTTTCCTCTTTGGTTGTGTGCATTTAGATGTAGTGCATACATGATGGGTTGCTAGTCTTGAGTCGTTTCCTATAAAAAGTGTTTAGATATGTCATTCGAGGAAGAATGTTCCCAAGGGGGAGATATTGTAATGCCCCGAAAACTAGTAGACTAAACTAAATCCTTAAGCTAGGGTTCTAGAGTTTGATGGTGAGGGTTAGAGTCGTAGATGAGACTTCCCGTGCTTGGAATGAAGGGTTAGGAGGTTAAACGTCAAGGTACGTGTTAGACCTCGTAGTATAGAAGACCACCTAGGGTTTGGTTGAGGGTAGCAAAGGCAAGTGCCAAGCCAACGGGGCAATGCCTAAGCCAAAGGCCAAGGCTGCCCAACCTTGGCCAAGCACTGCTCAAAGAACACGACCACCTTCACGACCAGTGGTCTTGATCACGGTCCGTGAAGGGGTCCGTGAAATCTCCTTAGGTGTGTGGGAGGCAAGGCCTTGAGGCCTAGCCACTGCCCCAAGACCACGACCATCACCACGACTCGTGGTCTTGACCACGGATCGTGGGATATAGAGACTTAAGATAGTTCAGTACATTTGAAATCTTACAACTGTATCTACTATGTTGATGTATAATTTAATCTATGGTAAGTGTCTTTTCCTCTTCTGATTTCATTTTTCATTCATCTTTCTCATGAAATGGATATTTCTTGACGTCTTTAAAGAAGGCCAAAAATTTTATATGTTTTTGCGCAATAGCAGGGAAGATGGTGGTGAAATATAAAGTAAGTCTCTATTTTGGATAAACAGTTTTTCGCTTTGGTTCTCTCATCCATTCTTTGATTCTGCTTTTTATGCTTGTGCTGGGTTGTTATTGGTGTTAAAATTACATCATTGGTGTAGGGGTTTAGAAAGATGAAAAAATCTGCTTTGTAGTCCTCCTATACAACCAAAGATAAGCAATAAATTATTCCTTTCGTCATGATTTCTCTGTTGCAAGTCTATTACCGCTTTAATTATTGCTGTAAAGTTTCACCTTTGAATAGCTTTTTGTTTGCGATGGTCTAATACTGATACTTCTATTACTTCGTTTTGTTTCATCTTTTTTATTTCAGTTTTTTTTTTGTTTGCTTTGTGATGTATAACTGCCCGTTCAACACTCCAGAGCCTGATATGTATTGCTCTTCAATTAAATTTCATTTTTTCTTAGTTCCCTTCTCTTGAAGAGAGAAAAGAAATTATGTTTCAATATGTATGCACAGATGATCTTTATTGACAATTATCTGTATCATCATAACTAAAAGCTATAGAGTTTTGGTAAGCTTAATTGGTATTGTAGGTCTTAGTTATCTCCTGGAAAGTAGCTGAACTGCAACGATTTGCAGATGTTGTGACAAAGCCCATTGAGGGACTTATTTAGACCTATTCCAGCTTGCATATCTGAATAGTCACCTTGAGGTAATCTATGCTTAGTTACTTCGCTTACATGTTACTCTACAGAGATAACATAAGTTCCAAGGTTGCTTCTAACACATTATCTTTTGTATTGAAGACCAGGTTAATGTTATCTTAAGTGCTGTTGTTTCCGGTGAGAAGTATGACAACATTGTTGTTATATCAGGTCTTACATTTGACTATGTCCCATCTCCTTATAATAATACTGGATTTTTTTTCATAAGTATCCCCAACTGTTGTGCATTCAATGCTACATACATAAGTTGAAATGGACGAAGCTTGATAGATTAATCTATTTTATACAATACAAAGTTTTTATGCATAAATTTGATCACCTTTTCTAAGAGAATATAACAAATTTTATGAGATTCTCTACAGTTTTTGTGTTTAAAACTAATACGATTTTCAGTAGTTTCCTTAATATACGATGTCTAAATCATTTTTTTATTTGATAGAGTTGGAAAATTCTCGGCCAGTATAAAAGAGATGTATAAGAATGTTTATGTAGGTCTTCTATTGAAAGATTAGTTGAGTGTGAGCACTATATTAAGATAAAGAATCAACAATTTTTAATCTTATTTGTATTAAATCTAATCCCACAAATTGTTGAAGTTGTTGGAGTTCAGTTCTCATCGATCGTTTAAATTTGTTATAATTTAAAAATCATTATAATAGGTCAATGAGTGCATGTATGACCAGCCAGTACGTGAGTTGAACTTACCTCGGAGTCTGTTGAATTATTCAGCTCCATGCAAGAGTGTAGTAAACTGCATCTTTCTATGTGTAATAAACTAAAAGTTCAAGTTATTTGCTTTTTCAGTAACTGATACATTATTGTTCTTTTTCGAACCTGTCAACATTGTTTTTTAGTCATTGGATTGACAAAGTAAATTAGAAGGTTTTAAGTCGAGAAGGATTTAGGAATAGTTAAGTTTACTGCAACAGTAGAGTGGATAGTGTGAGCTCCTACACCAAGAAAATTGGAAGTTCCGGTAGGATTTTTGTAACATCCGACAATTTGAAATAGCTATGAAGAGGCTTAGAATAGGAATTAACTATTTTTGGAAGGAATTCAAAAATCTGGAAATTTGGTTAAGTATGGGAAAAAAAATGAGTTTTTGGCCAACTTTGAACAGTCATAAATCCTAGCTCAGGATGAGTTAGGTGTAGTTCCTGTTATGTTTACGAAGCTCGTGGAATTATCTTTCCAACGCCACTGATTTTACTCCATTCCGAGTTCGTATGAGCGAGTTATGCCCTTTGAAAGTTGGGCAGTTGGCAGGGAAACCGTCCGGAAATTTTAAGGGTATTTTGGTCTTTTCCCTAATCAATTCTTTTGGTTATATTTAAGTGTTGGGCTGATTTTTAGATCAGTTTGTCCCATTTTAAAAGAGTGAGAGTGAGGGTTTTGAGTGAAGAGGAGAAGAAGAGGAGAAGAAGAGAAGAAAGAGGAGATCAAGCAAGTTCCTGCCAAAGATCGTCGTGGATATCGTCGGGGGTGATCCCTACTAGGTATGTGAGTTCATAGTGTTGGGTTGATCCTTTCCCCCACACGCCAAACTCGTTTTATTTCCAAGAAAAGATTGGTTGTGTTGTTGAAGTTGTTGGGTTGTGATTGTTGAATTCTTGTGGTTGTGTTGTTGAAGTTTCTTGCTGGTTTAGTACATGTTTCCAGTTGTGTTTTTGAGTTGAAATCCACTGTATGTTGAGGGGTTTATGATCCCAAGTGTTTGCTGCTGGAACCCTTGAAGTTAAGAGGGTTTAGAGTTGGCAACATGAAGGAGAAAAGTCGGGCAGCTTGCATGAAACAAGTTTGCGTCGCAGACTTGTTCCCTCTGTGAAAAAATCTGCTCCGCGTCACGGATAGGACGCGGACTCCACTGTTTTCAGAATTTAATTTCGTAATTTTTCTTAAGTTTAGCCATCCTAAATTATTCCTAAACATCATGGGGTCCTTCCAAACACAAATCATTACTCTTGAATCCATAATTCAATTCAAGAAAGTTAGGATCAAAATCAAGTGAAGTTAGAGTCTAGTTTAAAAGTTAAGAAGCAAGTCTTTAAAGTTTTTTTTCAAGAGTCTTTATTGAACATTTTAACTTGTTTCAAGGCTCAAGTTTCAATTTAAGTAAAGAGTATAGAATTCTAAGTTAAGTCAAGAGCATAAAGTTGAGTCCATTTCTCAAAAGTTATAGGGAACTAAGTATTCCCAAAGAAGTTTATAAATGTTTTTACATTTGAAGTAAGAAAGGAACTATGATTTCCAAAAGAACCTTTGGGCTAAGTTTTGAGTAATTATCTCAATTAAAGAAAGATGTGTTTAAAACACTTATGAGTCAAAGTATTTTTGGGAGTAGTATTGAGCATCGAATTAGGGACACGAGTTCATATTAACTCAACTCTCCATAAGAACCATGCGCCAACATGGGACTTGACGTATCATTCTTTTTAGATGATCACGTAAGATTAAGCTAGTGGATCCACTAGGTAAAGTAAGGTCCTATATCACGGCAAGGTATAGGATGGTCCTTGGGCAACGTGAGGTAAAATGTTGTATCATCACTAGGGCTCATAGTGGTGGTTGTCGGTTAAAAAACCTCCCACAAAAGTTATATTACTTTTATATAAGTAAAGTTGAGTTTGTTATCGTTTTATCCTTAACGAACTAAGTTGTTTACATTGTTTTACAAGCTTTATATGTATTGCATATGTCTTATTGCTTGACATTTGAGTTCTTTTACTCATAAGTCGTACAGAGCCAGGGTAAGAGTTCCTTTTTACTCTTTTCAAGCTTAAGTGGTTGTTTAGCTTTCCAGCTCGCATACTCGTACATTTCATGTACTGATGCCAGTTGGCCTGCATTGTCTTATGATGTAGACGCAGGTACCCAGGATCAGCACCCAGCACGCTGTTGATCCAGCTAAGCACTCTAGAGTCAGTGGTGAGCCTCCTTGCTTTCCGGAGGACTTGGATATTTTTGTGTTCCTAGTTTTGTTTTATTAGGATGTTGCGGGGTCTATCCCAACATCCATCTCAGTATTTTAGAGGCTTCATAGACAGTCAGTCAGTTAGTTTTGAGTCTCTCATCGATGTATATATGAAATATTCTATTTTGAGACTCGAGTTGCCTTTTTAGGCCAGATTTTATCAGTTAAATTGTTTTGTGTCTTTGCATGACATTGAGTTATTCTGTTGAGTTAGGTTTCTGCTGAGTTAAGAAAGCCAGGCCAAGGGTTCGCTTGGGGCTAGCAATGGTCTCCGGGTGCCGGTCCCGCTTAGGGTGTAGGCTCGGGGCGTGACAATTTTATATTCGTTGACAAAACAAATATTTGGAAGATCCAAATCCATTATACTATTTAAAGAATGAATAAGTTGTTTTTATGTAGGACTTACTCTCCATAGTCATAAAAGAATAATGAAATCTAATATTATTAGTTTGTAAATAAGATCTATAGTCTTTGAGGTGATTTGTGACTTCTAAATAACTGTACTTTAAGAGATGGGTACAGCTAAAACTTCGCATATGCTACATACATGTTTATTACACATAAACATAGATGTAAGGAGGAATTCTCAAGGATTCTAATGGTCTGCTAATTGCTTAAATTGAGATTGTCTTATCTGTTTATTTGTTTCTCTATAGTTTGATGGTCAGTTATATGATAGAACATTTAGACTGCACTTCATGGTATCCAATCTTATATTCCCTCTACGGAGAAGGGTGACTTGAGTTGGAGAGCTTTGATTTTTTTATCTAGGTACATACTGTGAGAAATATAGGAGAAGAATATTATTGAAATTGTTGTTTTGTCTACATTATTACATAGTAACCTATTTATAGACCCTAGAATACAATCCTTTACCAAGTAGGATACTATTTACTATTCCTATTCTAATAGGATTGTATAAATCTATTCATATTCTAATAGGATTGTATAAACCTATGCATATTCTAATAGGATTGTATAAACCTATTCCTATTCTAATAGGATTGTATAAACTTATTCCTATTCTAACACTCCCCCTCAAGCTAGTGCATACAATTCATGTACTTATCTTGTTACATATGTAATTAATACGAGGACCAATGAGGGGCTTGGTGAGATATCTGCAAGTTGATCACTCTACTTCACAAAATTGACAGTCAATCTCAATGTGTTTGTCTTCTCATTAAATACTGGATTTGATGCATAATGTCAATCAATCTCAATGTGTTGAATCTTCAAATGAAATACTGAATTTGATGCATAATGCTGATAAAACACAGAGTGATAAAATTCTAGTGTTGAACTTCCCAAACCAAACTTGAAAAGACTGTTTCAAACCATAGAGTGACTCACATAATCGACATACAAGGCTACTACACTCCCCCTGAGCAACAAAGTGCTCAAAATATAGTATAAAGTATATGGATCATGTTGGAATCAATAGATGAGTTGATATTAAACAAGTCATCGAAAAACCGGTCGGAACATGCTCATATGCCGGAGTGTTAAATTTGATGGCTAAAAGTGGTCACAATCTAAGAAATAAAATTATATGGGTAGGGTCGGAATGTAGTCACGACCCAACTAGAAAATAGATATTATATAGGATAGTTCGAATTGATGGAACGACCCCATTGAAAAAAAGAAATAATATGGGTAGGATCGGAATGATGGCATGAACCTATTGAAAAAGAAAAATTGTATGGGTAGGGTTGGAATGATGGCACAACCCTATGCAAATCAGATTTTGAGGAGTCACCACAAAGACGAATGGAACTATGCAAATCAAATATGAGGAGTTACTGAAAAAGACACATGATGCTATGCAACTCAGATATGAGAAAACAATTCGGAAAAATCCATGGTGCAACACAAATTATATATGAAAAAGAAGTCACCAGAATGATGGCACGATGCTACAAAAATTAAATATGAAAAAGTAGTCACCGGAATGATGGCACGGTGCTACACAAATTAGATATAAGACAGTAGTCACTGGAATGATGGCACAGTGCTACATAAAGTAAATATGAAAAAGTAGTCACCAAAAAGATGGAACGGTGCTACACAAATACCAACGGATATGGGGTTGACACAAAATAAGTCACCGAAAATTGATGCATGGTGACCTGTCAGTCTGAGTTTTTTCCCTTGAACATGGAATTCATGCATGTATCAATTGTTCTACTTTTGTTAACATAATCATTGGCCAGACGGGTGGCATATATGGGTAATAGCTACTCGCCGGCGGCGGAAACTCTTTGATTTTCTACCAAGATCGTAAAGGCTCTGATACCATGTGAAGATATGACACATGGGCCTAACTCAACCCCTAAAAGCTAGCTCAAAGGGAAGAGGATTGTCCTAGCTTTATAAGGAGTTCACCCATCTCATTATTCATCGATGTGGAACTTTTGTCATTCTTTAACACCCCACCTCACGCTCAGCGCTTAGCATTTAGTGCGTGGGCAATTTTGATTTTAGGGGACCAACATCTGGTGAGACGGGCCCTGCTCTGATACCATGTTAAATTAGGTCTTGGGCCTAACTCACAAATTATATATGAAAAAATAGGTCTTGGGCCTAACTCATACCCTAAAAGTTAGCTCAAAAGGAGGAGGATTGTCCAAGCATTATAAGGAGTTCACCCATCTCATTGATCACCGATGTGAGACTTTTGTCATTCTTTAACACCCCACCTCATGCCCAGTGATTAGAATCTGGTGCGTGGGAAATTTTGATTTTAGGGGCCCCAACATCGGGTGAGACGGGCCCTGCTCTGATACCATATTAAATAAGGTCTTGGACCTAACTCACACCCCAAAAGCTAGCTCACGAGGGAGAAGGATTGCCCAAGCCTTATAAGGAGTCCACCCATCTCATTAATCACCAATGTGAGACTTTTGTCATTCTTTAACACACACAAAATTAAAGGCGAATGGAAAAATGTTCATAAAAAAAGAGATCATATATTCATCAAAGAAAAATAGATCATATGCTTTTTCCTACAAATATACAAGAATTAGAGATAAGACATGATAAGATGCTTTTGAATTATGTTAAGAGAAAAATTGACGATTTCAGCTTCAGTTCACTTCCATTTACTTAGATAAACTATACCTTTTTCCTACAAATATACAAGAATGTTGAAACAGATTTATCTGAGCTTCATGGCTAAAGCCACAAACACAGCCCCACAGTTGAAATAGGTAAAGCTAATATTGTCATAGAGAAATCTTTATAGCTCAGTTAGTTGATTACATAAACTCCTATTTTGTTGGTGAAGGTTTGATGCCTCACCTTGTAACCCCTTCGCAAACCCCACTAAAAAAACTGTCAAAGATTCCTCAAGAATTGTGACTATCCAAATGTGTTTCTCCGATCTTTTTTAGTGTTGGTTTGTGAATTGTATTAAGTAAGATAAGAAGCTTGATGAGTATACAATGTCTATAAGATGATTCTTGGTACATAACAATTTTTTTATGTGTACATTTTGCTTTTTGAATGTTGTATCACAGACAATGCAAATTTGCAATGGAACATAATACAACTTGGGAACTCTTTTTGTTGCATTCGTTTTGTGGAATGAGAAATAATAGATGCTTGAATGGAGATTTTAATGGCTTTATGTTCTTCAATGGGAATTTTAATGGGATTTTATAAAAGTACACCTCGAAGAATGGACTCCAGGTAAGACAACTTAGAATTTCTTTTCTTTTCTTTAAATTTTAGATATTACATCATTACTTAGAATATTTTTTTTGTTCTTTAAAGTTTAAATGCTACTTCATTACTTAGGATTTCCCCACTAATTTGGCTACTTCTTTACTGCACGTGGTGACTATTTGAATACTGATTGTTGTACAAATCAGCCCTTATTATAATGACTCCCTTCTTATAAGGGCTAATGTGGAACTTTTAGGCACACACTTGAGTTGGTAAGATCCAAGAAATGAGTAACAATTTGTAAAATTATAATATTCCAAGGAGCTTCTTTGAGCTTAAAAATTGGTTCTTTTCTTATTGACATTATTCTGAATTCTGATACATCTGTTGTAATATTTCCGACTTTTATGGTTTGAGTTGGAATTTTGTTGAAGTTGCTTAATGATCTTTTGCAAAACACTTCCCATTGTTGGGCCCGTGCTTAGCACGTGCACCACTAATCTAGTGTATATAAATATGATTTCAGTTGCAGCCGCATCGGATTACTAGCTTAGTGTATATATATATATATGATTTTAGTTGCAGCCTCGTTGGCTTACTAGCTTAGTGTATATATATTATTTTAGTTGCAGCCTAGTTTGGGGCGTGACACAAAGTAGGTCGGTGAATTAGAGTTGCAACGACAATTTGCCAAAGTAGATTGGATGAACTAAAGTTCAATCGCCAAAGGTGACAGAGTGCTGAGTAAAATGAAAGCTAAAAGGGCGAAAACTGTGGTAATTGGTGATTTGGCGAATGTGAAAGGCTGACTCCAACGAGTTTGCCAACTGAGGTTCATGTGAGACCCCGTGGTTCTTTCGCATAATATGCGTATCATTGCATAAGTGTATGAGGCTTATATGACTTGGTGTATCATTTCATGACAATAAGGTTGCAAAGGGGAGGAAAAGAAATCAAAGAATTAGACTAACGTTATGGGTCAAGTATTCCCTTAAACAAGTTCGAGTTAGAGAATGTCTCTTCTAACACCATGCCCGTTCGGAAAGTTCAAGTTATTCAGTACCTTTCGGGTAAGACAAAGCGTGTCTTATATGCTAATAAGGATGTTTTATAAGGTGATATAGTCACCCAATGATCGTAAGTTAAGTTTTGAAGTTAAGAAAGTTGGGAAATAAAAAGTCGGCAAAAGTTAGAGTAAGTTTCTTTGATAAATTTTCTGAAATTTAGGTTAGATGTCTCGGAGCTTTTCTCCCAATCTATAAAGCTTTAGAAGAACCCCAATATAATAAATCAACGTTCTATGAGCCTACTTTCCAACGCACTAAATCATTTGTCCATACAACTTCAAATTGCGAGATATTCAAATTTTAGTGAGACTGCACAAGCATGCACGTGAAGGTGGGTCCCTCGCCCCTATGTTGGTTTAGCTTTATAAGATTTGGTTTCACTTCGTTTAAACTCAATTTTTTTCGACCAAATAATAAGCACAACAGTCCTAAATTCTCTCTAAAGGTTCCCCTGTCATCCAAACAAATATCTACAAAATTTCAATGTGGTTTCACTCTCGGAATGTTCATAGAGAATATGTTACTCTTTTCTCTTCGTTGGTTGTGATTTAAAGGATTCTTCGTGGTGAAGGAGTCTCCTTTTTAGGTGGTGTTGTTGTTGTTTGGAGGTAATAATTCTCACCCTTCATTTTATAGAGTGAGTCCAAGTTATAGGTATGCTATATTAGCAAGAAAATGAATAGACGGCTGGAAAATCATATTTTGATAGTAATGTGATGTTGGGCTATTTTTGAAGTTTTTTCTGATATTGTTGCTGGAATTTTTGGAAATTATTTGTTTGTGTGTGGTTGTTGTTGATATGTGTTTGGAAGATAAGAATAAGTATAGATGGGTAATTAATTGTAAGATAAATAAGTGTAACGTTGGTTCTATTATTGCATAATAAGGATGTTTTATAAGGTGATATAGTCGTCCAATGATCGTAAGTTAAGTTTTGAAGTTAAGCAAGTTGGGAAATAAAAAGTTGGCAAAAGTTAGAGTAAGTTTCTTTGATAAATTTTCTGAAATTTGGGTTAAATGTCTCGGAGCTTTTCTCCCAATCTATAAAGCTTTAGAAGAACCCCAATATAATACATCAAAGTTCTACGAGCCTACTTTCCAACGCACTAAACCATTTGTCCATACAACTTCAAATTGCTAGATATTCAGATTTTAGTGAGACTGCACAAGCAGGCATGTGAAGGAGGGTCCCTCGCCCCTATGTAGGTTTAGCTCTATAAGATTTGGTTTCACTTCATTTAAACTCAATTTTTTCGACCAAATAATAAGCACAACAATCTTAAATCCTCTCTAAAGGTTCCCCCATCATCCAAACAAATATCTACAAAATTTCAACCTGGTTACACTCTCGGAATGTTCATAGAGAATATGCTACTCTTTTCTCCTCTTTGGTTATGATTTGAAAGATTCTTCGTGGTGAAGGAGTCTCGTTTTTAGGTGGTGTTGCTGTTGTTTCGAAGTAATAATTCTCACCCTTCATTTTATTGAGTGAGTCCAAGTTATAGCTATGCTATATAAGCAAGAAAACGAATAGACGACTGGAAAATCGTATTTTGATAGTTATGTGATGTTGGGCTATTTTTGAAGAATTTTCTGATGTTGTTGTTGGAATTTTTGGAAATTATTTGTTTGTGTGTGGTTGTTGTTGATATGAGTTTGGAAGATAAGAAGAAGTATAGATGGGTAATTAATTGTAAGATAAATAAATGTAACGTTGGTTCTATTATCGCATAATAAGGATGTTTTATAAGGTGATATAGTCGCCCAATGATCGTAAGTTAAGTTTTGAAGTTAAGAAAGTTGGGAAATAAAAAGTCGGCAAAAGTTAGAGTAAGTTTCTTTGATAAATTTTCTGAAATTTGGGTTAGATGTCTCAGAGCTTTTCTCCCAATCTATAAAGCTTTAGAAGAAACCCAATATAATAAATCAACGCTTTATGAGCCTACTTTCCAACGCACTAAATCATTTGTCCATACAACTTCAAATTGCTAGATATTCAAATTTTAGTGAGACTGCACAAGCAGGCACGTGAAGGTGGGTCCCTCACCCCTATGTCGGTTTAGCTTTATAAGATTTGGTTTCACTTCGTTTAAACTCAATTTTTTCAACCAAATAATAAGCACAATAGTCCTAAATCCTCTCTAGCGGTTCCCCTATCATCCAAACAAATATCTACAAGATTTCAACGTGGTTTCACTCTCGGAATGTTCATAGAGAATATGTTACTCTTTTCTCCTCGTTGGTTGTGATTTGAAAGATTTTTCGTGGTGAAGAAGTCTCATTTTTAGGTGGTGTTATTGCTATTTGGAGGTAATAATTCTCACCCTTCATTTTATTGAGTGAGTCCAAGTTATAGCTATGCTATATAAGCAAGAAAATGAATAGACGACTGGAAAATCGTATTTTGATAGTTATGTGATGTTGGGCTGTTTTTGAAGTATTTTCTAATGTAGTTGCTAGAATTTTTGGAAATTATTTGTTTGTGTGTGGTTGTTGTTGATATGAGTGTGGAAGATAAGAAGAAGTATAGATTGGTAATTAATTGTAATATAAATAAGTGTAACGTTGGTTCTATTATTGCATAATAAGGATGTTTTATAAGGTGATATAGTCGTCCAATGATCGTAAGTTAAGTTTTGAAGTTAAGAAAGTTGGGAAATAAAAAGTCGGCAAAAGTTAGAGGAAGTTTCTTTGATAAATTTTCTGAAATTTGGGTTAAATGTCTTGGAGCTTTTCTCCCAATCTATAAAGCTTTAGAAGAACCCCAATATACTAAATCAAAGTTCTACTAGTCAACTTTCCAACGCACTAAATCATTTGTCCATACAACTTCAAATTGCAAGATATTCAGATTTTAGTAAGACTGCACAAGCAGGCACGTGAAGGTGGGTCCCTCGCCCCTATGTCGGTTTAGCTTAATAAGATTTGGTTTCACTTCGTTTAAACTGAAATTTTTCGACCAAATAATAAGCACAACAGTCCTAAATCCTCTCTAAAGGTTCCCTTTTCATCCAAACAAATATCTACAAGATTTCAACGTGGTTTCACTCTCAGAATGTTCATAGAGAATATGTTACTCTTTTCTACCCGTTGGTTGTGATTTGAAGTATTCTTCGTGGTGAAGGAGTCTCATTTTTAAGTGGTATTGCTGCTGTTTGGAAGTAATAATTCTTACCTTTCATTTTATTGAGTGAGTCCAAGTTATAGCTATGATATATATGCAAGAAAACGAATAGATGGCTGGAAAATAGTATTTTGATAGTTATGTGATGTTGGGCTGTTTTTAAGTATTTTCTGATGTTGTTGCTGGAATTTTTGGAAATTATTTGTTTGTGTGTGGTTATTGTTGATATGAGTTTGGAAGATAAGAAGAAGTACATATGTGTAATTAATTGTAATATAAATAAATGTAACGTTGGTTCTATTATTGCATAATAAGGATGTTTTATAAGGTAATATAGTCGTCCAATGATCGTAAGTTAAGTTTTGAAGTTAAGCAAGTTGGGAAATAAAAGTCGGTAAAAGTTAGAGGAAGTTACTTTGATAAATTTTCTGAAATATGGGTTAAATGTCTTGGAGCTTTTCTCCCAATCTATAAAGCTTTAGAAGAACCCCATTATACTAAATCAAAGTTCGACTAGTCTACTTTCCAACACACTAAACCAATTGTCCATACAACTTCAAATTGAGAGATATTCAGATTTTAGTGAGACTGCACAAGCAGACATCGTGAAGGTGGGTCCCTCACCCCTATGTCGGTTTAGCTTTATAAGATTTGGTTTCACTTCATTTAAACTCAATTTTTTTGACCACAAATAATAAGCACAACAATCCTAAATCCTCTCTAAAGGTTCCCTTATCATCCAAACAAATATCTACAATATTTCAACGTGGTTACACTCTCAGAATGTTCATAGAGAATATGTTACTCTTTTCTCCTCGTTGGTTGTGATTTGAAGGATTCTTTGTGGTGAAGGAGTCTCGTTTTAAGTGGTGTTGCTGCTGTTTGGAGGTAATAATTCTCACCCTTCATTTTATTGAGTGAGTCCAAGTTATAGCTATGCTATATAAGCAACAAAATGAATAGACGGCTGGAAAATCGTATTTTGATAGTTATGTGATGTTGGGCTGTTTTTGAAGTATTTTCTGATGTTGTTGCTGGAACTTTTGGAAATTATTTGTTTGTGTGTGGTTATTGTTGATATGAGTTTGGAAGATAAGAAGAAGTACAGATGGGTAATTGATTGTAATATAAATTACTGTAATGTTGGTTCTATTATTGCATAATAAGGATGTTTTATAAGGTACTATAGTCGTCCAATGATCGCAAGTTAAGTTTTGAAGTTAAGCAAGTTGGGAAATAAAAAGTCGGCAAAAGTTAGAGGAAGTTTCTTTGATAAATTTTCTGAAATTTGGGTTAAATGTCTTGGAGCTGTTCTCCCAATCTATATATCTTTAGAAGAACCCCAATATACTAAATTAAAGGTCTACTAGTCTACTTTCCAGTGCACCAAACCATTTGTCCATACGACTTCAGAATGGAGAGGTATTCAGTTTTAGTGAGATTGCACTAAATGTCTTGGAGCTTTTCTCCCAATCTATATATCTTTAGAAGAACCCCAATATACTAAATTAAAGGTCTACTAGTCTACTTTCCAGTGCACCAAACCATTTGTCCATACGGCTTCAGAATTGAGAGGTATTTAGTTTTAGTGAGATTGCACAAGCAGGCACGTGAAGATGGGTCCCTCTATGTCGGTTTAGCTTTATAATATTTGGTTTCACTTCTTTTACGCTCGATTTTTTCGACCAAATAATAATAAAAACAGTCCTAAATTCTCTCTAAAGGTTCCCCTATCATCCAAGAAAATAACTATAAGATTTCAACATGGTTTCACTCTCAGAATGTTCATAGAGATTGTGTTACTCTTTCCTCCTCGTTGGTTGTGATTTGAAGGATTCTTCGTGGTGAAGGAGTCTCGTTTTTAAGTAGTTTTTCTATTTTTTGGAGGTAATAATTCTCACCCTTCATTTTATTGAGTGAGTCCAAGTTATATCTGTGCTATATAAGCAAGAAAACGAATAGACGGCTGGAAAATCGTATTTTGATAGTTATGTGATGTTGGGCTGTTTTTGAAGTATTTTCTAATGTTGTTGTTGTTGGAATTTTTGGAAATTATTTGTTTGTGTGTGGTTGTTGTTGATATGAGTCTGGAAGATAAGAAAAACTATAGATGGGTAATTAATTGTAAGATAAATAAGTGTAACATTGGTTCTATTATTGCATTTCCATTTTCAAATGACTTATTCTTGGTTCAACGACTTGTGTTTGAGAGACTCTTTGTAATTGAGGAGTCATGCTACAATACTATAAGATCCATCAATTTTAAGTGAAGGTTCTTCCCTTTTATTTTCCCAATGCTTATTAAGAGAAATACACGATTCCAAACGTAAGTATTGGACGAACTCACAGGATGGTGATTGGAAACCGTAAGTTCGAGTTATTATGGTTATATTGAAAAATTATAGGACTATATAACATATATTTTTCTGGCTTTAACGGTTTGAAGACTCATGGTTTGGATTCGGTTGTGGTTATTTTGTGGTTGGAAAGTAGGGTTGTGGCGATACGCGGAGTTTTTATTATTGTGCAGGTATACTCTATTTGGTTGCTGTTGACTATTGCGTAGGCCTCCACTTATTAATAGTTGCTGCAAAAATGTATGTTATGTCATTAATTTGGGGTTTTAATTTGGAGAAGAAAAGGTAATGAAGCATACATTTAAAATGGGTCTGGTAAGCTAATTACTCTAGTAGTAAGCTCTAAATTGCTACTTTCACACTGACGTGATAATATTCTGCCGGTAATGGTTGTGACATGATTTCATGTAGATTACATACTCTAAGGAAGGGGTTCAGTCCGCATTAATACTACAAGACCCAGAATCGAGGTATGTTAAGGCTAATCGTTACTTCCTTTGAGCATGAATTTTAGAATCATAAATCGTGAAAGGTTATTTTACTATTCTATTGTTAGAAAGACCTTCTATGAAAGGCATTGGGATTGCAACTGACGTATTTTATGACTCAATTATGTTGATATTCCACTCGTTCGGTTATATAGGTTAATCGACATCTATGTGCCACTTTGTCGATTCCCTTGATTGTAGTTTCGTGTGTATATATTATTATTCTTCTTTAGGTGTTGTAACTTAGAAATATTAGGGAGGAACATTAAGAGTTTGAAATCAGTCTTCCTTCCTTGCTATTTTCTTCTTTTTTGAAAAACTTAAAAATAATATGTCGATTTTTGAAACTCTTAAATGTAACTCATATGTTTAAACTACTAAAGGACATGTTTTTTTTTTGGAAATACTTTCTTTTAGAAATTACTAAAGAAACATATATAAAAACTAGGTGAAGAACCTTAAGATCTTTATGAACATTTTTAGGTTTAAGTTACCTTTCTTAATTTTATTTAAATGTTCTAGTTTAATTACAAGTATATAGTTATACGACATATTTACATGTGATACGAAGGTGATTATGAAATTATGAGGATAAGAGTACCAACGAGCCAAGATTGGCAACATAATTCAGAAAACACAAATGCATTACGAATCCTTGACATTACATGCTATGCATTCTACTTTCGAGCTATAATCGGAAGGTATGGGGCCTATTGCCTATATTTATACGTATGAGACACAGATGGCCACAAGTTGGCGAATATGATGTCGGTTCGCTACCGGAAGGCACCACCATTGCAAGCACTTGGTTGGGTATGACATGCATTTGTATCTATATATATGTATTCACGACATACGATTATGCGAGCATATTATGCATATTTAATTCATATAAGGTAGGATGTCAACCATGGAGGCTATCAGAGTTTCTATTTCAGATGGTATCTTTATTACCCTTTTTATAACAACTATTTATGATTCTATTTTCCGCCTTACATACTGATGAGTCCACGATTTGGACTCATATAAGGCTTGATTTTAATAGAATTAGTGTCCTCAAATGCATATTTTGTCTCAATAACTGATATAAATCCTTAAGTTTCAAGTATTTGAGTTTAAAGACAAAGCATAGACGCTATCAAGCTAAAAAAGAACAAGGCGGCTAAAAGAACGAAGAAATGAAGGCTTGAGGATCACCTAATGTATTAGGCGAACCGTCGAATGGCCGTAACCTCGCCCAAAGTTCCAGTGAGCTGAGCCCTAAAGGAAAAGATCAAGTCGGTGATGAAAAGAAGCAGTTGGCGAGTCACCGAATAGTTCCGCGAAGCAGTACTATATCTCCCAATGATCCAAAATGCGACGATGTTGAAGGCAAAAGTTGAAAGGCGATAAAGTAGACCAAAGGGCGGATCGCGAGTGTATCGATGATCCCGACTAACTGCGTCAACTGATCCTTTGCAGCACATTTTTTGACAACTATAAATACTAGTTTGTATTTTATCTTAGTATGCATTTTCAGAGATAACATTTTACTTTTCTAAGTTTTCAAGTAAAGAGAATTTTGCTTAGCTTTTGAAGATTTGAAGACTTCCAATTCCAAGAAATTAGAAGTGGGTGTTGAATATTCTTCATCCTAGACTTGTTTGAAGTGAATATAAATCATACCCGGTTGATGTTACTTCGATTTGGTATCATTTTCTTCCTTTTTTCTATGTCTAGCTAAAACCCCAATTCTTGGGGTGTGATTATGTGAATATAGGTTGAATTTATTGTTGGGTATTGCTCATTATTTGTCAATTTGCTGTTTAAATGTGATTTCGTTTAGTAGTTGTATTTGAACTAATGGGATTGTAGTTGCAAATACGATTTCATATTAGTGTTTTTGACTTGCTCGAGAGAGAGGTTTTAAAACCAAAACTACTAAATCGATAACTTATGGTTATTGGGTCATCATGGGTTTAGCTCGAGAGAGTGAATCCTAGTCTTTTTCCCACACATTCAACTCGAGAGAGTAAATGGGCTAAGGCGGAAGCTATGCTTAATTGTGGCAACTCGGTGTTCGAGAGAAACCGAGTTGTTCGGGGTATGTTGCTCGAGAGAAAATTACCCCCACTAAAGTCTAGCCTAGTTACAAATGTTCAGCAATTGACTACAATAGCAATTATCCGATTGTGTATTTTATCCCATATTCCTATCACTTCCCAAGAATCTCGTCTCCCTAATTCACATCTTTTTATTTTCGCTGTTTTTGTTCATTAGTTGACTACAAACCCCCCATTGATAATTGACATTCGTGTCACCCCTTAATTTATTATGTGTTTAGCTATGGTTAACTTTAGCATTTTTCGCGCTTAACTCTTAATTCTCAGAAACCGCTCCCTTGGGACTCGACCCTAACCCATTTGGTTGGGTTATATTACTTCATGCGATCGTAGACACTTGAATTGGAAGTTGTGTCGTTGATTACGTTTATCACTTACCAGTACATTTTTATTCGTACTGACGTCCCATTGCTTGGGAACGCTGCATTTTTGTTTCATACGTGCAGGTCCAGGTAGGGAGTCTAATTGATCCCTCCACTAGGATTCGTGATTCAGTTATTAGTTGGTAAGCTCCACCTCTTCCTGGAATTTTAATAGGATGTTTACTTTTGTTGTACAGTTCGGGTATAGTCGGGGTCTTGTCTCAACCAGTTCTTATGACCCTCATCGAGGTTATTGTGGACACAGTATTTTGGGTTTTTTTTTGCCGCTTCCATTTTCCAGCCACATAGGCTTGGCATGTATAGATATGTTTGTATGTGTGTATGTCCTCAATTGCGGCCTCGTCGGCCAACTAGTATTTTATTATTATTTTGGCTTGTCTACCTTTGTCTATATGAGTTGTTATTCAGGTTATGACCCTAATGGCACATGCTTAATATTTTAGATGTTATGTTGCCTGACCTTCTAGGCCTACAGTTGAGTCAGTTGGTACGTTTCAGTGGCTAACTCGATTGCATAAGGTATCGACTGTATGTCACGCCTCCCCGAGTTTGAGGCGTGACAGTTCAAACACCTGAAGCCTAAACCAAAAGAAGAATAAGCTAAAGAGCAAATAGTGATCTGCTGAATGAGTTAAGTGAGCCCGATTAACGTCGCAGAGTGCGTCGCGTATGGAATCTTGGGTCAATTTTGAGAAAACTATAAATAGCCCAAAAGAGAGAAAAAAATAAGGGAAGTTGGATGTGGAATGTTGGGATCTGAAACACAAAACTTTTTCCTAATTCCATCATTAGTTTATAATATTGAGAAATACTATTTTCAAACACTATTTTAGTTTACATTGAGGGTTGAAATCAAAGAGGGTGCTGAAAATTATTGCTTATTTCTACACATTAATGGCTGGTAGCATTATTGGTATAATTTAATTGATTTTTATGATGTGTGACTAAAACCCCAATTCTAGGTGTGTCATTATGGGGTTGTGTGTTGATTTAATATAGTGGGTCTTGAGCTATACTCTATTTTTATGGTTGTTCATCTAAGGATTTAGGTTAGTTAGCTCGAGGTTAACTCACGGTTAAGGTTGCAAACTTATTCCTAGTCTAGCTCTTTGGTTGATGCTCGAAAGAGATCAATTGAAGTGGTTAAACAACTTGATGCATGAAATTTAGGTTTGATTTTTATGGTTTTCTCGAAAGAGAAATTATGGTTCATTTCTAATTGTCAAATATACTCAAAAGAGATATTTTCGTAAGGTAATGGGTTGACTTGTGATTTACATAGATAAGACCAAAAGGAGATTCTATGTTATGGTACTATGAGATCGAAAGACGATTAGTGTCATTAGAGATTACCCCATCTATCCTTATTTGTCTAGCACTATTGAGCAACACTTGTACCCCTATGTGATACCACTACTGAGCATGAAGAGGGATATTATAGATTTTGTGTCTAGATGCTTGACTATCCAAGATGTCAAGTGTGAGCACCAGTAGCCCGGAGGTGTATCTCAGAGGATGTCAATTCCTACTGGAAAGTGGGAGCGGATCACTATGGACTTTATTGTGGGTCTACCTACCACCGTGGGTGGTTATGACTCTATTAGGGTGGTTGTTGATAGGTTTATCAAGTCCACCCATTTCATTCTAGTTCAGGTGAAGTATACATTGGAGAAGTAAGCCTTTTTTATATTATTTAGATTGTTAAACTACATAGATTCCCCATTTCCATCATCTCTAATCGAGGTTCATTGTTCACTTCTCACTTTTGGAGGGACTTGCAACATGGTTTGTGTCACTACCCAGGGGTACCCCCTAGACGTAACATGGCGTACTTGACCCTGAAGGGGTCTCATACAATCCCTTAGCATAATCATAACATAAGATAATAGAAAAGTACGGGAAATTTAAAACTTCTTTTAAACCATACAATAGAAAACATTTTCATAAGCAAGCAGAAGTCTTTATTACACTTTCGTCTCAAACCATCTATTAAACTCTTGAATAAAACTCTTAGGACGCAGCCCATACAAAGTCTAAAACATAAAGAAATGACATAACGGAAATATGATCCTCGAAGCTATGAGGACTGACCAAATCTTCAACTCTTCTTGCTTCTTAGAAACCTAGCCTCCAAAGGAACTCAATCTCCAAAACCCTACATTTGATTAGAATGTAGGCAATATGTGTTAGTACAAAATGTACCAAGTATGAAAGCTAGCACAACACCATAAGAGCATCTCAAAATGGTTAGTCAACATACGACATAAGCATAAGAGATAATAACAGTCATAGCATAACCTCCAACATAAGCATCATATAAGCATAAGTCAACATAAGACATAGTTAATGAGTATAGGAGATAAGTCATAATCATATAAGCATAATTGACTCTTAGTAATCTAGACCATAATAGCACTATTCTCAAGTAACCTCAAAAGCATGCATGTGCAAAGCATGACTAGCATCCTATAATAACACCCAAGCCAAGTATCCCTTTTTGGTCATCTTAATCATAGTCTATATACATGGTCAACTCCTAAGTAACCTCAAATCACACTTGTGCAATGCATGAAATGCATCCCATACTACCCTTCACACTAAGCATAACCTTGAAGTCATCCTAGTGATATTCACCCTCCTTTGGTCTTACTATTGGCTATCTTCATATAAACAAGGGAACTATCACCTTTAGTCAATCATATATTGGAAGGAAACTATAGCAACAACCCAAGATAAGTATATACCATCTAAGAGAACCCTTCATAACCAGCCTCAAGTCATACTTCTGCAATGTATGGATAGCATCCCATACTAATACCCACACTAAGTACTCCTTTAGACTATCATGAATGCTCACTAGTTGGGGACTAGTCCGTCTAGACTATTTGCCTCTATTCATATAAGGTACCTCTCTATTTAGTACTAGGCAAGCCACAACCCATGAATGAACTATATTTTTCAATTCAAGGCTACCAAGGAATAACCCCCTAATATGCTAGACCATGCTATCATCCCACTAACATAACTATATTAGGCCAAGCTAACTACCTTGGAAGACACACTAACATGCAAGTCCAAGCTACTTTAGGAAAGGTAAAAGTATCCTATCCTAGCTACCATGAAATAGTCCTACACCAGCTAAGTCATGCTACCCTCACAAGTAGACTATGATACAAATGCAAGTTATCCTTAGGAGAGTATGATCCTCAATCCTAAGCTACTCTTAGGAGAGTATGAGTCCTCAATCCCAAGCTACCATGACTAACCCTAACTCAAGCTACCCTTGAAATGCATCTTACAATGCAAGGTCAAGCTACCCTTAGGAGAGTATGAATCCACAATCCTAAAGCTACAATGAAATAGTCTTGGCCAAACCAAGTCATGCTATCATAAAGACATCCTAACAATGCTAGGTCAAGCTACCCATAGGAGATCTAGTATACATCCGCAATCCTAGGCTGCCATAACTACTCCTAACTCATGCTACCATGAATTGCATTTTACAATGCCAAGTCAAGCTATCCCTTAGGAGAGTATAGATCCTCCATCCTAAGCTATCAATCTTGATCTTATCCTACTAAGCCAAGCTATACATGAAGGGCACATATGTCACAACTTCAAGCTATTCTAGACTAACAAGCTTTGATTTATTTTAGGTTATTAAGCCAACCTAGAATCATTCTATGTGAGATAACCTTGGATATCACAACATCTTTATGCCTAAGTGTGTAAGAGAGAAGCAATACACAACAAAATCACATAATATTGGCTTTACCCCCAAATCCCTAACATTGATGACTACAAGCCCTACTTCAATCTTACTTTCTTAATCTCATCATCATACCTAGATTTCAAGGTAATTCAATCACATTATTCACTAATAGGTGATTCTAGTCATAATTGATTCATAAAGATTGAAACTCATCTTTACAAGTCATGATCATTCATACTCAATAAAATCTAGTTCAATTCATGATTATATGATCCTAACTTTGATCAATTACTACACATGACATTGATTTAGGAAGATTACCTTTGAACCTTCAACTTCACCTCTAATGGCATAAACCCACAAATATCACATTCAACAATTTAGACTAGGGTTTACCATAGAAATCACATAAATTCATCATATAATCATAATACAATGCTAATACAATCATAATTAGAGATTATCCACTAGATTAAAATCATACCTAAACTCTACCCACGATTAAGAAGGAAACCCTAGCTAGATTGGGTTTTTGACTTCACAATTGGGGGAAAACTTAGGGGGATCTATGGGGGAAGAAACCATAGATGAATAAGCTAAACATACCTCAATTCATAGCCCTAAAACCAGCTTGCTTCAATGGTGAATTTCGAACTAGACTCCTTCTCTTCTTCTTCTTCTTTGCTTCTAGAGAGAGAATTTCTTAAGAGGAAGTGGGTTCTTAGATCAATGAATTAATGAGTTAGTTTAGGGGCCTACTAAGCTTATATATGTGGTTAAATAACTGACTAACCGACCTACCTTAACCCCCAATTAATTACTAACTTAACCCCTAAACACTTTACTAAAAACTAAACTTAAAAAAAAACTGCTTGACCTATGAGACCCCTACCCACGGACCGTGGGTGGGCCAACGCGGAGTAGTGCACCTCTGTAGGTGCTGGTCAGAGGCTCAACTTGGCAGGCCTTGACCCACAACCCCCACCTACAGGGCGTGGGTCCACCTAATAGCCGTAGGTGGCCAAACGTAGGTGCTGCCAAATTTTGCAGATTTGGGGCTGTTTTGAGGGTCCTCTCTAAGGACCCCTTGGGTGGTCCTTGGGGGTATTACCTTAACTCCCAAACCTTTAAACCCCTATTCTAAGTACGGGAATCATTTTTACGAGTTTTAACACTCATACAACACTCCAAAACTCTTACGAAAGGCTCTAGAACTCTCTAGTTCAACTTACTAGTTTTCGGGGTGTTACAGTTTGAGTACTAAGTTAGACATGAGTAAAAATTTTCACCCTCATAAAAATGGTCAATCTAAGCAAACGATTCAGGTGTTGGAGGACATGCTCTGAGCTTGTGTTATTGATTTTGGTACTCGATAGGATTAGCACTTGCCCTTTCCTACAATAACAATTATCACTCTAGTATTCAGATGACCTCATTTGAGGCGTTGTATGACAGACTTGGTTTGATTCGACAAAGATGGATTGTTTAGATACAAATTTACTTAGAAAATATATGGAACATGTGTGTATGATTCAGAGTAAATTGTTGACACCCTAGAGTCGACAGAAGAGTTATATAGACCAGAGAGTTTGAGACCTAGTGTTTATGGAGGGTGGTCATGTTTTTCTCAAAGTATCACCCATGAAGGGTGTGATGAGGTTCAGGAAGAAGGACAAGCTCTGCCCCATATTCATTTGAACTTTTGAGATATTGAGCCAAAAGGGAGAGGTGGCTCATAAGTTGGCCTTGTCTCCTAGTTTGTATGTTGTGCATGTGTTTCATGTTTCCATACTTTGGAAGTACATGCCGAATGAGTCCCATGTGCTTTCGCTTGAATCGGTTGTGTTGGGTCCAGACTTATCTGGTAGCATTATTGGTATAGTTTAATTGATTTTTATGATGTGTGGCTAAAACCCCAATTTTAGGGGTGTGATTATAGGGTTGTGTGTTGATTTAATATAGTGGGTCTTGAGCTAAACTCTGTTTTTATTGTTGTTCATCTAAGGATTTAGGTTAGTTAGCTCGTTGTTAACTCATGGGTTAAGGTTGCAAACTTATTCCTAGTCTAGATATTTGGTTGAGAGATTAATTGAAATGGGTAAACAACTTGATGCATGAAATTTTGGTTTGATTTTATGGTTTTCTCGAAGGAGAAATTATGGTTCATTTCTAATTGTTAAATATGCTCGAAAGAGAGATTTTCGTAAGGTAATAGGTTGACTTGTTATTTACAAAGATAAGACCAAAATGAGATTCTATGTTATGGTATTATGAGATCAAAAGAAGATTAGTGTCATTAGAGATTACCAGTCTATCCATAATTGTCTAGCACTATTGTGCAACATTTGTACCCCTATGTCATATCACTATTGAGCATGGAGAGGGATATTGCAGATTTTGTGTCTAGATGCTTGACTGTCCAAGATGTCAAGTGTGAGCACCAGTGGCCCGGAGGTGTATCTCAGAGGATGTCAATTCCTACTAGAAAGTCGGAGCGGATCACTATGGACTTTAATGTGGGTCTACCTACCACCGTGGGTGGTTATGACTCTACTAGGGTGGTTGTTGATAGGCTTACCAAGTCCACCCATTTCATTCTAGTTCAGGTGTAGTATACATCAGAGAAGTTAGCCCTTCTTTATATTAGTTAGATTGCCAAACTACATAGAGTCCCCATTTCCTTCATCTCTAATCGAGGTTCATTGTTCATTTCTCACTTTTGGAGGGACTTGCAACATGGTTTGAGTACTAAGTTAGACATGAGTACCATTTTTCACCCTCAGACAGATGATCAGTCTGAGCAGACGATTCAGGTGTTGGAGGACATGCTCTGAACTTGTGTGATTGATTTTGGTATTTGATGGGATTAGCACTTGCCCTTTCCTACAATAGCAATTATCACTCTAATATTCAAATGACCCTATTTGAGGCATTGTATAGCAGACAGTGTAGATCTCCAATCGGTTGGTTTGATTCGGCAAAGATGGACTCTTTAAATACAAATTTACTTAGAGAATCTATGGAGCAGGTGTGTATGATTCAAAGTAAACTGTTGACACCCTAGAGTCAAAAGAATAGCTATGTAGACCAAAGAGTTTGAGACCTACTTTTTATGGAGGGTGACCATGTTTGGCTCAAAGTGTCACCCATGAAGTGTGTGATGAGGTTCGGAAGAAGGATAAGATCTGCCCTAGATGCATTGGACTTTTTGAGATATTGAGCCAAGTGGGAGAGGTGGATCATAAGTTGGCCTTGTCGCCTAGTTTGTATGTTGTGTACCTTGTGTTTCATGTCTCCATACTTCGTAAGTACATGCCGAATGAGTCCCATGTGCTTTCGCTTGACTCGGTTGTGTTGGGTCCAAACTTATCTTTTGAGGAGGAGCCTATATACATCTTGGATAGGCAGGTCTGAAAGATTAGGACAAAAGAGATTACTTCAGTGAAGATGCAGTGAAAATATCGTTCAGTTGGTGAGGAGACTTGGGAGATGGAGTCTGACATGTGTGCCAGATATCCTCAGTTCTTCGAGGCTCTAGGTACTTTCTTCTACCTTATGTTAGGGGACGAATATGGTTTTTAGTGGTGGATAATGTAATGACCCATAATGTCATTTAGAGGTTTGTGGTTCCATAGTCAATGTGTTTCTTGACGTTCTTGGGGTAAATGGTTTTTCAAATAGCTGGTTTAAGTTTGCATTCTTATGTTGTTTTTCACTAACTTGTTTACTTGTACCTGCAGCTGTATTTAAACAAATATTATGGGTTTTAAGGTGTTTCCCAACGTCACCTCTTAGCTCTGGATTTTTAAAGTCTTCCGATCGACTTAGCTTCGCATTTTTATAGTCATGCTGCTGATTTGTACTAGCTTTAAGACTTCAGATTATCTTCATTAGTCTTTAGCTTTTGTATCTCATTGTCCATACTGTGCACTTTTATACAAAGTGTAGTAATGGCTTTGAGTATATCTTCAATTGTATTTTCTTTCTCAGTCTGAGTAGCTTTGTCTTGATAAGTAATCTGCAATAACATTCTTATAAGTTTTTATTACTTCAATAGTAAATGTAAAATTTAATATATTTAATACCAATCTTTTCATTTCTTTTGTAGTTACTGAATCTTGTATTTTTCATGTTAGCCACCATTTTACTTGTGTGTTATATGTCCTTATAATAAATTTGTTATATACAATATATGGTTCAAATGATAGTAAGCATTTATACACTGAGTATAATTCTTTCCTATTTATTTCCCATTTTATTTTCGTATTAGTAAATGTTCCTGAATAATATCTACAATGATGTTCTATTTTTTCTTCATCATACCTGTATTTTAAGACTCCTCCATAACTTTTTTTCACTGGCGTCTGATTCTACTATATAAGTAAATTTTTTGTTTTCATCCGGAAAAAATATAGTTTAGGTAGGTTCTTACATAATAATTTCACTTTTTTGTATTTGTGTCTGGTCTTTTTTATCAAAATGGCATTCTATATCTTTCTTTAATTTTTGTTGTAACAGTTTTAAATTCTTTGCTAATTTTGGTATGTATTCTCTTACTTGATTTACTAGTCCTAAGAATGATTGTAATTTCTTTTTTGTATATAGCTGTTCATTTGAGTTAATTATTTTTTGTACTATATGTGTTTGCATTTTATTCCATTTTTATCTATCTGTATTCCTAGGAATTTTATTTGGCTTTTCATTATATCTGCTTTCTTTTTACTTAGGCTTATGCCTGAATATTCTATAATATGTGTGAATTTTTCTAATAATCTTATGTGTTCATCTTGGGTTTTAGAATATAGTAATATATCATCAATATATACTACACAATTTTCTAGTTGTTTAAAGTAGTTATCCATAAAGTGTTGATATCTACCTGGGGCATTTTTATATCCAAATGGTAATACGTTCCATTCATAAAATCCTTTTGGTACTGTAAATGCTGTAAGTTTTTTAGATTCTTCTTCTAACTTTAAGTGGTAAAATCCTGATTTGCAGTCAAATTTACTAAAGTAGTTATATCCTTGTATTTGTCTTATCTTTAATATTTTATTTGGTATTGGGTAATTATATGTTTTAGTTTTTGCGTTTAAATTTCTATAGTCAATAACCATTCTACTTTTTCCTCTTTTTTGTTCACTATGTTTATTTACAATAAATGCTGGGCTTGTATGCTTACTATTGCTTGCTTCTATATATCCTTTTTCTAGTAATTCATTTATATGTATCTTGAATTCGGTTAAATCATTAAAATTATACTTTAATGGTTTTGGGATTATTATACTATTATTATCAATTAGCACAATTTTTACTTTTGTTTATGTTTCTCCCATCCTTGTAAAGGATCTTCACTATATAATAATTCTAACTTATCTTGGATTATTTTTACTTTATCTATAGAGAATATGATTAATTCTATTTTAGGGTCTTCTTCTTTTATATTTTCTATTTTTTGTGTAATTTTCTCACTACCTTTTATCCATTCTGTTGTTTTCCGTTTTTTATTATTCACTCTTTTTGCTCCTATTTTTTGTTTACATGGTGTTGTGATCCACCAGTGTGTTTTTCTTATTATATGTGGGTATAATTTTTCTAAAAATGGCATTCCTAATAGCATATATTTTGTTGTAAGTTCGAAGTTATACATTTCTTCTATAGTTAATATCTTATCCCATATTTGTATTTTTATATTTTTTGCCTTATATGTGATCATGCTTCCTTCATTATTAAATCTTGTTACTACTATCGGTGTTTTTAATTTTTCCCATTTTTCTTTTGGTAAACAATTGTATTTACATATATTAGCTTCTGCTCCTGTATCTATCATTGGTGTATAATATCTGTTGTAATATCCCTCTATTATTATCTTTGCAAGTATATATATTTTCATATTTTTATCATACTAAAGTTCTTTTTATTATTACTCCTTTATTTTCATAATTTATTGTTAACTGTTTGTCTTCTAGATTATATGGTCTTACTTGTTCTAACCATTTTATTCCTAAAGTAATATTTTTATCTCCTTGATATATTTTAAACTTTATTACTATTGGTACTCCTCCAACGATTATTTCCTTTTCTGTAGTTTCTTCGGTATATATTAATGCCTTTGGTAGTTCAGGGCATAATTGTTCAGTAGTAATTATTTCATCTTCTGTTACTAATTCCCTTGTAATATAGTTTTCTTCTTGTCCTGTATTTATCAATATTAGATATTTTCGTTGTTCCATTTGTCACGACCCAAAAATGGACGTGATGGCACTCGTCTTATCCCACCAAAACAAGTTAGCCTAAAACTCAACCATTACAATAAAATGCGGAAATTTCATAATCAACTCAAAAATACCCCCAAAATCTGGTTGTCACGTGTACAAGCCTCTAAAGTATTACAACTGATTCAAAAGAAAAACACAAGTCTCATATGACATTGCTTCCAGAGTAGAACAAGATCATAAACAGGAGTAAGAAGGTCTGTTGAGTTGACAAACAGCTACCTCACAAATCTCCAAGAAGCCTTGGAAAAGAAGATAATGACAAGTACCACAAAAATCCAGGCTCGTAACCTACAAATATTTGTAGAAGCAAGGGGTGAGTACCAAACCACACGGTACTCAGCAAGTAAACCTCTAAACACGAGCTAAGGGGATAGAATACAAGTACTCCTTACACCCCAACCGAACTTTCACAACTACAATCTGTATAAAACCAGCCCAACCTAACAGTTCACAATTTACTAGCACATATCTCAACAACAACATTCTAACAATTTCATAGCCTCAACAACAACAATAGTTTCATATCCTTAACAACAACACTCTAACAATTGCATATCTTCAACAACAAGCTCAATATTCATCAGTCACAAGTTCCATAGAAAGGCACTCACAAGATCAGCAACACACAAGATCAAGTTCACCAATAATAAAGAAGTGCAATGCAATGAAATGCAATGTCAAGTATAGTGATGCATGTCTGACCTAATGATACACACCCGTTGTCTCTCAGTCCGGGACCCATGGGGGACATATCTGTCCATGCATCCATCGCGGCGCGCGATACGACCCTCGATAATAGTAACCATCGCGGCGCGCGATACGTCCCTCGAAATATAGTATCCATCGCGGCGCGCGACACGTCCCTCGAAATATAGTATCCATCGCGGCGCGCGATACGTCCCTCGAAATGGTACATCCTCTTTATTTTTTTTTATTCTTTCTCAATGCACATAACACTTGTCACAACCATGTCTCAGAACAATGCAAATGACATGTTCACACAAATAATCAGGAGATGACCATTTTCATAACATTGCACAATTCACAACAAGACAATCAGGATACAACATCAACAATGATTCAACAAGCCTTTCAAACAATTGATCACATTGCCTTTTATTATCCCTTTCTCATCATTAGAATTAATCAATGTGGACAAGTCAACCCATCACCAAGCCTCATTACCCTAAACACATATTAGAAGGAAATACATGAATTCCATACACTTAACAAGGGTTTAGAAATCCACTTGCCTCAAACAATTGAACAATCACTCCGGGACTTGAGTCTTCCCTTTTCGTTGAGCTTCCAAAGCAATATAATCTATTCAAGTAAATAATCACAATAAGGTTTTGAAACTAACAACACTCATATTACTATAGGTCTAGCCTAGGGTTAAGTCATAATTTCTCCAAACACTACAACCCTAATAGCTTTCATATAATTTAATACACCCAATATTTAATAACATATGTCAATATATCAAACTTGAGTCTTAATATGATAACCTCAAAAATAATTCTTGAACCGAAATTTAATATATAACCAGTGTCCTTTAACAACGAACCAGTACTATTCAAGTCTACCAAGAAATATACAACCATTAACTAACTTTGTAAAAAAATACCCTTTTCCAATGATTACGTCATCATCAACCCTTCATATATATATATATATCACTAACTTGTCCCAACTTAATTTGAAAGAAAACTAAAACTATCGTGTACGATGGATCATTTAATGTCTAATGCAATAAACATTATAATATTAAAAGGATCATGAACACAGTAACTCATTAATGAGTATATGCAGTAACTTGCTTATATTAACCAAAAACTTATAAAAAAACTAAATTGAATCATTAAATATAATATAATTGCCATTACCTCTGGCCACAATCTTTCCAAACAACAATCACTAAACGACATTCCAACAAGGAGAATATTATTATACTAATGTATACCCCTATCTTAGCTAACTACTCACAATAAGAATTAGACTTGAGGTTTACCTGAAGCACGAACTATTTTTCTTGCGACGTCAACTGTGCCTCTGCGCCTCTCTCGTACAATTCTTTTCTTTTCCTCTCTCAAATTGTGGACTAAAATGTTAAACCCTACTAACATATTTTAATATTTCAGATTTGACCCATTATTATTAAAAATAATCAAATTACCCGTAAATTAATTAACATAGTTAAAAGACTATTCAAAATTATCAAAAAAAATGATCTTCCAGGTCCGGGTCATTACACCATTACTCCCGTTATGTAGTAATGATATGGTTTTATTTCTTCTTCTATTGATTTTTGTGGAGTTTTATCCATTCTTCTTGAGGTACTCATTTTTTTATGATATTTGGGGTATTTCATAGTTTATTCTTTTTGATGTGCTTAATCTTTCTTTTACTATTTCTAAATCTTCCTCTATATCAATCTCATTATAACTATAATCATTATTATCTTTGATTGTAACTATCCTTTCAAAAGGATCTTCTATTTTTATTTATTTTATTTTATTTTTTGCTGTTGTTTTATGTTTTGTTGTTAAAACATATGAGTTTTTACATCTAGCTATAAATATTTTACTTCCTGGGGCTAGTTCTATCCCTGACATTTTCCAATATAATACTAGTGATTTATCTATATTTCTGTCATTTATTGCTAGTGAGTAGTTAGCACTTATTATAAATTTAACTTTTTGGTATATGAGGTTACCTTTTACTGCACTTATTATACTCTTTTCTATGGGTTGTATAATTCTATCATCCGCTAAGTATATTTCTATGGGTGTATCTATTCCTTCCCTAAAACATGCTTTTATTAGTATTTCTGTTCCTCCCAAATGTACATATTTAATTGGATGTTTAGCCTTAATATCTTGTATTTTTTTATTTATTATTCGTTTGTTTATTATTGGTATTTTAGCCTTTCCTTTGGTGTATTTGCAATCTATGATATGTTCTCTTTGGCTTACTACATAATATTCTTCTTTTTGTCGTTTAAACCAGTTTCTTATTGTTGGTATTTCGAATATTTTTTCTACGCTTAAGTCTAATTCTTTTCCTTTTATTTGTTCAAATATATTATTATCAAATATTATTTTTTGTTCTGAAGATTCTTCATTTTGGTATTCTTCTTTAGTTATTATTTGTATATCTTTTCCAGTCATTCGTCATACTATAGAATTCATTGTCTGATCCCACTTTTATATCGTTATTCATTTCATTTTCTGATATTTCGTATATGTTGTCTTCACTTTCTAATTCATAATCTATGTACTCTATTTGCGTATATTATTCATCGATTATTATTATTTCTGATATTTGTTTTTTCTTTGGATTTTTAGATAATTTACAATCTCTAGCTATATGTCCTAATTTCCCACAATTGTAACAAGTACATTCTGTTAATTTTTTCTTTGGTCTATATGGTCATTTAGTTTTATAGTTTTTTACATAGTATCTTCTTCTCGGTTTTTATATTTATATTTTGATCTGTATTTTTTATTATATTTCTTTCTATAGTAACTGTCTGTACATCCAAATTGGGGTGCTGTTTTATTTTTGCAACATACTGAGTTTTTTACTAATATTTTTTCCACTTTTATTTCTTCTTTATGTTTTTCACACAGTTCTATAAACCATCGTTGTAAGAATTTCATTCTAGCTCCTAAGGTATCTGTTATTCTGCTTCATTCCAACTTTTTATTACTTTTGAATTAAAAGGTTCTGGTAATTTTGTAAAATATAATTTTCTTATTTCTTTACTCTCTTCTGTGCTATATGTTCTTTTATAATAGTATTCTCTAAATGCACATGTATATTCATCTATATAACACATATTACATATTGCTAATTTTGTCATTAGATTCCGATTTATGATTTTTTCTCTATTTTGTTCTTCTACTTTTGTTGTCATACTACTAAATTCATTTCTTATAGCTATTTCATACTTATATAATATTTCCATAGTTGTAGTAGCTAATTCACCATTAGATTTTTTATTACTTCTCAGAGTTTTTAAACTTTCATCTGATAAATTTTGTAGCCATAATTTTACTGTTCCTATAAGTGTCATTTCTATATATCCTGGTGTTTCTGTTATTCCTATTTTGTTATCTATTAATTGTTTTGATATATATCACATCCATAATTAGATTGTTTTATTTATATCTGCTACACAGTCTAAATCTAAAAAATTATGTTGTTCAGTTATTGTTCATAGTTTGTATTATAATATTTTAAATTTTTTGGGTTTTTTATTCCTGATGTACTAGGTTTTTCATCCATGTCTATGTCTCCTGCATTTACTTCTAAATTCTTTGTGTTATCTATGTTTGTTAAAAGTTTCGTATATGTTTCGCTTGTTTTCGAATGTTGTTCATCTAGGTCATCGTCATTTATTTCATCAATTCTTATTTCAGGTAGATTATCTTGGTTATTTTCTTCTTTTTCTTCTAATTCATCTTCTAATTGCAATTTTTCTTTAAATTTAATTATCTCATTTGCTAATTTTGTTTTTTGTTCTTTTTCTTTTTGTTTAATTTCATACATTTCTTTTAATATTGCCAGCTCTTTTTCTCGTTCTATTACCTTTAGTATTTTTTATTTCTTCTAATTGTTGTACTTCCTTTTTTGCTTGTTGTTTTATTTTTTCAATTTCCGTTTTTCTATCTATTTCCTTATTTTCTTTTGTTATTCTTATCATAGCAGTTAAACTATTTTCTAATTTTACCGTTTCTTTTTCTAACATTAAACTTAGATTGTCACCTATTTTCTTATATCTTCTTCCTAGATTAGAAAATATTATCTTTATTTTTAATCCGTCATAGTTTTCATATGTTTTTTCGTCAATGGCATATTCTTCCTTATTCATTTATAGATTGTGTTGAAGTTTATATTCTAAACTTTTTATCTGTATCTGTTGATATAAAATAGTTTTCTTTTGTGCTACTATAGATTTTTTACAAGTTCCTGCGAATATATTACTGTTAAGTCTATTTTTCCTATGTCTCAATTCTTGTCTTTTTGCTATAATTATTTCAGTAAGTTTTTATCTATATTCGTTATTCTCGTTATTCTCTTTATTCATTGTATCTTTAAATATTGAATATATTTATATTCTATTTTAGATATATTATCTATTAATTGATCTAATTTGTCTTTATCAGTTTTTGTGATATTGAGTTATTTATATTCTGGATATAATTTGTTTAATTTTCTTCTTATTTTTCTTAACTTTCTACTAGTATGTTTCTTCTTATATTTCTTTTCATCCATAGTTCGAAGGGAGAGAACTAATGGAACAACTTCCTAGAATGCCCAGAGCTTTCTGAAGATTAGATGTAGACGTCAACACACAAATCCGCAAGAGTCTATTCCATATTTTGCTCTTGTAATGGGAGATCGGTAACCTAGGTTCTAATACCAATTTGTTATGATCCAACCCACCGGGCCGTGCGAGCACCTACTCTAACTCCTAAGTAGTAGAACCCTCAATTCCAAAACAGTTTTAAACATGTGGAAGACTAAGAAAAATGGAGAATAAATAACATTCATAAGATTTTTATAACATAAAGAGCTTTGCCAACAATTCGAGTAATAACTAGTAAAGTAATTAACACCCCCAGGGATCTAGTCTAAACAGGTACAAGAGCTTCTAAGATTTACAAGGCATATAACATAATAACAAATTACGTAGCTCCCACCATAGCAAAGGAAAAATAGGAGTTGTTGGAGATTATCTTCGTCTTTACATATGAAACATCACTAACCCTGCAACCAGACTATGCCCAAAAGGCATAGAAAGAGTAGTATCAGTAAAACCACATGTACTAGTAGGCATCATCGGTCAACCCGATGCCCACTGCATAATATAAGAAAATGACTAGTAGGAAACATGCAATAAGACTATTCATTCCTCCACTTTCATATCCTCTTATCTTTTCCATTCCCGAATAATTCAACATATACTAGTACACTTGACTCTAACCATTTTACTCGCTCCGTTCTTGATCGTAACTTAAAATTTCTACCTATTAGAAGAGTTCCCGAATACAACCACTACCATTTAGGAAAAACACTTGAGACGTACTCTTACTTCTTCCATATCACCACTCAACCCTTGACTCCATAGCGCGTGCCATCAAGGCTTGTTAGCCGTTTCAATACCAATCCCCTCCCCAGGTAATACCTACCATTTAACGTTTAAGACATAACACCACCCCAATTCTAAACTTAGGGACACAGACCACCTTCCTAAAGTATGAATATATAGAAACACTTGGAAACTCAGCCTCCACTTACTATACCACCTTCCGATTTGTCCTGACCATTATAGTTCATGCAATAACGAGATATATATAACGAGCTAACACAACATATTAACATACATCTTCATAAAACATAGATGAACTATCATTCAGGGCGTCATATTGTTCCCAAATTCCATAATAAGTAGACATGACATAACACAATTATCACAGAAGGTCCTCTAATGGAAACCATACCCAAACTGTTAGTGTGCTGGAACGTCACACCTGATCCCAATTAGTGTATCGGAATATGACAACCGATCCAATGTGTGTATCGAAACGTGACACCTAATCCAATATATGCGTCAAAATGTGACAGCCGATCCAATGTATGTGTCAGAACGTGACACCCGATCCAATCAATACCACCACAATCACATTCATACTCATAATGTACATATTCATAATCATACCATAAAGTGTGGAATCATGGCATATATTTTTTCATTCATACTTACTTCATTAGGTTTGTTCAACAATGTTTCATTCACATACATACATACATTACAATGAAGCATTTACCAACATATATCACATAAACATGAAATCAAACCATCACCTACACCTAGTTCACAGGACGGAACTTCCTTTAATGGTACACATCTCACGTAACCCCTAGGCATACAGGTACAACCTTCCCACAAATTGGTGCACGAAACCCTACGCATGAATTCTACCTTCAATAATCAACATATTACGCAGTGAACATGGATTTAAGTCTACCTCAATTAAATAAACCTAGCCTACCTGGGTGCCACGCAGCTGCACAGGATTATGGCTCTAATTCATGTTTTCGGGCCTTGGGACTATGGATTTGACCAAGAATCCGTAATATATCATCATCATTGTGCTAGAAATCTCTTCCTCCTTCTTTCCCAAGCCTAGAGCAGTCTTTTGAGGGTTTCTGGGTAATCCTCACCTATTTATTTTAAGCATATCTTAGTAAATCCACTTAGTTGAGGATGTCTTATACTCTGGAAAGGTCATCACATAGCTCATAGTGATGGTTGTTGGTTAGAGAATCTCTCAAATAAGAGGAAAAGAGTTATTATTGTATTTTTAAATACATTGAGTTATTATCTATTGTGTTAAGAGATTTATTTATAATACATCTTTATTGTTGCTTTTATATGGAATTAAGTTGAGTATTTCTGAGTTTGAGTATCTTTCAGTATCTTTAAGTATCCTTGAGTTGAGTTGAGTTGAGTCTAGACGAGGTGAGTATGTTCTTCCCTTTATAATCAAGTTCAAGCTTATATATGTGCTTTAGAGTTCTGTCACAACTCGAGCCTACACCCTGGACATGGTCGACACTCGAGAACCATTGATGGTCCCCCAAGTGAACCCTTATCCCAGTTGAATAAAACGGAAAACTAACTCAAGCATACAAAAGCTTAAAAACTGAATTAAATTTCATTGAACTCAAATACTCAACCTTTTTAAAAGTCTGTAGAAGACTTAAAATAAAAGTAAATACAAAAACTCCTTAACTTTGTCTATCTATAAATCCACTACTATTACTGATGGATATCACAATAAGAACCACGACATCTCAAAACTACTAATTGTATGATAAAGTTGAAGTCCTCCGAAATATAAGATTGGCTCACCAAAGACGACTGGAGTCACATGACCTCAACGAAATGTTTGTTGATGATCATGAATACTTGTATCTACATCATGAAACGATGCATGCCAAATGGCTCAGTACATGGAATGTACGAGCATGGAAGGAGAATTCTAAAGCATAAACATAATCTTGAATTGATGGAAAAGAAACATACTTACCTCTTCTCAACTCACTCAACTCAACTCAACTCAATCAACCATAGTTCAACTCAACTCGGAGAAAATAGGGGTCAACTCAATATTAATATACTCAACTCTGTGAAGCATAGCTCAACTCAACTCAGAGAAATAGGGCTCAACTCAACAATAAGATACTTAACTCTATGAAACATAGTTCAACTTAACTCAAAGAAATAGGGCTTAACTCAACAATAAGATACCCAACTCTATGAAACATAGTTCAACTCAACTCAGGGAAGTAGGGCTTAACACAACAATAAGATACTCAACTATATGAAACATAGTTCAACTCTGGTTGCTCAAGGATAAAGCAATAATAAAAGATGCAATATCTGGAAAGTTTTAAAACAATAGATAGTAACTCAGTTGTATGCAAAAAAATACAATAATAACTCAATTATATGAAAATACAATAATAACTTGTATTTGTAGGTAATGATACAAAATAACTGTGTTTGGGAGATTATCTAACCGACAACAATCACTATGATACTACGTGATTATACAACGTCTAGCCCACGCTGCTAGAACTTTCCTACACTTTGCTAGGGTATAGAACCTACTAACTAAGTGGATCCACTAGTCTATGCTAAAAATAAAAAATGAATCATCTAAAAGTATGACCCTTTCTACCCACGTTGGCTACATGGTTTATGGGGGCTGTGAGTTGTTAGAACTCTCTCCCATATCGGTGCTCAATACTACTCCCAAAAATATACTTATCTCATATGTTTTAAATAAATCATAACTGTTTCTATGCTTTGAGATTATTACTCAAAAAAAATTCTCTTAAAAGAGATGGTACTCAAACTGCTCAAAACTCTTTTGGAAATCTCAGTTTCCTCCTCTTATAAATGTGAAAACATTTACTCTTGGGAATACTTAGTTCCCATATATTCATTTTAAAGAAAATGAAACTTGAATGTACTCTTCCTCATGCTCATTTACTCAAGCCTTTAAACAAATTATGAATAATTGTAAAAGACTTCTCAAAATAGGATTCATGTCGAATTATGGACATGAACATCTCAATTCAAAGTTTTCAATAACCATATATAGAACTCAATACTCAAAACTCAATAAGTCAATAATTCAAGGACTCAATGATACTACTCATCTCATTAATACTCGACTCATAGGGTTCATGCGGGGTTATGGGCATGACCCAATAAACTCAAGGATCTTTTTTTATAACATACAGTTATCAAAAATTTGAAATATAGTTTCAAAAAAGATTAGAAACTCAATAATCAAGAACTTAGAACTTGAAGATATTACTTGTAACACCCCGTGATTTAGTGAGTTGAAATATAGAGTTTTAGAGCCTTTGGAAAGAGTTTTGGAGTGTCGTGCGAAGGTAAAAACTTGTAAAAATCGTTCTCGTACTTGGAGTAGGGTTTTAGGGGTTAAACGTCCGGGTACGACTCCCCAAGGACTACCCAAGGGGTCCTTGATGAGGACCCCAAAACAGTCCCTAAATGAGATGAACTTTGCATTTTGGCTCCATGAGGGATTATTGAGCATGTTTTAGTTAGGAGATGTTAGTTCCTCCATGAAAATGAGTAAAATATAAAATTTCACGTATTTTGGGTAGGTAGATGTACTTCCTACTCCCTTGTGTTGCATTGAATGAGTTTGGTTTTGAATAGCAGTTTTCTTGCTTGATTGTGTGCATTTAGATATAGTGCATGCATAATGGGCTGCTAAGTTAGGTTTTTTACTTAAATAGGTGTTTAAAGTGTCATTAGAAGATGAATGTTCCCAAGTGGGGGATAATGTAACACCCTGTAATTAAGTGAGTTCTAGAGCCTTTGGAAAGAGTTTTGGAGTGTCGTAGGAGGGTTAAAACTTGTAAAAATGGTTCTCGTACTTAGAATAGGGATTTTAGGGGTTAAACATACAGTTACGACTCCCAAAGGACTATCCAAGGGGTCCTTGAGGAGGACCCCAAAACAGTCCCTAAATCTGGAAAAAATGTGTGAACTACGGTTGCAATCTACTGGGCGTAGAATGAACCACGCCCCGTAGGTCATAGGAGTAGGTCAGGCCTACAATGGCCTGCAACTTCTAAGCTGCAGACCTCAACCACGAGACCAAATGACGGCCAGTAGACCCATCCATGGTCCGTGGATGGGTGATCAGTAGATGCTGCCAGTTTTGTGACGTTTAGTTTTAAGTTGGGGGCTTGGGATTTGATTAGTTAATTAATTAGTAGTTAAGGGAGGTCGGTTATTTAGTTAATTAGCCACCTATATAAGTATAATAAACCCCTAAACTAATCACTTTAACTCATTCATCTAAAGACCCGAAATCACTCCCCAAATATTCTCTCTCTAGAAGTGAAGAAGAAGAAGAAGAAGGAGAAGGAGAAGGAGAAAGAGAAAGAGAAGGAGAAGGAGAAGAAGAAGAAGAAGAGAAGAGAAGAGGGCAGTGTTTCTCCATTGATTCAAGCATTATTTAGGGCTGTGACTCAAGGTATGTGAAGCTTATTCATCTAAGGGTTCTTCCACCCATAGAGCCCCCATAGTTTCCCCACTTGTGAAATCAAAAACCCCATTCTAGCTAGGGTTGTGCTTAAATTGTGGGTAGGGTTTGGGTATGATTCAAATCTAGTGGATATCACCCAATAATGATTTATTTATCTTTATTTAATGATATTATGATTATTTCATGTGATTTATATGGTAAAACCTAATCTAAATTGATGAATGTAATATTTGTGGGTTTATGCCATTAGAGGCAAATTTCAAGGTTCAAATGTGATCTTCCTAAATCAATGTCTTGTATACTAATTGATCATAGTTAGGATCATCTAATCATGAATTGAACTAGACTTGATTGAATTGGAAGGATCTTGACTTGTAAAGTTAGAATTGAACCTTTATGAATCCATTATGATTAGAATCACTTAGTATCAAAGAATGTGATTGAATGGCTATTAATCAAGGTTCATAATGTTCTTCCATGATGTCTAGTCTTTGAGAATGAGGAGTAATGGTTATGAATGATGATCATTAGGGCTTAAGAGTGAAGCTAATATGATTAACTTTAGATCCTAAGTCTTTGAGAGTAAAAGCTCCATGTGAATCCAATGTCAATGAATCGCATTGTGTTGAGACACCTATACCTACTTAATTCACCTTATAAATTATAGATGGTAGGAAGTGATAGAATCACTTAGGTCATGATGATATCCTTGTCTAAAAGTAGAATTCTAGACATGATACTAAGCATGAATGTGAAATTAACATGAAAGACTTCTCACATATTAATGGTTCTAGGGTTGAAGGAATTCTCCTAACTAATTGAACCTAACGCTAGAGAGCCTTTATACCTAGGTCATGGATGGTGATAGTAGCTCACAAATGGTCTAAAAGAGGTATTATAATAGATTGATTGTCAAGAACACCTTTCCATACACTTGAGTCAAAGTAGAGACTTAATGATTATCTTGTGGGATTTATGCCTAGCACCGAGTGGATATTGAAATGAGATGGAGTTTCCCACCTAGTAGAGTTTGGGCTTTCATGGAGGTTCCCACCTAGTTTAGTCTGGGCTTCCCACAAGGACTCTCTCACCTAGAAGAGTATGGACTTCCCCAAGTGTGTCTCATGACATGGAAGCCTCACCTAGTGGAGTTTGGGTTTCTAGTAGCAATCTTTGTATCCTATAACTACATGCCTTGTCAAAAAGTTAGCTAGTGGAACCGACTAAGCTAACAATCCGGTCTTACCTTAGGCAAGTGGACCAACCCTTGATGGTGTGGGTAACACTATGAGAGATCATGTGATAGCTCATATGTTCTCATGTCGGTTAAGTCTATATTCCAAATAAACAAGATTGGTAATGAACTAAGATTGTGCTCAATGTAACATCTCCTAGAGTTCAAACCTCATGGGCTAATATTATGCATAAAGTAGCATCTCCTAGATTCCAATGCAAGTAGTGGTCTAATATTATGCTTGAAGGAGCATCTCCTAGAGATCAAACAAATGAACTAAGAGTATGATTTAAATAGTATATCCTAGGGTTCAACCTTAAAGAACTAAGATGTACTTAATATAGTATATCCTAGGGTTCTAAATATTGAGGGACTAAGACAAAGAAGTGAAGGACCTCATAAAGTTCAAGATTATAAATGGACTTAGATATGCTTGAGTAGTGGCTCATAGAGTCCATAATAATAATGAACCTAGACATACTAAAAGAAGTATCTCATAGGGTACAACTTTATAATGAACTTATATTATGCTTTAAGTAGCATCTCCAAGAGTTCAAGTCTAATGAACTTAGATTATGCTTTAAGTAGCATCTCCAAGGTTTCAAACATGATGAACTAAGATGTACCTAGGATAGTACCTCTTACGGTTCAAAACAAGAAGGAACTAAGATAGACTTAGTGATGTGTCTCCTAAGGTTCCCATGCTTTAAAAGAGGGATAATTGCTAATTAAGGAACATGAGTATGATGACCTAAAGAAGTACTTAGTATGAGTAGTAATATGGGATGCTACTCATGCCTTGCACAAGTATGGCTAAAGGTTACCTTATGAGTATTGTCTTACATGAGTTATGCTTGATGGATAGTTGTTATATATGCCTTCCAAGATGTGTTTGACTAGAGGTGATACTTCCCTTGTCTACATGAAGTAAGCCAATAGTGATACCGAAGGAGGGTGAATATGACTAGGATGACTTCAAGGTTATACTTAGGGTGAAGGGTATGGGATGCCTTTCGTGCATTGCACAAGTGTGCCTTGAGGTTACTTAGAAGTATGGTGCCCTTATGGTAGAAAGGTTTAAGACTTAACCATGCATATAGACCATGATTTTGAGACTATTGTATGGGCTGTGTCCCAAGAGTTTAAATATAAAGTGTATTAGATGGTTTGAGACAAAGTATAGAAAGTCTTTCGCTTGCTTTTATGAAAAATGACTTTGATTGTAAAAGTTTTAAACTTTCCCATATTTTATATTATCTTATGTTCAGGATATTCTAAGGAATTGTATGCGACCCCTTCGAGGTCAAATACGTCGTGTTACATCTAGGGGGTACCCCTGGGTCATTATATTACTTCTCTTAAAGATACTCAATTTATAGAGTTCATGCGGAATTATGAGCATGACTTAACTCGACTCAAGGATCTCAAAGATAATATAGACTCATTAATACATTTTCCTCATTCTCATACTCACTTACTTGAGTTTTGAGACAATTTATAAGTTATTGTAGAAGACTCCTCAAAAGGACTCAAAGGGACTTTCTCAAACTTTACTCTGAACTCTTCCATTTATTTGAATTATGAATTCAAGGATTATGACTTGATATATAGGATTTCTTGATGATTATAGGTAGTTTTGATAGTAAAATTCAGTAAGATAACGAAGACATGTTTTGAAAGAAGGAATACGGAACAAAGAATGGAGGTGGAAAGGACCTGACGTCCCTAGCATAGCAGTGGCGTAGCGCACTAGCCCTCAGCTGACTGACATTGGTCTGGGTCGCACTGCAACCGTAGGGTGCCAGCCCCTCAGGCTTAATAAGGGTGCGCCGCCCCAGCAATGTTCCAGAAGAAAAACTCAATGGATTTCCTCTTTATATTTCCAGCCCTACCTTATCTAAACTCTAATGATTTCCTCCAAATTCTTTTAGATTCATATACTAAACACACTTAAGCCGAAATCCCAATCAATACCTACCTAAAAAATCACTCATTTGCAACTCTCACCTCAAGAACTCAACAAGAACTTCAGTGTCAAAGAATGAAGTACAAAACCTCAATAACTCAAATAGATTATCAACATACTCAATCTCATAGATGAAATTCCTAAAATAAACTCATGATTGGCATATGGGTGAACAAACCCAACACTATGGAAGCTTGTGTATCTCAAAGAACTAGGTTCTTGGCAAAATCTTGAATTTCTTGAATAAACGCTTGAACTTTGAACTTTTTCTCCTCTTGAATCCTCTCTCTAAAACCCTAAATGCTTTGGGGATAAATGAAACTGATTATAATCATTTTAGACCCTTAATTGGGTGTAATTCACGTTTAAAATAAGTGGGGGTATGGAAAAGACAAAAATACCCCTCCTATTTTCAGGTAACTTTCCTTAAATGGACATCCTGACTTCAAAAGGGTATATCTCCCTCATACGAGCTCAAAAATTAGCAAACTCGGTGGTGTTGGAAAGAGGACTCAGAGATACTTCATTTGATATCTTATGGGTCTCCTAACTCATCATGTACTGAAAGTTACAATCGTTTGAAGTTGATTCAAAACTTAAAAGAACTAAGGAATGGCTTGAATGAATTTTCTTTAATTATTTTTGGAACTCAAGGTGCTAGATCTATTTCCCTGACTTTAACACTTAACAAATTTCAAATTCCTTGGTAAAATCCTACTCACAACGAAGAAGGGTTTGAGTCTTAGTTCAAAAATTTCCCGGGGTGTTACATTATCTCCCCCTTAGGATTATTCGTCCTCGACTGACGGATAGACTGGTTATGGAATGGGGTTACTCTCATTATCTCCTTTGAATCATGAACTTTCCTACTAACACAGGATGAACTGATTCATACCAAGAGTTGAGACCTTCTAAGCACCTAAATTAAGAACGATATTATTGTGAAGATAGTCACACTCTCTCTGAAGTTACCTTATCCGAAACAAAGGAGATCTGGGCATGAAGTAAGAATAGGAATACCATGCCTGGGGTCATATGACTGCTAAATATTAAACTTAGCAACACTCCTCAACCACACTCTTCTTTCCTTGTACCATACCTTATTGGCTGCAACTCCTAGTTCCCTCAAGGGTACATGACTTTTATTACCAAGGCCTGAGCCTAACGACACGCTCTTACCATATTCAAGCTTTACCCAAATCCTAAGGTTCAGGTTATATACCTCTTTATAGGGAGTCTCATCCCAAGAACATTATTCTTTACCGCCTCATTTAATCAACATTGGGATTATAACAAGAACTACCTCATGTTTAATAACACCACACTCAAGCTTAGTATTCTAACAACTCCATGGACTCTTACTAACCAACTCCTGGAGAAGTTCTCATTCGTCATCATCCCTGTCATACCAACTAGAATTTCCCGCATTACTACTCGGGACCAACTAAGGGCTCTCATTTAACTATTTCCATATTAAAACCTCATCCTCCTCATTTATAACCTTAGGTGGAATTATCACACCATCATTATCACGATGAGAACATTAATCTTCTCTTTCTAACATCACTCCACTATTAAAAGGACTTCTGAAAATATATCTCACATACTCTTTTGAGCTCATTACTATCTTATTCTCAACACTGGACTTGATTTCTCATCTTATTATCTCCCCTTTAGGTCTAAAGCTGCCACTTGGAAGGTATGGACCTATTCCATCATTCCTAAATTGGTCTACATCCCCTTTTCACAACTTAAGTACTATTTTCTCACTTATTATACCTCATTACTTAATTGGTTCTATAACCTTTGGAACATCACGACCCTCTCAAAAAAATCTTAAGCCTAGCTTAGATCTATCACTTCATGAATACTTTGTTCTCTTATTCAACACATATATTTAGTCTCCTCTAACATAGTGGCACATCGACATCAACTCTATTCTAGTTAAAAGTATACTTTATCTGATGTGGACTAGCAACTATTCCTTTTCCTTTTATCAAGAACTCTCTACAACATTATTAATCCTTATTTCACTCATAAAGGAACTCATCGCTTATAACTGCATGGGTGTATGATTCCAATAATATAATCTACCCCATCACTATCTCCCTTTCATAGATTACTGAACCTCTGCATACTTACCTCTAACTATGGGCACTTTCACTACTACTGCTCATAATTGTGTAACTCATGCCACCTTTTTGGGATGAAAATACTACCCAAGCTTTAAACATACTTTATCATAAGGATCTCAGCTGAAACAGGACTTAGAGAAGAGAGTACAACTCGCTTTTAGCTCAAACACATGATTCATATGAATATGAGTGCATTTCCTCGAACTCAATACTTAACTCACTCACAAGCTTCTCTCAAGCTCCTCTGCAGTCTCATAACTTCCTCAAGATTTTTGCTAACAGAAACTCATTGATAAAAGACTGACTTTGCTTTTCAACCACCTCTAGTATGGGGGTAGTCGAATGGATATGCAAACGCACGAGTTAGAATAAGTCTCTATGACATAACTCTATTGCACATTATAGAGTATGAAAGAAGGGAAACTTTTCCTAAATGTCTATAATCACTGATTTATAGAAGTGGGGCCCTTACAACCATAAATAAGATCTTACTTGACACGGCTTCAAAGACACCCTAGGATACTTGAACTCTGGGCTCTGATACCAAGCTTGTCACCACCCGAGCCTACACCATGGACGTTGCCAGAACTCTAGAACCATTTTTGGTCTCCAAGAGAACCCTCCTCCTAGCTAACTACAAGCGGAAGACTAACTCAAGCATACAAAAGCTTAAAAAGTGAATTAAATTTCATTGAACTCAAATACTCAACCTTTTGAAAAGTCTATACAATACTCAAAATAAAAGTAAATACTAAAACTCCTCAACTCTGTCTATCTATGAAGCCTCTACTATTAGAGAAGCATATCGGAACAAGACCCACGACATCTCAAAACTACTAAATGTAAGATAAGGGTGGAGTCCTATGGAATATAAGATGGCTCACCAAAGCTGATTGGAATATCACATGACCTCAACGAAACGCCTATTTATGATCCTGAATACTTGTATCTGCATCATGAAATGATGCAGGCCAAATGGCTCAGTACATGGAATGTACGAGCATGTAAAGGGAATTCTAAAGCATAAACATAAGCCTGAAGTGATGGAAAAGAAACATACTTACCTCTTATCAACTCACTACACTCAACTCAATGAAACATAGTTCAACCTAACTCAGAAAAAATAGGGCTCAACTCAATAGTAAGATACTCAACTCAGTGAAACATAGTTCAACTCAACTCAGAGAAATATGGCTCACCTCAACAACTCAACAATAAGATACTCAACTCTGTGAAACATCATTCAACTGAACTCAGATAAATAGGGCTTAACTCAACGATAAGATACTCAACTCTATGAAACATAGTTCAACTCTGGATACTCAAGAATAAAACAACATTAAAAGATGCAATATCTGAAAAGCTTTTATAACAATAGATAATAACTCAGTTGTATGCAAAAATACAATAATAACTCAACTGTATAAAAATACAATAATAACTCTTATTTATATGTAAAGATACAAATAACTCTGTTTGGAAGATTCTCTAACCGAGAACCATCACTATGAGCTATGTGATGATACAACGTCTAGCCTACACTGCCAGAACAGTGCTATACTTTGTCGGGGTATAGAACCTACGAACTAAGTGGATCCGCTAGTCTATGCTAAAAATCCATAAGGAATCATCTAAAAAGTATGACCCTTTCTACCGACGTTGGCTACATAGTTTATGGGGGCGGTTAGTTGTTAGAATACTCCCCCACATCAGTGCTCAATAATACTCCCAAAAATATACGTAGCTCATGTTTTAAAGAAAACATAACTCTTTCTGTGTTTTGAGATTATTACTCAAAAATCTTTCTCTTAAAAGAGATTGTACTCAAACTACTAAAAACTCTTTTGGAAATCTCAATTTCCTCCTCTTTTAAATGTTAAAACATTTACACTTGGTAATACTTAGTTACCATATATTCATTTTAAAGAAAATGAAACTTGACTCTACTCTTCCTCATACTCATATACTTAATCCTTTAAACAAATAATGAAAAATTATAAAAGACTTCGCAAATTAGGGTTCATGCCGAATTATGGACATGAATGACTCAATTCAAGGTTTTCAATAACCATATATAGAACTCAATACTCGAAACTCAATGAGTCCAGAATTCAAGGACTCAATGATACTACTCATCTCAAAATACTCGACTCATAGGGTTCATGCAGGATTAGGGGCATGACCCACTCAACTCAAGGATCTCCTTGTATAACATATAGCAATCCAAACTTCTAAAATATAGTTTCTAAAAGGATTAGGAACTCAATACTCACACTATAAGGAAATTGTGAATTACATGGGGATTTTACTAGGGATTAGTATGAAAATTCACAGGAAACTTATTTTCCTACAAATTCTCATACTAATCCCCAAGAAAATCCCCATGTAATTCACCCTTTTCTAGTAGTGTCAAGAACTTAGAAATTGAAGATATTATTCCTCTCAAAGATACTCAATTTATGGAGTTCATGCGGATTATGAGCATGACTTAACTCGACTCAAGGATCTCAATGATAATATAGACTTATGAATACATACTCCTCGTTCTCATAATCACTTACTTGAGTCTTGAAATAATTTATAAGTTATTATTGAAGACTCCTCAAAAAGACTCAAAGGGACTTTCTCAAACTTTACTCTTAACTCTTCCATGAATTTGAATTATGAATTCAAGGATCATGACTGGATATATAGGATTTCTTGATGATTATATGTAGTTTGGATAGTAAAAATCAGTAAGAGAACGAAGATATGTTTTGAAAGAAAGAATATGGAACGAAGAACGGAGGCGGAAAGTACATGACGTCCCTGGCACAGCAGTGGCGCGCCACGCCAGCTCTCAGTTGATTGAGGCTAGTCTGGGGCACAGGGAGCCATCCCCTCAGGCTCAACAAGGGTGCGCCTCCCCAGTCATGTTCCAGAAGAAAACTTGACGGATTTCCTCTTTAATTTTCCAGCCCTACCTCGTCAAAATTCTAGTGATTTCCTCCAAATTCTTTTAGATTCATATACTAAACACACTTAGGTCGAAATCCCAATCAAGACCTACCCAAAAATAACTCATTCGCAACACTCACCTCAAGAACTTCATTATCAAAGAACGAAGTACAAAACCTCAAGAACTCAACAAGATTATCAACATAGTCAATCTCATGGACGAAATCAACATAGTCAATCTTATCAAAACTCTAATGATTTCCTCCAAATTCTTTTAGATTCATATACTAAACACAGTTAGGTCGAAATCCCAATCAAGACCTACCAAAAAATCACTCATTCGCAACTCTCACCTCAAGAACTCAACAAGAACTTCATTATCAAAGAACGAAGTACAAAACCTCAAGAACTCAACAAGATTATCAACATAGTCAATCTTATGGATGAAATTCTTAAAAGAAACTATTGATTGGCGTGTGGGAGAATAAACCCAACACTATGGAAGCTTTCATACCTCAAAGAACTATGTTCTTGGCCAAATCTTGAATTTCTTGAACGAATGCTTGAAACTTTGAAATTTTTCTCCTCTTTAATCTCCTCTCTAAAACCCTAAATGCTTTGGGGATGAATGAAACTTATTCTAATCTGTTTAGACCCTTAATTGGGTGTAATTCGCGTTTAGAATAAGTGGGGGTAAGGAAAAGACTAAAATACCTTTCCTATTTTCGGGTAACTTTCCTTAAATGGATAGCCTAACTTCAAAAGGGCATATCTCCCTCATACGAGCTCGAAAAGTTTCAAACTCGGTGGTGTTGGAAAGAGGACTCAAAAATTGTTAATTTGATACCTTATGGGTCTCCTAACTCATCATGTACTGAAAATTATTTGCCGTTTGAAGTTGACCTAAAACTTAAAAGAACTAAGGAATGACTTGAATGAATTCTCTTTAATTCTTTTTGGAAATGAAGCTGCTACATGCAGTGCCCTTACCTTAACACTTAAAGAAATTTTAAATTCCTTGGTAAAATCCTACTCACAACGAAGAAGGGTTCGAGTCTTAGTTCAAAAAAATTCTGGAGTGTTACAAGTTCCCCTTGCATGCTCAGACATTCCATGTACTAACTCTATTTGTCCTGCATCTTTCATGATGCTGATACAGGTAACCACGGTCATCAACAGGTGCTCCGTTGATACCACTTGCAGTCCCAGAGTTTCTTTGGTGAGCCTCCTTTCATTCGGAGGATTCCCACATTTACTTTCAGTCGTATTAGGATGTCGTGGATCATGTCCCAACTTTCACCATAGTTAGTAGAGGATTCATAGATAGATAGTAGTGTTTCGAGGAGTCCTTTCCATTTCTTTGGTTAAATGTTTAAGACTTGAGTTGAACAATTATGTTATTGAACATTTCAGATGATATTAAGTTAAACTAATTTTAGTAATGATGTCTTTCTGAGTTGAGTTATATTTGAGGGTCTTTTATTGTTGAGTAAGTCTTCCGTTGAGAGTTGAGTCAGGCCAAGGGTTCACTTGGGGCCAGCAATGGTTCTCGAGTACCGGCCACGTCCAGGATGTAGGCTCGGGGTATGACAAATAAAAATAAATCGTTACTTAAAAATTAGATATTAATATACACACGCCTTAACATACAACTACGTGAATCAATATTTAATTTCAACATCACTTCTGGACTAATATATTATGAATATTTTCGAATAAATATGATACTCACTAGCATCATTTAAGTCAATATTTTAAGAAAAAAATAACTCAAGATCATATGCTTGCCAACAAGGGATATGAATAATTATATAATTTAAAAGAAACTAATGATAAGTGTAACTTAATGCTTTTTCATTAAGCCTATAGTAATCATGACAAACAATATCTATTAGTTATCTAATTTATTTTCATTCAACTATACATATGTGTTTCACTTGAAGGTTTGATGAAAATAAAATTAGAGGTTTGTGTTGATAATATATTGTAAAATAAAAATGATGTATTAAAATTCAGAGAAGTAGACAAAGAGAGAGATAGAGTAGTAGTAGTAGTAGTTTTTCTTTATTATTTTCTTCTTATCATTTCATATTACAAGAAAAGTGTTGTAAAACTATGTGGATGATCATGTAACCATTCGTTGTACCTAACTTATGCACAAGTAAAGAGGCCAACACACTATAACATATTTGTACGGCCAAGTAGCTTGAATTCATGAAGTTTATAAATAGCCCATTAGTTACTCATCTTAAGTATGAGAAAATCACAAAAAGTGAAAACAAAGTTACTTACTACTACTCTTTATCTCTTTTTCTTCTTGTCATTTTATTATACTACACATGCTTTATTTTATAACATGTTATCAGCATGACTCTCTTCATATACGAGCATCTCTGACAGTGCATTAGCCCAAACATAAATAGTATGGAGTATATTTTATTTTTCTATATAAATCTTCTTATACTTGATAGTCTAAATTTGATGTGTCTAATTTAATTATTGTTAATGTTATCATGGATTATTGAGCTAAATATTGGAAGGATAATTAGTACATACTTAATTGATAACCATGTTGGAGGAATTGAACTCATCGAAATCGTTATAAGACTAAAAGTGCATAACACGAATTTTTAATTTGGTTGATATTTTGTTTTGGTTATCACCTATTAATACATAATTTCTTTTAAATGAGATATATTTAATTTATGGAATGCATATCAAAATAAACAGAAAAGGTATTAAAATTTATTATGTTGACCTACATTAACTTTGATCAACATCATTGATTATTTTTACACTTGTTTATATTTCACTATCTAATCATTTACTTCTTCAATTATTATATTATGCTACATGTACTAACATAACGTGTTTTTATAGTTGCTTTAAGAAGTAAGCAAACTAATATTTGAAAAGTATTCTAAATTTTTTTTGGAATCATCAAAATGATTTTTCTATCATGAAGGATTCTTTGAATAGGCAACGGTATGTGATTTAGGTTGGCAATTAACAAATTGTCAATGGTAAGCTAATGGTATACTTTCGCTTTATGGTAAGCATCCTTCATAATACTAATTACATTAATTCTGATTTGTATATATCTAAAATAAGTATGCTAATTTCTTAAATCCATAAAATATATGCTAACATATAACCTACATGTCATTAAGGCAATTTGACATGTAGACTTTATTAGGTCCATTTATCAAGTGTTTATTTATTTTTTGAATTTTGAGGTATCATTTTATTTATTGTGATGATTAGTGTTTACCTCTAGTTGCTTTATCTTCGAATTACGATTGAAGAAAGAAATTTTTTTAACTAGCAATAAATGAAGTTAATGTTGAGAATTCATTTGTTGATCTTTGAATAAGTGAATTATTCATAAAACTAAGTTGAAAATAGTATTCAGAGCCACCTATGAGGACCAGCTTTGCTTCGTTTAGCAAAGGTAATAATTTGTATATGATCTTTTGAAGTGTTATTATAACTAAATTTATTTGTGTTATTAATAACAAAGTGACAATATTTTAAAGGTTCAAGGGTGAATTTTATTTTATTTTGGACTATATATAATATCATTGATTGTGGGTAAGACGGTGAATTCAAGTTTCATCGCACCAAATAGGTAAGATATCGATTAAAGTCTTGATGCACCATGATGCTAAGATTTTGGGTTCAAGTGCCACTAAATATGGTCAACATGCCTTCTTATGAAAAAATATTCGATTCAAATTCCAATGCAATATATTGATGATATAATGATGAATGAGCAAACTAATGCGCTTTTGATGAAAAATTATGAAGCACATAATTTTTCTCCATTCTCTAAAATAAATGTGGTAGTTGTATATAATAAGTCTGGAAGATGACAAAATTATAATTGTGATTGTATAAATGAATATGAGTGTGTCAAAGGAAAAAACATATAGTCCTTCAAAGAGTGAAGGTGATTTTTGTCATCAAATTTGGTATGAAAGATATTGGGCACGCAATTATCGTGCAAACTAATTTGATTTTATAAATCCTCCATCAAAATAAAGAAATATAAAGTAAAGGTGCATTTGACCTTACAAAAGTGATGTCGAGGTATGGCATATGAATATGATAAATTTCAAAACATAACAATGAACTTCTAATGAAAATAAATAAATAGATTATGAAGCATGTATATGTAATGATAGTCAATTCCTTGAAGAGAATGTGACTTGTGATAAGTATCATGGAAAGTCGACCATTCTTGAAAGTGAATGTGTCAAGAGATGATGAAAAATATAAATAAGGACATACCCATGTATGATTTAATAAATGCCACAATTCACAAGTTAGAGGGAAATAAAGAAAACAAAATTGGTATAAATGATTATTGGTCAAGTAATTTTAGTACGTTACAAATATTATAGTATGTTTTATTATGAACTACCGAAAGGATAAAAGAAGGAATTATTATTTTTTGCCAAAAAAAATTGTCATTGATTATGTATCTCTGTAGGTTAAAAATATTTTATCAGATAATAAAGGAAGGAGATACTAATGACAAAAGTAAATCAAGAAATAAGTTTTATTTGTAATGATTTTGGCCATGGCAATAATGATATAAATTTCTCCTTGAAAAAGATGTTCACCACACAAACAATGTTATCAAATATGTGGTAGTATCCAATGTTAATTATGAGTTTTGATGAGCTAATGTGCTACTACCCAAGAAATAAAATCAAGCCCCCATCTTCTAAAGTTTGGGAATTGTGCCGGACCAATGCTACGAGCTTTCGAAATCCAATGGAATCTTTGTAAAGTCGATCATTACGAGTGTTACGATTCATTCGATTGGCAAGTCCAATCGATTCATAGCCTCTCGAGCACTACCCATATTCATGCAAGGATTGGTGATTGAGGATCCATACTTCCTCGAAAGATTCGTTCGCGCTTCAGGTCCTGTTGGAGTCTTGGCCCGTGACTCACAATTCAGGTTTTGAATCTTTGCTCCGAAATAGGATTAATACGCTGGAAAATGAAAATAGTCCTTTTCTGCTTTCTAAAGAGAGGGGGAAGAATTGGGCAGAAGTAAAGATCACACTCCACAATTGTCCCTCTCAACGGGAATATAACTGATTACTTGAGTTCGAGAATAGGGATCTCCGGATCCTTAGGGTCAGTTGATAACCCACAACGGAAGGCATTCTACCCAATAAGGCCGATACTTCGGATCCTGCTTGAACGAAACGGAAGATATTGTCAATAAATAGAAGTACGTCTTGCTCATTAACATCTCATAAATATTCCGCCATAGTTTGGGCAGTCAAACCAAATCTCATACGAGCTCCCAGTGGTTCATTCATCTGACCGTAAACTAGGGCCACCTTTTTCCAATAGGTTGGCTTCCTATTGCAAGAGTTCCTGACCTGAAAGGACACCAGCTAGCTGGTACTGAATGTGAACAAAGTCAAGGAGATGGAATCAACTCAATAGAATTAGGTTATTTTATGAATGCTGAAGTGATTCGACACAATTGGTTTTTTTCTTTGTGGAAATTGGAAGCAGTTACTAATTCATGATCTGGCATGTACAGAATGAAAACTTCATTCTCGATTCTACGAGAATTTTTATGAAAGCCTTTCATTTGCTTCTCTTCGATGGAAGTTTGATTTTCCCAGAATGTATCATAATTTTTGGCCAAGCGAACAAAAAGAGATGGCAAAGTCTGCCTCGTCCTTATACGACTTTCTTTCCCTGTGTTCTATCACTCAGGGATGGCCTACCCAAGGAAGAAATCACAACCAGTGTAGTCACATGTATGTTAGGTAGACTCCTTTCCCTTAGATTATGCCTTTCCACTAGACTAAAAGAGGACGGTGACTCTACGAGGAATCAGGCTTATAAAAGAAAAGGAGGGACTTGAAATTGGTTATCAGTCAGGTCGTGGGAGACTAGGGACTTTAAGTGGATTCCATAGCAAGAGCTAGCCGAATATATCCTATATCTATCTTTCTTGCAAAGGTCCTCGACGCATCAGCTAAAGACTAAGTACTTTCATTATAATTCATTGTTAATAAACAAGAGTTTTTCTTAAGTCTGTTCTTACCCCATAGAGATATTGAATAGAAAGGGGTTTTGTGTTTCCCACCATAATTTTTAAAATGAACATTTTAATGCCCTTTAAAAGTAAGTAAATAGATCCGAAACATATAAAATGTGGTTAATCCCGCTGTTCATGATATTGGAATTATAGTAAGTCTCAAACGAAACTTTTTAAGTTTCAAATAAATAGTCAATGAAATTTTTTTTATTGAAACTATAAAGATCATTGTTTTCAAAAACGTTTTTGGGCGAGTCCCGGGGAGAGTCTTGGGACGGGGGCTACCAAAAATGCTTCGGGGCGCAAATTGAAGACATAGATCCATAAGGCGTAAGACCTAAAATTTGGGGCGTAAGCCCCGAGCAAGAAACGTAGGGCGTAAAAACGTATGCCCCGGGTGTTTTTAATTTTTTAAATCTTTTTTGCTTTAAATCATTTATTTATTATTGGTGTAATGATATTTCTCAAATAATAATTGTAACACTTTTTTTTCACTATTGATTATTAATACCTATCTCAAATAAAATCATAATACTTTTTGTATATATTATAGGTTATTTATGAAAAATTATTTGTAAAATCATTGAGAGTTTCAGTTTTGCTTATTTTCTTAGTAAAAAAATTATAAAATCGAATATACATGAGGCTAGTCCCCGTAGATCCATGGGACTTATGCCCCGTGTCTCGGGGCTTATGCTTCACCCCGTACGGCATAAAACGCCTCGCCTCACGCCCCCGGCTTTTAAAACACTATATAAGATCTTCATATAATCAAAGTGGGTTACACGTGAAAGATTACCCATGTTTTAATGTTGTTTGGGGTAACTAAATATGAGCATGATGATGAAATCACATGCAAAATAAACTGTAAATTTATTGAAATAAATATCAGTTGGCATGCCGGTTAAAGACAATCCCGGTTCAAATATGCTACGAAAATAACTGAGAATCCATGTGGTTATATATATATATATATATATTGAAATAATAAATTTTTCAAGAATTCTCTTGTGTTTTTTGTTCTCATGATAAAATTATCGTTGTATCAGCTAAGGTTCAGATTGTATATCCTGAAATTTTGAAATGGATAAAATGGTGAATATGGGGCCCGTTCACCCGGTATGTAGATCATTTACTATTATACGATTTTTATAGATGCATCCAGGGGCGAATTTATGTGTTAAATTTGGGTCACTGGAACCCGTGGTCATCCGAATAAACTCGATATATTACTTGTATAATTATTAAAGAATATATTAAATAAAAACTTGTGGAACCCGTTCTAAAGATGGATGGTTCACTGGTTTGACAGCTAGATTTCAATACCAAGGTCCCAAGTTCAATCCCAGCCAGCCCCCATTCGCATCAATTTATTTTTATTAACTAAAAGCAGTTTGTCATTAAAAAAAAAGTTCTAAAATCCTTCAAAAGTTTCCTTTCCACCCACTTTTCAAGTTCCAACAAGGTTTTTCTTCTCTCTTCAAATTTGTCTTTTATTTTCCACACAAAGAAGAAGCTTCATGTCTTCAATTTCAAGTCAAGAATCTAGAATAATCATCATTGTCAAAGTTTGAGGTAAATTTTTTTAAGTTTATGATTTCTCTTTTTAATAAACATACTAACAAACAAAAAATATAAAACAAAAAAAAAACATCATTGCAATGGTACACCTATTTTCTTGAAATCATGGATTTGCCTCTGGATGCATCTATGTTATAGTCACATGTGCTTTATTATCAACTTGCAATTTAATTTTTGCAAAGGTTGTTTGGCCGAGTTAAAATCAAGAGCAAATTCAAATTATAAAATTATATTGATGATGTTGGTTTATATCCAAGTGGTTTAAGCACAACTTAGATGCCTCCAATTATAGCTAAATCATTAGTAATGAGAACAGAACTCTCAACACATATTTGGTATGAGATGTGTTATTTAAAGTGTAGCAACATTTGTCTGTATCAGGCCAACCAAGTTATTCTATCACAATTGGTTCAGGGTCAGGAATAAAACAATTCTTATCTAGAAATTTAAATATGCAGTATATTATTTCATTGCTCCACAAATATGCATTGCACAAAGATGAGTCCCCAAATAAGGTTGGGTGAATGTTAGATTCTCTAACATTAGGAGGAGACAAACAACTGAAAAATAAGTTAAACATAATAAATTATCATTGGTATGATCCTCATTGAAGAGATAATTTAAGTGAATTGTCATATGCATTCGCTAACCTATGTTATAATTCAGTTAAATGCTCCAATGAAAAACTCTTCAAGGACATAATTCATGGCACGCTTGGATCATGATAGATTCAATTTATTCGGAAGATAAAACTGTTTGACGAAAAGGAGAAAATGATCAAGATGGTCATAATAATGAGGCAAGTGCTTTAGAAATAGCACCATGACATAACACTTCATAAAATCTTGGCAAAGGTTCAGGTACCTAAAAAGGATGAAAAATCGAGAAAACCCGACAAGTTATGTCACATTAGAATCGATATCAAATAAACTGTCAACGATATCTTTAATATAATATAGTGCTCAAAATTATAAATGGTTATGAGGATCTTGATATAAAATATGTCGAGAGTTGACAAATAAATGATTGGCCAAAGAAAATACAAATCAAGTATATTTTATTTCACTTGAAAAATTGGTGTTCTTGACTTATTTTGTCCATATACCATGATATAATGTCAGGGGGGTACAAATGAACTATTGTGCGATAAGTAAAACCGTAAAATATAAAATACGGCTTCTAAATTGAAAAATAAAGTCGCAAAATTCATCACATTGTGGTATGGAGATATATTCTCTTATGGTGGATGCAATGAGGTTTTTTTCAGTCTGACTATATGTGAAAAACTTGAATATGTATAATGAATGATTACCATGTCTAGCGAGGTAATATATGTTATATGAAAAACCTTGAAGGATTTAAAAGGTTTTAAAGCGATCGATTGAATAGTACTCTAATGGTTGTGAGATTTCTTAACCATAAAGATCAATTTTGATCTCAATAAAATGGTTAGAAAGTACCATGTTGTACTGCAATTAGTGCAGTACTTATGCATCCTATTATTATTATTCATGATACAATAATTTTATTAATAGGCATGCAAAATATAATATCACTCTTATCAGTGGAGATATCAAAATGAATCAAATGTAGATATAAATTATTTTTTCTGATCAATTGTGTCAAGGTTTATTGACCATGAGATTGTGGGAAATTATGAAGTTTGATCTCAAGCAAATTATCTATTTCCATTTGGAAATATTGTCATATCAAATCATACCACAAGACAGTCAATTTTATTTAAAGTGTCTGTCAGTGCTTGATTGTTGCTGCTAACAAATCAAATAAGCAATTTGTCTACACTGACAAGATCACGAATTGAGTTATTGTCAAAAATATATTTGGTTGAGATTAATAAACATACCCAGGAAATATGTGATCTTCCTTTGAAAAGAGATATTTCAACAATATTATATCAAGACAATGAGGCATGTGCTCAACTAAAAGGACACATCAAAGGAGACTTAACAAAATATATTTCATCAAAAATCTTCTTCTTATTCATGATCTTCAAAATAAGGATGTAGAAGATGTTCAACACTTCGTATTCACCAAGACATTATCTACTTCAACTTTTGAGAAGTTGAGATATAAGATTAAAATGTGTCATCTTCGAATTGTTAAGTGATGTCATAATCAGGAGAAGTATAATACGCATTGCACTCTTTGTTCCTTAATCAAGGTTTTCTATCATCAGGTTTTCCTGGTAAGGATTTTAATGAGTCAACTCTTAATGCATATTATTAAATATATGTACTCTTTTTTCTTCACTAAGATTTTTCCTATTGGATTTTTATTAGCAAGGTTTTAACGAGGCACATTATCTATTAAGACATGGACATTGTTCAACCTCTGATCTAATGACTCAATTAGCTGGAAGCATTAGCAAGGTTTTAATGCATGTCGACCTTGTCACTTGCATAAGCCAAGGAAACAAACATGCAAGGCTAAGTTGGTGACGGACTGTTGATAAAGCTAAGGTGTGCACAATGACACCAAGGCCTGATTCTGAAGTGGCAAGTGAAGACCAAGGACTTGAGATAAAGGAAGCTTGGTGAGGACTTGATAAGGTGAAGGCTTACCAATGTCATGTGGGCATGAAATTTATATTCAAAGAAATCACAAAGGCAAACGACCAGCAAAGCTAAGCAGCAATGTAAGGGGCATTGATGCCAACGTGAGACAAGGGAAGGATATGGATTTGGACATTGGCGTGGCAACATTGAGTGGGAGCAATGCAAGACTGAAAAGTCTAAGTAAGGTAGGGGTATGCATGTGTACAGCTCGGTCAGAAGACGAGCAAAGCCAAATCTCTTGGCAGTTACAGAGCACATGACAGTCACATGACTAGCGGTTACAAAAAGTGCAGTCTTATCCTATTTCGGCTGAGACTTGATTTTGGTGCCTTGTTTGAATTAATTTGAATATCCCAAATAAATTTTGGTTATCAACTACATATAATAGTATCATGCTAATGCGAACAAGTGTTTCCTTCCTTTTATGTCACATGTCGACAGTTTGCTGCACATAGAATTATAAATGTGCAGGCCACTTTAAGTGGAATTTCGAATTTGTTGTTCTAAGAAGAAATACTAAATAGAGGGACGAATCTTAGTATAAAGTTTAGGGTGGTCATATAGTGCCAAGGTTGGTACAAATCTAAGTGTTTTTGTATTCACTTTAAATAATACGAGTTGGGGATTACGTTTTCCGTAAAGCTAGTTGTCTTATTCTCTTTTCTTACATTTTTTGGCTATATTCTATATTGTTGCCTAATGTTTTATGTTTCCTAAAAACATCTAAGTGTTAGTCTCAAAACATTACTACCTATATTTCGAGTCAAGCCAAAATTGTCCTAAATTTGGCTTAAGTGTTGGGAAGGTTGAAGTCCACATAGGTGTTGGCTGCCGAACATAATTAAATCAGTGAGCTAATTAGTGTTCAAATATCAACCCCGTATTAGACATCCAAGTGAGAGTGTTGTAAACTATGTGAATGACTATGTGACCATTCATTGTACCTAACTATTATGCACAAGTAATGAGGCCAACACACTATAATATATTTGTATGGCCAAGTAGCTTGAATTCATGAGGCTTATAAATAGCCTATTAGTTACTCATCTTAAGTATGTGAAAAACACAAAAAGTGAAACAAAATTTTTTACTACTACGCTTTCTCTCATTTTCTTCTTGTCATTTTATTATACTACACATGCTCTGTTTCAAAACAAGAAGAGACATATAGGCTATAAAACTTGGACACAAAGTCACTTGGCAACAAAGTTTACTTGAACACAAAGTAACTTTTTTTGGACACAAAATATATTGTGAGGCTACTCATTGTATAACACAAAGTATATTGTGTGAATTAGGGTTGTACATAGATCTGTTTGGTTTGGTTTTTCATTAAAATAAACCTAAACCTATTATGTCGGTTTATTAAATCTAAAAACTAAATCAAACCACATAAAATTGAGTTTTTTGATTTCGTCTTTCGTCGTTTTTTTTGTTTTTTTTATTTGTTCGACTTTTTAGAACTATATGATATTTGAAAAAGAGATCAAATATATTTTCATTTCCCTGTGTGATAAGCTAAACTTTTAAAATGTTAAATGAATAGAAATCTTCAAAAAGACGATAAAATTCACATGAGTATAAAATACTTTTATTGAAATATCAACATTCATTATGTTAAATTAACAAGATTAAAGTCTATAGTCAAACTGAATACAAAACAAAATATTTACAAAAGAGAAAATGGCCAAATGAACCCATTACCTATTATCGAAATCCCAACTACACACTTATATTTCACGAGAGTCCTATTACCCCCTTATACTAATTTAAAGTGGAGTTATTTGCTTCCTAAATGTTGAGGTGTCAAAGAGTGTGTAGTTCCTCTGTTTGAGAGAGTGAATGAGAATTACAAAAAAAACTACCTACAACTTTAGTAATATTTCTTTTGTTTTAGAGTAGCTTTTTGTTTATTTTTAAAAAAATTATGTTTCTGTTGTAAAACTAAAGCAAAATAAGACAAGAAATATAGAACATGAAAGCAATAGAAATAGGGAGATAAGAGATGAGAGTTTTTCTTATTATTCCAAGTCTTCAAGTCCCTAGCTACAATATGAACCCTTATGCCTCTATTTATAGTGTAACATAGAGGTATACAAAAGGTTAGTCATAAACATGACATTAACATGAATATAATGGGGGAGGTTATGGAAGTGAAGTTACAAGAATAATGGTTATAAAGGTGGAGGTTATGATTATCTTCATAATGGAGGAAAGTAATGGAGTAAATTCTTGATGTATTGGACATCCACAGTATATTATTTTATAACACTCCCCCTTGGACGTCCATAGATAATATGCCTCGTTAAAACATTACTAGGAAAAAAAACCCCGTGGGAAAAAATCCTAGTGAAGGAAAAAGAGTACGCATATCTTTTAATACGCTTTGAATGTTGCCTCGTTAAAAACCTTACCAGGAAAACCCAATTGGGATAAAATCATGGTTAAGGAAAAGAGTACAACGCGTATTTTTCTCCCTCTAATAAAACTCTTACTCGGAAAAAATGCATTCCAATCTTGTATCACAACTTCTCAAATATTGATGTTGGCAATCTTTAGTTAATAAGTTTACAAGATTATCACTTGAAGGGGTCTTTGAACGTCAATCTCACCATTTTGTTGAAGATCATGTGTGAAAAAGACTTTTGGATAAATATGTTTTGTCCTGTCTCCGTTGATTGTATCCTCCCTTCAATATTATTTTCGTATATGGTGGCTGGAATATCCTTTGCCAAAGGAAAATCATATATTTTCTAAATATGATCGATCATGATTCCAACCAAACACACTCTCGACTTACTTCACAGATCAATATTATTTCTACAAGATTTGAAGAAATGGCTACCAATGTTTGATTCTTTGAACGCCAAGATATTGTTGTTCCTTCATATGTAAATAAATAGTCCATTTGCGATCGAGTTTTATGCGGATCAAATAAATATTTTGCATCTACATAATCAAATCATTTCTGACTCGGAGATTGATCATTTCAATTTTATTGAAGCTCATCTTTTCTTCTCAAAGAAAATCACACATCTTCTATGCGTTGCGTCACTTGCATTGCTTTGTTAGTTTCTTGTCATAACTTGAATGATACTATGACAATCATTTCACATAACTTTTGTTATGTATATCAAATAATCTTCTAGCATACGCATAACCACCAATCAGTAAGTGCACCAATTGCACTAATACATAACATTTTTAATCATTTTCATGAGGTTGAAAAGATTCTTTCTTTGTTTTAAGCAATCTCAGAACCATTGGGTACTCAATGGGATTGTTTTAAGACATTTTAAATCCTTCAAGAATTTTCATATAACCTTCATCGTCTAGTTAGACATGATAATTAGTCATTATACATATTCAAGTATTTCACTTATTGCCAGACTAAAATAAGTCTCATTGCATCCACCACTGGAGAACATATCTCCATTTAATAATGTCAAGACTTCTGTGAAAACCCTTTATGCCCTAAGGCACAAACCATACTTTATATTTAACGGTTATACTTTCGCACAATGATTCATTTGTACCACACTGACATATAATTTGATCTATGAACTATAAGTTCAAAAACATCACTTTTCTAAGTGAAACAAAATACTTGAATAGTACATTTTATTTGGCCAATCATTTATCTGTCCACATTATATGACAGATTTGAATTTAAGATCCTCGTAACCACTTATAGCATTGAGTGCTACTTCATATCAAAGATACACGGTCATTTGACTCGATTCCAATATGACATAACTTATCGAGATCTCTTCATTTTTCATCATTTTCAGGTACCTGAACCTTTGCCAAGGTTTTATGAAGTGTTATGTCATAGTGCTCTTTCAAAGCACTTACCTCATTATCATGAGCATTTTGATAATTTGCTCCTCTCCTTCCTCAAAGATTTTTACGTTTGAAATCGATTGGTCTATCACGCTTCTGGTGTATCATAGACTATGTCTTCCAAGGACTATTTATTGGAGCATTTGCAGCTTAATTAAAATATTGGGTCAGCAAATACATCTGGCAAATTATTTGCAACATTTTGCAAATGAATTATCTCTTGAACTTCAAGTTCACAATTTTTTAACGAGGATCTAGATAATTCACCTCACACATAATTCTCAGTTGCTAAACACATCTCCCCCTAATGTTAGGAAATCTAACATTTACCCCCAACCTTATTTGGGGATCAATCTTTGTGCGTGGTGGAGCAATAAAATCATATGTGCACACATCAATTTTTTAGATGGAAATTATTTGGTTCCTGACCCTGAACCAATTGTGATGGGAGAACCTTGTTGGCTTGATGCATATATGTTAAATAAAATCATCTCATACCAAATTTTATTTGAGAGATTTGTTCTCACAATCAATGGTCTAGCTATAATTGGAGGCAAACAATTTCTGCTAAACCAACCAGTATTATCACCATAATTTTATAGTTTGGAACTGTGCTCTTAATTTAATAATTTGAGCAAACAACCTTACAAAAACCAATATGTAAGTTGATACAAATGCACATGTGACCATACCATAGATGTATCTATTAAATCATAATAGTAAGTCGTCCACATGGCAGGTGAACAGGGCCATATTCAACTTTTTATATGTTCCAAATAACTTCAGGGAATACAATCCCAACTTTAACTAGTACAATTATCATTTTATCATGAGAACAAGCAACACAAGAGAATTCTTGAAGAATCTTTTATTTCTTCAAACATATAGTCACGTGAATTCTCAATTCTTTGCATCACATCTGAACCAGAATGGTCAACCGGTTATGCCAACTGATATTTATTCTAGTAAACTTCTAGTTTACTTTTGCATGTGATTCCTTCATCATGCTTATAACTTTATACAACAAACAAGAGAAAGGCGGGTAACCTTTTATGTAAATTTTCATAACCCGCTTTGATTGTAGTAATCTGAAGATATTTAATCTTTCAATAATTTACAGTCTCAATATAATAATTTTTCTTTTCAATTCTTCCGAAACTTAAAAAGTTTCTTTTGAGACTTCCTACAACCTCAATAGTATGAACTATTTCATTTTCTAGATAGTAACAAATTTGTTGTTCCGAAACTTTCAATTAATTTTGTGTACTGCCACAAATTTCACACAACCATTCTTATGGTGACCATCTCCTTCAAGGAGAAAATTATTATTATTGTCATGGTTAAAGTTATCACATGCAAGACATATTTCTTGACAACCAATGATGAATTTGTATTGTCACACAACAATATTTATTTTGGTCATGGCCACAACCTTTATAGGAAAGAATTATTAATTTCTTTTGTCCTCCAACAGTTCATAATAAAACATACCACAATATTTGTGTAGTACTCAATGTATATGACCAAAATGACCATTCATGTCAAAATATTTTATTTTTATCATTATCTCAAACCACCCGAAGAGGTGAGATGTGACATTTATCTAGTCATACATGAACATGTCATTATCCAAACGAACACAAGTCACATTCTCTTCAAGAAATGACCATAACCATTTGTACATGCTCCATAAGTTTTTATTAGTCATACTTTGATATTATCAAATTTATTTGACTCACCTCAACATCACTTTAAAAGTACTAAATGTACTACCACTTTGTATTTCTTTATATTGATAGAGGATTTACAAAACTTTCAAATTAGGTTGCAACAACTCAATGTGACCAATAACCTTTCATACCACTTTGATGGTCAAAAATTACCTTCACATTTGAAGGATCATCTTAAGAACCCATAATGTTCTTCCTTTTAATTACCACAATTGATCATTAACATTTTACCATACTCATATTCATACATTTAACCACTTGTCATTTTCAGACACATTATATCCTGCTACCACATTCACATAAGAGAATGGAGCAAATCAATTGGAAAAATTTCATGACTTTTATCAAGAGCATATCAATTTGCTCAGTCATCATTACATCGTCATTTTATAACGTTCGGACTTGAACCCAATGTCTTACCCATAAGAAGGCATTTTAGGTCATTATTTGTTGGGACCCAACCCAACATTTTATTATCATGATGCACCAGGACTCTCACATGATGTATTACCCTCTTGATGCGATAGGACTTGAATCCTTCGTCTTACCCTCAATCAATGACATAATAAGCCAAATATAATAGGACTCACCATTGAACCTTAAAAAAATATTGTCACTGTGTGATTAACATGCATAAATAAATATAGAACAAAAGAAACACGATAAAAATATTCTCAACAAAGTATGTACTAATATCTTAAACTTGTCAAAACAGAGAGTTACATATAACATTATATTATATTATGTTTGGTGCACAATAATTAAGCTAGTGAATTACAGTTATAAATCAAAGAATCACTTGCACACTAAGAAAATAATAGTTCCAATCACACTAAAATAAAATTGTTCACTACCACCACCCCTTTTTCAATTTCCATTTGAACCCAAAATATTTCACACAAAACAAAATAAATTAAAAGTTTATGTAATAACCAAAACAGTGAGCATAATCATAAATAAAATATAAAATAAGTTTCACATACAAAAGAAAGTATATATAGTCATAGGTGAAAAAATGCACAGTAACAATAATATTAATCATTCACCTTGTTCACAAGTAATATATAAAATAGATTCCACAATAATTTACCTTGCTCCCGAGAGAAAAATAAACACAATTATTTTACCTCCTTTTATTTATTTTGTTTCAATCCTGCAATGGTAGAACATTCGTGCTGATAAGGTGTTGTAAAACTATAGCAAAATAAGACAAGAAATATAGAACATGAAAGCAATAGAAATAGGGAGACAAGAGATTAAGCTTTTCTTATTATTCTAAGTCTTCAAGTCCCTACAATATGAACCCTTATGCCTCTATTTAGATTGTAACATAGAGGCATACAAAAGGTTAGTCATAAACATGACATTAACATGAATATAATGGGGAAGGTTATGGAAGTGAAATGTTACAAGAATAATGGTTATAAAGGTGGAGGTTATGGAGGTTATGATTATCTACATAATGGAGGAAAGTAATGGAGTAACTTCTTGATGTAATGGACATCCACAATATATTATTTTATAACAGTTTCCTTCTATTTTATTTTGTACTTTTTATGCTCTCTCTTCTTTCTTTGACAGAGAAACAACACCTGTGGCGGTAGGCAACAGCATCGGTGATGACGGCATTTCGATCCATCATACGAGCTTTGCTCCTCCACCTCCAGGAGCCCGCCTCATCGACCTTCTATCACTAAGCCTCTCACCTTCATATTCGCAGTCCTCATAGGAGCTCCACTAAAAATCCACAAGAAATAACCTTTGTTACTCCACCATGTGAGAACATACCCATCAACCACCAATTCCGCTGAACCACCACGTGAACCACCATCGCCACTTTCTCTATTTTTATCCATAGCTTCAAGATATTCAAAGTTAAAGATGCAAATTCAACCTCAAGCACAAAATTAAAAAAGTCAGATGTTCACCTTTTTCCAAATTTGAAAAGACTCTGACTACCAAATCTACAATGAACTTTTAATTGTACAAAAAACAAATAAAATCTTTATATTTCAAGATTCCTACCCAAACAAACTAGATTAAAAAAAACTTTTGGGCATTCAATTATTATTGATTTTGAGTGAAAACTTCATAAATATGAGAGAGAAAAAATAGATAATGTAAAAATGGAGAATTTGACGGATAATTCAGTGATTATTGAAAGAAAATTGGAGATTTTTGAAGATGGAATTGAGAAGAATATAGAAGAGAATTGAGCAGGCTAGTGGAAAAAACCCCTATATTGAAAGAATTTGAGGCAAAGTGATGAAACTCCGACGAAAAAGCTTGGGCAGATGGATGCTTCTATGACAACGGAATAAGAAAACGAATTAATTTATTTTGATATATAAAAAGGGTAATATTACGTGGCAGGCCCGTGTCGACCACTCATGATACAAATTTGGGTATGAGTTTTTAGAGAAAAAGCTCAAAATTGTCCTTCATGTTTGAGCTTAAAATCAAAGTAATCCTTGTCTTTTAACATAGAGCACTAATAGTCCTCCATGTTTCAACAATTGGTGCATATTTAGTACTCCCTTAAACAGCCATCCAATTTTTAACGGCACTTTTTTTTGCACGTGAAAAATGCTTTCAAAACTCAAATCTTCCTGTTCTCCTTCAAATAGTATCAGTACCTAACCTATCCACCATAGCTCTATTTCTTTCATCTATTTGCATAAATAAAATAGACCGAAAAGTAATATTCAATATTTCAGCGGTGTTTCAATGATTTTGTGGAATGCCTTTTTTTTATCTCCCTTCAATGGAAGTCTTAGGCAGAAGAAAAATTATCAATTTGCAAAGAATTCTTCATCATTATTGATATATGTGCATCTATATGCAAGGTTTTTGCACCCCAGATACTCGACCAATTGTCCCAGTGATCATTTTGATTGTCCCAATTATGACATATACATGATAAACATCAGTGAGCTCGAAGACAATTAGAGGCACGTGACAATCTAGAAGAGAAAAGATCGAGGTAGATTCAAACTCTACCCAGCGGAAGTTTATCAAATGCAAGTTTTGATAAAGAATCCGAGATAAGAGGCGGAAAAAATGAGCCAAAGAGTAGTTGAGATCAAAGAATTGAAAAACGAGTGTTTCGAAATCCAATCACATGTTGACATAGTATAGAATAATGTATCTTTTCATTTTGCAATGTAATGAATTTTGCTATGCAACAAATATGATGTATGTTTGGTTTCAATTTGTTGAGAAGTTGCGTTTAAAACATTTAATCTTGTACGTGTGTTGATGGTGCAAATTATATGTTGTATATTCTAAATTAAGATGAAGTATTATTCATAGTCTATCTCAACTTAGATAGAGCAAAGCTGAAAGGTCATCTTTTCACTTCAACTTTTGTAAACATGGCTAGGTCTAGACTATGTGCCATTAATTAATTGATTCACCACATCATCTTATCTGGCAGCTATTCATTCTTTGATCAGTGATATTGAACAATATAATCCAAAGATGAAATATAGTACATTTTCTCATTAAAATATAAATAGCATAAAGCTAGTTGGAACAAATCATATTTCAATTTACAAAGAGCCAAGTCCCTTGAATCTTCACAAAGAAATTTCCATAGTTCAAATCATAATTGCATCATATTTGCACTAAAATTGTACCAAAACATCAGTAGAAAAGCACCCAAACTACACTAGAAATCACCACAACATCACCAAAACTGCACCAGTAAAGCACCAGAAATGCACCATACCTGCAGCTAATAATTTGCACTAAAACAACACTAGAATTGAACCACAAACAGCAGTAGATTCGCACAAAAAACTACACCAAAAAAAATTGAAAAACAATAACAAAATATAGTTTAAACTTGAAAAATGAAAAACACAAGATGATCTATTTTTTGTAAACAAAAAAAAATTGATCTTTAAAATGTAACTGCATTTTGTTGGATTGGTAGTATTTTTTCTTGTCCAACTTCAACATATCTCGTCCACATGTTAATTATTCCGCCGTCGATAGAGTTTGTTCTAGGTTGTTATTTTGTCTTCTCTCTTCTTTTTTTTCTGCCACTCAAACTTGGTTCATTGTAGGAAGTGAGAGACAGGGGAAACAGAGATCCAATTTTGAGGGCACGTGGACAGTTATTAAGTCTGTTAAATATTAGACAATTGTTTGATGAAGTATTAAAAGTGTACCAATTCTAGAAATATGGAGGACTATTAGTACTTCATGTTAAATGATAAGTATTACTTTGATTCTAAACTCAAAGATAAGGCCTAACACATCGGTGGCCTCCTAAATTTGGCATTAACTTTCACTTAGACACTCTAACTAGACTTTGTTCATTTTAGGCATTTCATGTAAGGTCTTGTTGTATAATTTTGACACTTTCACTACAATCAGCAAAAATATATAATGTGTGTGTAATACACTCGCGAATGACGTGTAAAGTGCCCAATTAAATGAAGACATTTGTCATTTGTGCCCAAAATCATTCTTAAATAATAAATTTTGAGAAAAACAAAAAGCAGCTAATAAAACGATGACATGTGGCATTTTTTGCCCACATAACTAAAAAAATATTTAACCAATTAACAAAAACTATTTTGCAGCCTTCTCAGTGTCTTCTCCAAAATAACTTTTTTGCAGAAACGCTGCCCCCTCCCCAGCGGCCCTTCTCAATCATACACAAACCCTTTAATTATATAAAAGAATAAAGCTAAATCATGTATTTAGATTCTTCTTAATCAATAACAAAGCAGTTAAATTGAACGGAAATCACTAAAATTAACTGAAAAAAATAATTAAGAGAGCACTTGCCGTAAAAGCTAAGTTTGAATGCCTGTGAAGGAAGAGGAAAAATCAAATCCACTTCCATATTACAATAGTAAATTCCTCCAAAAAAGAATTTCATGATTATTTCAATATTTAAATCTTGAAATAGGTTTTTTAAAAACACTCGCCATGGATGGAGTTAAGCTTGAAAAATGGAGGTAGAAAATGGGGAAGAAGAAGAAGAAAAAATAATTAAGAATTGATGAAATAAGCTTTTCACGTGCAATAAACGAGTGTATCACACTCTCTATGACATGTATGCAAAAAGTGTCAAAATAACACAATGAAAACTTACCTGAGGTGCCTAAAATGAACAAAGTCAAGTCAAGGTGCCTACGTGAAAGTTGGTGCCAACTTTAGGGGGTCACTGATGGATTAGGCCCAAAGATAAAGTATAATTTTGAGCCTTTCCTCGAGTTTTTAAGGGGTTATATTTATTTATGTGATTTTAATATTATCACTCATATCATATTTTGTATATATTTATTTTTTCAAAAAATACACCTTGTATAATTGATTTTGATAGAATTAAAAAAAATACATGAAGCACAAATTAATTATATGTTTACATTAATACTTTACTAGAAAAAGTCCAAGATTGAAAAACTCAAATTTTATTAGTTTTACTTTTGGTTTATAGATTTAAAAACCCGATACAAATAATTTGATTTGATATTTGAAAAATGCAAACCAACACAATCCATATACACCCCTTTTTCTAATGATGAGGTATTTTCGTTATAAATGACCAGAACATGAAACTTCAGGCTCAGAGCATAGGCTTATCAAAGACACCAAAAACAATCATACAAAGCAAATACTTTGTTTTTGTAATTACTTTTGCAACATGAAACTTCAAGCTCATCAAAAACCCCAAAAGGAATCATGGTTAATTAACATGTGTCTTCTTTTGACAGTCTATACGTCATGAATGTGTGAATTTACATTGACAACTAGAGATTTCCAAAGAATTCCAGATTCTCCTGGTATATAATACTGCGGCACCTTGTATTTGTTAGTTTACTCTCCAAGTATGTCAAGCGCCAATGCATCAATCAATATCTGAGAGAAGCTTCTTCATTTTCTCATACACAATACCAATACTAGGCACAACCTTGTAATATTCGGGCAAAATTCCTCTATATAAACCACGTAGGAGCCCTCCGTCCAGATAATATGACTGAATGTGCCAAACAAACCAGTCTTATAAACACGGGCCCGACCACCTGCTCCTTCCAATTGTATTCAGTATCGGCCTCAGAAGATCCAAAGGGAAAGTTACTGCAAACGCATCCATATGAAAATCCTAAAAACATTGACCAGGTTTAAGTAATGAATTGAAAAGCAATTGATCCACTTACGACAAACAATAATATCAAAATAGGAACACCGAAAGTGATTGTCTATCCACTAAACATCAAAATAAATTAGAACCCAAGATCAACATGTGCCGGTTAGTGTTAAGCTATCAAGTAGGAGAGCCACCATAAGGTGTAGGTATGGTGCCTCAGTAGAGCAAAGTGATGAGACTCTAAAAGAGGTGGCGCAAGTTTTAGAGGCATGAGATAAGAGCTCCTGTCTGGATTTCTGTTGTACTCGAGAAAAATAATGAAAAATAAATAAAAGGAGACTAGAGTATAAATGTATGCTGCTACAATACAAGAAAGGGTGGAGAGAAAAATAGGTCCTAAATGCCCTTTCACTTTTCTCCAGGAAGGTTCCTCGTCTTCTTTCTTAATGATTAAAATTCCATCAATTTTTGAGTTTTAATTTCTTCCCTCATCCTGTAATTGTTCATTCTCTCTCTGTCTGGTTACTTTTTTTCTTGTTCTTCATCATCCTCCCCACTTTGATCTTTCTGCTAGCTCTTCTACACCTATAGTATGTGTTTTTGTTCCTCGTTTTTTACCAACCGCCTTAGGATAGCTTTTAAATCACGGGTGCTTGTTCAATGGAATAACATAAAACCGACTGGGACTACTTCAACTATTTTTATATCCCAATTTGATCTCTCTATTTGTCAATATACAAGTTTCTATTCTTTAGACAGAAATAGTATATTACTGGGATGATGCATCTAATCTTAAGATGATAAAAATAAAGCATGCTCCACAATGCCGAAGCCTCCTATTCTATACCAACAGATGCATAATTGGGACTTCAGATATGCAATAGGAGGGAATGGATTACAATCATCAACTTCTTATATGTTTTCTCCTTTCACTTTGTTAACTTGTTTTTTAGTTGGTGCGATTGACATTCATTCAGTTACCCAGTGCATTCATGTTATTTCTCTGTTGTCTCTATCCTTCTTTTTAGGGTTTCTGCAAAATACACGGAATTGCCCATATTTTACACACAAAGACTAGCATAAACAGAGGCAATTCTTGACTGGTCCTACAATTAATTTTTGTAACAGAATATTTCAAGCCTAATTGAGAAGCATTCCACAATAAGGAAGCCTCTCACACTTCGATAACTGCAAATACATATGGCTCCGGTGCAAATATCCACCATGGTGGAGCCAACTGCATGTTTGAAGATGCAAATTATCCAATTAATGAATGAGACGAATACTATATCTGACATTTCGAGCCAGAAACAATAAGTTAGTGTCGAGAAAGACAAGGAAACAAATTATTTTTTAGGAGTGAACTCTCTTACTAAATTCAAATGCCAGATAAAAGTGCTCGGTCTCAGGCTCTAATAGTCGTTCCAGTTAGAAACTTAGTGAGAAGCCAGCACCCTAACCTACCTCTCTGCATCAAAAGCCATGAGACAGCTCCATGCATCGACATCTACATTCAAATACCTGAATTTTTGTCTAAGAGTACACTAGTTAAGGATACCCTACCAATTTTGAGTTGGAGAAATAACTTGTTGACCACAATGTCAGCTTTCTATTTCTTCATCTATTTTGTGAAGAATATATAGAATCACAATTAAATATTCCATTTATTATGGAGAGCTAACACAACACATGTATCAAAGAGAAGTATACCATAGAAAAGCTTCATTTTGAGGGTTGTTCTGCAAACTCTCAAAGATCGCCAGTTATTTGCTAAGTTAAGTAAGTGCGAATTTTGGTTACAGTCAGTTACTTTCCTTAGGCATATTGTGTCTAGCGTAGGGATTCGAGTAGATTCTCAGAAAATAGACTCAGTGAAACAATGGCCCAGACCTACCTCTCTTATAGATATCAGAAGTTTCTGGGGTTGGCGGGCTATTACAGAAGGTTTGTGGAAGGATTTTCATCCATAGCCTCTCCATTGACTAACTTGACTCAGAAAACAGGTGAAGTTTTAGTGGTTAGATGATTGTGAGAAAAGCTTTGCTGAACTGAAAACCATGTTGACTACAGCTCCTATTTTTACTCTACCAGAGGGTTCAGAAGGCTATGTTATATATTGTGATGCATCCAGAGTTGGCCTAGGTTGTGTGTTGATGCAGCGAGATAAGGTTATGGCTTATGCTTTTAGACAGCTTAAGGTGCATGAGAAGAATTATCCAACTCATGACCTCGATCTTGTAGTAGTGGTGTTTGCACTCAAGATCTGGAGACACTACTTGTATATATGGTGTTCAAGTAGATGTGTTCACTGACCATAAGAGCCTTCAATATGTGTTCACCCAGAAATAGTTGAATTTTTTCCAGAAGAGATGACTTGAGTTCCTTAAGGATTATGATATAAGTGTGCATTACCATCTTGGTAAGGCGAATATAGCAGTAGATGCTCTTAGAAGACTATCTATGAGTAGTGTAGCCCATGTTGAGGAAGAAAGGAAAGAACTAGTGAAGGAAGTTCACAGGTTTGCTCACTTGGGAGTTCGCCTTATGAGCATATCAGATAATGGTGTCACAGTTCAGAATGGGTCAGAATCTTCTTTGGTAGTAGAGGTTGAGGAAAAGCAAGACAGTGATCCAATCTTTCTTGAACTTAAGGGTTGAGTCCACAATCAGAGAGTGGAGGTTTATCCCAAGGGGGAGATGGTGTACTTCGCTATCAGGGTAGATTATGTGTTCTTGATGTGGGTGAATTGAGATAGCATATTCTCGTAGAAGCCCACAATTCCAGATATTCTATTCATCCAGGCGCCACTAAGATGTACCGCGATCTGCGGGAAGTCTTTTGGTGGAATGGCATGAAGAGGGATATAGCAGACTTTGTGAGTAAGTGCCCCAACTGCCAACAAGTGAAGGTAGAACATCAGAAACCAAGGGTATGACTCAAGAGATTGACATTCCTATTTGGAAGTGGGAAGTGATCAACATGGATTTCATTACAGGGTTACCTCGTACTCGCAGACAGCATGACTCCATTTGGGTGATAGTTGACAGAATGACTAAGTCTTCTCGCTTTTTGGCTATTCGGCGGTGTACTATGCCAAGCTTTACAATAATGAGATAGTCAGGTTGCATGGGGTTCCTGTGTCTATCATTTCAGATATAGGTCCTCAGTTTACCTCTCATATCTGGAAGTCATTTCATAAAGGTCTTGATACTAAGATTAACCATAGCACGACATTTCATCCACAGACGGATGGTCAGGAAGAGCGTACCATTCAAACCTTAGAGGACATGTTGAGAGCTTGTGTGATCGACTTCAAGGGTAGTTGGGATGATCAACTTCCTCTTATTGAGTTCGCCTATAATAATAACTACCATTCCAGATTTGTAATGACCCTCCAGGTCATTTCGGTGTTTTTCCTTCTATGTGTCGTTTAGAGCATTCCTGTAGCGACCCCAAGTCATTTGCTGGGACTGACAGTTCGGTCACTTGGTCGTTCGTTTGGTCTTGGTGCGAGTTTTTGTGTTTTGGAGCTTATGAATCTTGAACGATGATTTTCGATCAAAAGTTTAAGAAGATGACCTCGGAATCCAATTCTGAAGATTCCATCGGCTCCGAAAGGGTCATTTTAGGCTAGTAGCATGGTCATCATGACTCCCGAGGTATTCAGTGTGAGTCGGTGCGATTAGGCATTTTAACTTTAAGTTTAAGCCTAAGTTTAACTTTGGTCAACATTCTGAGTAAACGCACTCGGATGAGAATTCCGTCAGCGTGGTTAGCTCCAGAATGTCGAGTTTGGTCTAGGTTGACCCTTCTTTTGTGTCCCGAGGTTTATGATATCTTTCCAAGCCCTTTTGTGGGTTTTGACTTAAAATGGCTTTTGGAAGTGGGACCCACTTTTTATCGAGATGACCTCTAATAGAAATTTTCAACTACGCCGTTGAGTCCGTAATATCGAATTTGGTATCGTCGCATATCTCGTTTGCGTGCACGGGATTCCGAACGAGTTCAAAGCACCCCGTCGGAGTTTTTAAGTTTTGGAAATATTGCAGAAAATCTGCTATAAATGCAGAAAACTATCAACCATTTTCCAAACCTTCAAACTCTCATAACTCTCTCATCTTTTATCTGAATTAGGTGATTCAAAGTGCGGGAGCTTCGTACTTTCGGTGGCTTTGTTGTAGAGTATTCGTAAGTTATTGGGTGCACGTAGTTCGAGGTAATTTTGCGATTAACCTGACTGCAGTACCCTTTTCGAGCCTTTATTTTTGGCATTCATGTTTTGGTCATATCTCTTTCATTTTAGCTCGGTTTTGGGTGATTCGAAGTCCCACGTGTTGAGAAAGAGTTCCTCTTTTGTTTCACTTTCGTGCAGCGTATGTCTTATTGGTTCTTTGAAATCTCACTTGTTTCACTCTTTCGCAGGATGGCTCGCTCGCGAGGTGGCACGACCAGGGGTGATGCACCCAGGCCTGTAGACAGAACCCCAGCTTGGGGTATACTGTGACCCTAAGGTCGAGAGAGGGTCGCAGCACCAGTCCAGGAGAGAGAGGAGGATCCAGAGCCAGTGGCAAACCCTTCAACACTTCATATACCAATCAGTCAGTGGGGCCTGGGCTAGCCCAGCCGCCACCCGGACTAGTTCTGACTCCATGTCTCCAGGCCGTTATTGCTCAGCTCTTAGGTGTGCTTGGGGGATACAGCAGCCACCCGCCCCAGTTACACCAGCACTAGTACCGCAGGATCAGCCTACAGTAAGGGCACCTCAGGTCCAGGTACCACTTGAGGGAGTACAGCCCTTGGCAGCGGACAGACTTATGCCACTTGAGGACCAGAAGATGCTTGGTGTGTTTCTCAGGTTGACACCACCGAGGTTTTCTGGGGCTGTGGATGAGGATGCCCACGAGTTTATTACTACTTACCTTGAGAGGCTTCACACATTAGGCCTTGTGGAGTCTAGAGGGTCCGACTTCATTGTTTACCAACTAGATGGGCCAGCCAGGCAATGGTGGCGCACATTCATTCAGACCAGGCCAGTTAGATCTCCACCGGTATCATGGGATGACTTTTTTGAGGCCTTCTTGACCAAGTTTATTCCTCATAGTGTCAGAGACCGCCTCAGGGATCAGTTCTGCAGGTTGGAGAAGGGCTCCATGTCAGTGGCAGAGTACGAGACTAGGTTCCACGAGCTCTCCCGTCATGCTGATATGATATTACCTACAGAGGAGGAGAGAGTTAGGTGCTTTGTTCGTGGGTTGAGATTGCAGCTTCGGCTTGAGACCCAGTCCTTAGTTTCTGCAGGTCAATCTTTTTTAGACGTAGTTGACCATGCTAGTACTATGGAGCATCTTCGTCGCGAGGCCCAAGGGGGCAGCGAGAAGAGGGCTAGGCATGAGGGCAGCTACAGTGACTCCCGCCCCAGGTCTAGAGATTATCATGATAGGGTCGGACGATGGTTTTGATAGGGTCAGTCTAGCAGACCTACACAGGCCTCTCTTCAGGCATCAGATGGTGGTCGGAGTGAGGCTAGTTCGAGTCAGGGCCGCGAGGTGTTTCAGTCGGGTTCTTCAGGCCATGGTAGTCGTTCTTCTAGGAGTCGCCCTCAACAGGGTTGCTATGAGTGTGGTGAGATGGGTCATTGGACCAGGGACTGCCCTCAGCATAGTCGGATTGCTCCCGCTCCTCATGCAGCTCCCCCAGCTTTACCAGCACCTCCAGCTAGAGGCTGTGGTTAGGGTCAGGACCGTAGAAGTGGTCAGCAGGGTATACGGGGTGGTCCCCGAGGAGGCAGGTCAGGTGGTAGGTTTGATGGTCAGGGCAAAGGCAGACATAGCCATTTCTATGCATCTCCAGCGAGGGTGGAGGCTGAGGCATCAGACAATGTGATCACAGGTACGATTCTTTTATGCCAGCAGCCCACCTTGGCTTTATTTGATCTGGGCTCTACTTTTTCGTATGTTTCTGTTTTCTATGCCTCTCGATTGAGTATGATGTCTAAGTCTTTAGTAGTGCCATTGCGTGTGTCGACCCCCGTGGGTGAGTCTTTAGTAGTGGATCAGGTATTTTGATCTTGGTTAGTTACTATCCAGGGGCGTGACACCCGGGCTGACCTTATATTACTTGACATGGTTGATTTCGATGTGATTCTGGGTATGGACTGGTTATCCCCTTATCGCGCTGTTTTAGATTGCTTCTCTAAGATCGTTAGCTTAGCCATTCCTGGTATTCCTCCGGTGGTGTGGCAGGGATCTCGTGGTAGCACACCAGTTGGGGTTATCTCTTTTATTCGGGCTAGGAGGCTAGTGGCTAGTGGATGCTTATCATATTTGGCCTATGTGCGTGATGTGAGTAGGGAGGTTCCTTCGGTTGAGTCAGTTCCTGTTGTTCGTGACTTCTTAGATGTGTTTCCTACTGACCTACATGGCCTACCCCCAGAGCATGATATTGATTTTCCGATTGAGCTTGAGCCAAGTACTCGACCTATTTCTATTCTGCCATATCGGATGGCTCCTGCAGAGCTCAGTGTTCAGCTTCAGGATCTTTTGGGTAAGGGATTTATCAAACCTAGTGTATCACCTTGGGGCGCTCCCATTCTTTTTGTTAAGAAGGACAGTATAATGCGCATGTGCATTGACTATAGACAGTTTAATAAGGTGACGGTGAAGAATCGATATCTTCTGCCTAGGATTGATGACCTATTGACCAGCTATAGGGAGCTTCAGTGTTCTCTAAGATTGATTTGAGGTCCAGTTACCACAAGTTGAAGATTAGGGCAGCAGACATCCCTAAGACTGTATTTAGGACCCGTTATGGCCATTATGAGTTCTTGGTGATGTCTTTTGGGTTGACTGATACCCCTGTTGCCTTTATGAACTTGATGATGCGCGTGTTCAGGCCTTATCTTGATTCCTTCGTCATAGTTTCATTGATGACATTTTGATATACTCGCGGAGTAGTGGTGATCATGAGCAACATTTGAGAGTTGTGCTCCAGACTTTGAGAGATCAGCGGCTTTATGCCAAGTTCTCAAAGTGCTAGTTTTGGTTAGACTCTGTAGCGTTCTTGGGGCATGTTGTATCCAATGAGGGCATTATGGTAGATCCGGCGAAGATTGAGGCTATTCGTGATTGGGCTAGGCCCACCTCAGTTACTGAGATTCGGAGCTTCGTCGGACTAGCAGGCTACTACAGACGATTTGTGGAGGATTTCTCTACCTTGGCAGCACCTCTGACCCGATTGACTCGTGTTGATGTTCCCTTTGTTCGGTCAGAGGAGTGTGAGGCAAGCTTTTAGAGGCTCAAGGAGTTATTGACCACCGCTCCTATATTGACTCTTCCAATTGAGGGCGAGGGCTTCACGGTTTATTGTGACACATTCGGCATTGGTTTGGGTTGTGTATTGATGCAGCAGGGCTGAGTTATTGCTTATGCGTCGAGGTAGCTTAAGATTCATGAGTGCAACTACCCCACCCATGACTTAGAGTTGGCGGCGATAGTTTTCGCACTTAAGATTTGGAGGCACTACTTGTATGGAGTTCGATGTGAGATCTATACCGATCACAGGAATTTTTAGTACATCATGAGCCAGAGGGACCTTAATTCGAGGCAGCGTCGTTGGATTGAGCTCCTGAAGGACTACGACCTCTCTATTCTTTATCATCCGGGCAAGGCGAATGTGGTAGCGGACGCCTTGAGCCGGAAGGCGGTGAGTATAGGTAGTCTAGCCTTCTTATTTGTTGAGGAGCGACCATTGGCTTGGGACATTCAGTTCTTAGCCAATAGCATGGTTCGATTGGATATCTCAGATTCTAGACGTGTCTTGGCCTATATGGGAGTTCAATCTTCTTTGCTTGATAAGATCTGTGGTTGTCAGTTTGAGGATGAGGCCTCGGTGGCCCTTAGAGATCGAGTGTTAGCGGGTGATGGTGGTCAGGCTACCTTAGATCATGATGGAGTGTTGAGATTCGTCGGCCGCATCTGTGTTCCGAGAGTTGGGGATTTGATACAGTTGATACTTTTTGAGGACCATGAGTCTAGATACTCTATTCATCCGGGCACAGCGAAGATGTATCGTGATTTGAGTCAGCATTACTGGTGGAGTGGCATGAGGAGAGATATTGCTGACTTTGTTTCCCGTTGCTTGTGCTGCCAGCAGGTAAAGGCCGAGCATTTAAGGCTTGGTGGTGAGTTTCAGAGATTACCCATTCCGGAGTGGAAGTGGGATCGCATTACTATGGATTTTGTGGCTGGCCTACCGAGGACTTGTAGAGGTGTTGATAGCATTTGGGTCATCGTTGATCGATTGACCAAGTCAGCACATTTCCTTCTTGTTCAGTCTTAAATTAGCGCCAAGAGGTTAGCTCGTATCTACATTCGGGAGGGGGTTCGACTTCATGGGGTGCCAGTTTCTATTATATCGGATCGGGGTTCTCAGTTCACGTCTAGCTTTTGGAGGACTTTTCAGGATGAGTTGGGCACTCGGGTTGACCTTAGCACAGCTTTCCACCCGCAGACTGATGGTCAGTCAGAGCGTACTATTCAGGTTCTTGAGGACATGTTACGATCTTGTGTTTTGGAGTTTGATGGTCATTGGGACCAGCTCTTGCCTTTGGCAGAGTTTACGTATAACAACAGCTACCATTCTAGCATTCAGATGGCCCCATTCGAGGCCTTGTATGGTAGGCGTTGTCGTTATCCGGTGGGCTGGTTTGAGTCTACAGAGCCTAGTCCGCGGGGTACAGATTTGATTCAAGAGGCTTTGGACCAGGTGAGAGTGATTCAGGATAGACTCAGGACGGCTCAGAGTAAGCACCATAGTTATGCGGATCGGAGGCGCCGACCTTCGAGATTCTCTTTTGGTGATCAGGTATTCCTCCGTGTGTCGCCCATGAAGGGCGTGATGAGGTTTGGGAGGCGGGGCAAGCATTGCCCCAAGTACATTGGGCCTTTTGAGATACTCCAGACAGTTGGGGAGGTTGCTTATGAATTGGCCCTACCTCAAGCATTTTCAGCCATCCACCCGGTTTTCCACGTCTCAATGTTGCGGCGGTATGTTCCTGGTGAGTCCCATGTGCTCCAGTATGATGCAGTCAAGTTGGATGATCGTTTTACATTTGTAAAGGAACCAATTGTCATTCTAGCCAGAGATGTGATAAGATTGCGCTCAAGAGCCATTCCTGTTGTTAAGGTCCGTTAGAGGCATCGTCCAGTCGAGGAGGCTACCTGGGAGACCGAGCAGGAGATGCGAGAGCAGTTTCGCGGCTTGTTTGAGCCTTCAGGTACTTATTGACCCTTACTTTCGCGGACGAAAGTCCTTTTTAGTAGTGGATATTGTGATGACCCTCCAAGTCATTTCTGTGTTTTTCCTTCTGTGTGTCATTTAGAGCATTTCTGTAGAGACCCCAAGTCATTTATGACTTGTTGGGACTGACAGTTCGATCACCTGGTCGTTCGTTTGGTCTTGGTGCGAGTTTTTATGTTTTGGAGCTTATGAACCTTGAACGATCATTTTCGATCAAAAGTTCAAGACGATGACCTCGGAATCCAATTTTGACGATTCCATCAGCTTCGAAAGAGTCATTTTAGGCTAGTAGCATGGTCATCATGACTCGAGAGGTTTTCAGTGTGAGTCGGTGCGATTAAGCGTTTTAACTTTAAGTTTAAGCCTAAGTTTGACTTTGGTCAACATTCTGAGTAAACGCACTCGGATGAGAATTCCGTCAGCGCGGTTAGCTCCGGAATGTCGAGTTTGGTCTAGATTGACCCTTCTTTTGTGTCCTGAAGTTTTTGACATCTTTTCGAGCCCTTTTGTGGGTTTTGACTTAAAATGGCCTTCGGAAGTGGGACCCACTTTTTATCGAGATGACCTATGATGGAAATTTTGACTGTGCCATTGAGTCCAGAATATTGAATTTGGTATGGTTGCATATCTCGTTTGCGTGCACGGGGTTCCGAACGAGTTCGGAGCACCCCGTCGGAGTTTTTAAGTTTTTGAAATATTGCAGAAAATCTGCTATAAATGCAGAAAACCAGCAACCATTTTCCAAACCTTCAAACTCTCATAACTCTCTCATCTTTTATCTGAATTAGGCGATTCGAAGTGCAGGAGCTTTGTACTTTCGGTGGCTTTGTTGTAGAGTGTTCAGAAGTTATTGGGTGCACGTAGTTCGAGGTAATTTCGCGATTAACCTGACTGCAGTACCTTTTTCGAGCCTTTGTTTTTGGCATTCTTGTTTTGGTTATATCTCTTTCATTTTAGCTCGGTTTTGGGTGATTCAAAGTTACACGTGTTGAGAATTGTCCTGACTTTGTCGTAGAGTGTTCAAGGAGTGTTGCGAACCATTAGATCCTTGTAGAATTCAAGGTTAGACTGTTGTAGATTTTCTTTTAGTTGATTAAAGTGTGGTTTTCTTGCTTGTTGGTTTTTGCTGTGTTTTGAGCCCCGAATTGTGTTCCATTTTGGATCACAAGTTTGGGGTGCCATTTAGGGTCTCTTGACGGAGTCAAATTCGAGCAGTTCGGTGCGGGTCCCACGATTCTCATTTTGACTCCAAAATTAACCCGTCTCCGTTTGTGGTGATTTTGGTGTCTAAACGACCGTACTAACGTTGTGATCCTATATTTGATAGAGTGACAGCGTTGAATGGTCGTTCAGGAAGGAAAAGCTCCGGTAAAGTGTTTTGGAGAGCGCACGATCGGCCTTAAGGTAGGCTACGGCTTCCTTTCTTTTAGATTGAGCTTAATTGTGTAAAAGCATGTCGATTGGAATGAATTGTGGGTGGGTATAGTTTCCTACCTTACTTTGATTAGATACCTCATGTTAGGATCGATTGGTCATATTTCGGGTATAGTATCATGTTAACCATTTTAGTAGAGCTGCATGCTTATGTACTAAATGTTATTGTACACTTGTATGCTATGTGTTTTATGCTTGTTCATCCTTAATCGTAAGCTTGATGTCCTTAGTTTAGGTTAGGCTAGCATTGCCTTAGACTTATGATCCGTGTGGCTGGATAGCCTTGACTTCCTGCCGACGTCGTTCGGATGACTTAGCTCCTTGTAGAATGGAATAGCAGACTTGAGTCTGATCGTTTGAGCCTTAGATTAGGCGTTATCTTTGCTTGCTGCACTTCTGTATCTTTTCCCTTTAGTTCTGACCCGTTCTCGAAGGTTTAGTGCATCACTAAAGATGTGGGATTGAGATAGTATAGGATTGGAGCTTTTTCTTAGAGTGGACGCCGTTCCACGGTAGTTGTTGTTGGATTGGATCCTATTGGAGATATCATCACGCTCGGGGTCGTTCTTACTAGCTGGGCTGAGAGCGTATCGCTGGCTGGATAGACTCGGTGATATCGGCGATCACCCCCGAGCCTCTCTTTTTAGCTGGGCTGGGAGTGTGCTATTGGCTGGGTGTCCCTGGGTCGCTCTTTCTAGCTGGACTAGGAGTTGACTGTATGGTAGGACGACTCGCGATATTTACCTCACTCACGGGTCCTTTTTTCTAGCTGGGTTGAGAGTGGACTGTTTGGTTGGGTGCCCCTTAGGGTCACTCTTTCTAGCTGGGCTGGGAGTGCACTGCTGGCTGGGTGAAGTCTGATGGATTATCTTAGTTACTTTGGGCTGGGAGCCCGGTTTTCTTCTTTCTCAGTAGACTTAGCTTTTCTGTGTACCTGTCGGGCTTATGGGAGTCCGTTCAGATTTTATTTGAACTTGCGCACGAGTGTACCTTCTAGGCTTATGGGGGTCCAGTTAGGTTTAGTTTAGTTGTACTTAGTTTGTTTCTGGTATGCTCGTGTGCTTTCTTTTCATATCTGATTTGACCTCTCTATGTCTAGATTTTATCCTCTCTTATTATTTTTACCCTTTTTGCTCAGTCGGCCTATGATGCCTACTGAGTACCTGTTGTGCTGGTACTCATGCTACCTCTGCATCTATTTCGTGATACAGGTCCCAGTACCAGTTACCAACGGTGATTAGTTCCACTCTTCTTTTGCATCTATGATTCGGAGACGATGGCGAGCACTTGGCATTTTGGGTTTCTTCTGTCTCTTTCTTTTGTTTTTAGCTAGTCATGTTGCCTTTGAGACACGCTCTGTTGTGGTCCACTTTTGGGACTTGTACTCTTTATTAGATAACTCTGTACTAGTGACTTCCAGGTTCTGGGCGGGATTTTTGTATATATTTATTTTGGGTTGCTTCCGCCTTGTTATTCTTGTTTAGATTATTATTTTCGCTAGTTTCTTCCCTTTCGCTCATTGCTTGATGTTATGGGTTACGGGTTGGCTTACCTACTGGTAGGGTATAGTAGGTGTCATCATGACTCGAGAAATCAGGTCGTAACAAGATGGCCCCTTATGAGGCATTGTATAGGTGTAGATGCAGATCTCTTGTTGGTTAGTTTGAAGTAGGTGAAGCAGCCTTGATAGGACCAGATTCAGTCCATGATGCTATGGAAAAGGTGCAACTCATCAAAGATAGACTTAAGACTGCCCAGAGTCGCAAAAAGTCTTATGCAGATGTAAGGAGAAGGGAACTAGAGTTCCAAGTTGATGAGTGGGTTTACCTGAAAGTGTCACCTATGAAAGGGTTGATGAGATTTGGCAAGAAAGAGAAGCTCAGTCCTAGATATATAGGCCCTTACAAGATTCTGAAAAGGATTGGTAAAGTGGCTTATGAGTTAGAGTTGCCAGCAGAACTAGTAGCAGTGCATCCTGTTTTCCACATCTCACTTTTGAAGAAGTGTGTGGGTGATCTAGCATTCGTGGTGCCATTAGAGAGTTTGGTCGTGAAAGATAGTATTTCTTATGAGGACGTACCAGTTGAGACTCTTGATCGTCAGGTTAGAAGTTTGAGAAACAAAGAAGTCGCTTCAGTCAAGGTTTAATGGAGAAGTCAGTCCGTAGAGAGAGCTACTTGGGAAGCAGAAGCAGCCATGAAGTCCAAGTACCCTCACCTCTTTCCTTCCAATTCCACTCCAACTTGAGGTAATAGTTCCTCATCAGTTTTTCAGTCATTCTTGCGCATATTCAGTCTTAGTATTATGTTCCTTCAGTTAGTACTTACATGTTCAGTGTATTTGCATGTTCTTGGAACTCTGTTCAGTCAGAAAATCAGTTTCCAGTTGCTCAAATAATTGCTCGGTACTACTCTGTCTGACTTATGTTGCTCAAATAATTGTTCGGTACTACTCTGTCTGACTTATCGATATAAGTCAGACAGAGTAGTACCGAACAATTATTTGAGCAACTGGCGTTAGAGGTGAATTGTATTTTCCTTTTCTTTACTACTTTCTCCATCAATACATGTTCTGCTATATATTGATATTGCATACCAAGGACCCTGTAATGATGTACCTAAAATATGTGTGCAGTCTAAAATAAGTTTTCCTACAGTTCCAGTCAATCAAGTTTGCGAATTTGTGAGTAATCAAATCATGTCTAGACATTTGCCATGATGTTTTGAATTGGTACCCAACGAGCTGGCATACAAGTTGGGTCAATTGGCTTCTCAATTATAATCTATTCACTCTCACCTCCTCTACACCTCAACCTGTGTGGCCGTCCTTTCACCTTATATGTGAACTAATTATTGTCTGAATCATTTCCCCCTTTTAAGCCTTATTTTGTACATATATAATTATTGTTGAACATAGAGATACAAGTTGAAAGATTGGTATTAAAATCATCAAGTTTGAGCTATATGATGAACATTTCAAGACTAAACATAAGGATATAATATACTAATTTTAAATTGGAAAACTAATATTTATGACAGTGCCATGATGTTTTGAATTGGAAACTAAAATTTAGGATAATAACGTTCTAGATTTTGAACTGAAAAATCCAAACTTAGAATAGCAAAATTCACAATGTTAAGTTTTGATTAATATTTAATACTTTATACTTATAAGTTGCATTTAGAAGTTTTGAAGTGAAAATACATAATTTAGGGATACAATTTCTTGAAATTTGAACTGAAAATTCAACTCATCTAAAATATTAAACTAAGAAAATGAACATGAGGATATGGAATTATGAAATTTTGCACATGAAAAACAGAACTTCAAAACAATATGACTTAAAACTTAAAACTTCAAAATCAGATAGAAAATAGTTGTTTGAAATTTGAGTCAAGGCTAAACAATAAATAATTTACCAATCTTCTAAAAAAGAGTCTAAAAATAACAACCAAATGCCATTTTTCACCTTTAAACTATCTACTTTAATATGTAAATGTTGGGCCGTGCTAGCACGGGCCATACCTATCTAGTATATTAATAGGATAAATTACTAGAATACACACACTTAGTTAACATATTCTCTATATTTCCCGACTATTTAAAAAAAATACAAAAATCCCTATTTCTCCCACAAAACAAAACCTCCGGATACATTATTCTTGAAGAAGTCCCAACCTACGCTTCCCACCCCTAAATTTACTCCTCTAATTTCTCTACAGATTTATTATTGTTCAATAACACCCAACCAACGTTTTCCACTCCTAAATTTACTCCCCCATTTTCTCCCCAGATTCATTTCAATTATCACATTCTTCCAATTTTGAATTTCAGACAATTGCTCTCTCCATTCAACCAATTTCAGAGTTTGTAATAGGTAGTCTCTTCCTCTTCAAATTTCTTATTAATTTTTTTCTTTGATTTTCTGATAATTTATGGATCCTCCTTCTTTTAGTATTGGGATTACCCAAATAGTCACACCCAACACTAATCGAATCTTTGATTATGAAGATTCCAACTGGACAAAAAACAGGTCTAAGAGGTTGCATGATCCTCTAACAATGGCTAAGCAAAGTTCAAAGAAGGAGAAAGCTAAAAAGGAGGTACATGCATCATCGGAAGCAAAAGTGGCAAAAACACCAAAGAAAAGGGATAGAAATGTTGCCCCAGCCATATCCTAACCTGCACTACCCACTGTATGTATTTTAATATTTTTTGTCTTTATTTTTAATATTATGTATTCACATGTTCTTATTTTCTTTATAGTAGATACATTATTGCTTAAAAAAATTATATGTATATTGGTTGAAATCTAATTTTCTAACACAAAAATCCTAATATTTGGTACATATTGTTGATTTATAACGACTAATGTATCAAAAAGTTAAAATTCAAATAATGAGATAGAATGGTTGATATTTATGATTAATGTATCAAATGTTGGTATTGAGTATCAATTAATCATTTTTACAAATAAAATTTCAATTTCTTTTTATCATTTTTTTGTTATGATAAGTTTATGAAAGATTAAAGCTCAAATTAGAGGATTACATGTAAGTTGCAGAACAACATAATGTAATATCTTCAAAGTTTTTGTTACTATTAAGTATAAATTTGAGTGAAAGATAATGTGTAGTTAGAATTATGTATCAGATACAAGTTTATATTTTTATTCATATTTTAGTTCAAAATCATTCTCATTCAGATTTGTATGTATCATCTGGATCCTTTTTAGTGATCACCATCATTTTTTTGAATTGCAGAATATGAATTATGTAATTAAACAGATTCTGAAACACTCCCTTAAGTTTTGCCCTACTCACAATATAAATTTCATTCAAGACTTAGTGTTGTCAATAGGGGATGAAGGTATTCAATTATTCAAGGATACTATATTTAATCCACATCTGAATATATATGCTCAAATGCAACTACCGAGGTCAGATCCCAAATGTGATAGCCTGCCAGTATTGCATCACTCTTTCTTTAATTTTTGTATCTAATTCATTTTTATAATTATTCTTCTTATTTTTTGTAGTAAGTGCGGAATGTTCGTAGTTGTATTTGCTGAATTCTTGAGCGACGAAATTCACATCCCATATAATGGTTCGAGGTGAATATCTTTGCAAAAGATATGCAACAGTACTGTTATGGAAGTATGGTCTCAACAAGGCTAAGGCGGGATATGTTAGCAATAATGATGACCCTATAAGGCTGAAGTGTGGCTTAACTCCAGCTGCAGAAAATGAACTTGTTAATGTAGACTAGTTTTCCATGTTCCTGTTCACAGATAGGTGTTGATGTTTATTTGTTTTTTAAGATACATTAATTAGTGTTTTAGAGTATTTATTACCCTTTTAACATAATACTTCTAAATTTGAGGAGTTCTTATGTTTAAAATTATTTATTTTCGCTTTTAATTTTTTGTTCAATATAGGTAGTACTTCAGAAAATTTTGTATCCGATAAGTATGGTACACATCACTACAAATTTATAAAACAATTATTATGTACATGATACATAATTGCATACAAAATAACAAACTTGTTTGTATCACAAATCTTCATACTATATATTTTATACTTGATACACGCTAGTTAATTTTGAAAAAATTAAATATCTTTTTACATGCCGACTCTTACAACATTGGTACAAATCACAACACTTGATACTATATTCTTTAATGATATGAATTATCAAAAAGAAATTTATATATATTACACACAATAATTTTGTATCATGATAAGAAAATTACAATTTTATTAAGTATCACAACACATGATACTATATTGTTAAACTTGATACAATCCCATATAATTTCATATTTAGTAAATTTTACATGTTGTCTCTTATACCTTTGGGTACAAATCTCACCACTTGATACTAATTGACTATCTGATGCAAAAATTTCACAAATTTAAGTATCAGATACACAATATATATATATATACAAAATTAATATATTAAGTATCACAAAACATACTATATTGTTAGACTTGATACAATTTGATATACTTTCAATATATTTAGTAAATTTTACATGTTGTCTCTTACACCTTTGGGTACAAATCTCAGCACTTGATACTAATTGACTATTCGATGCAAAAGTTTCACAAATTTAAGTATAGATACATTATATATATATATACAAAATTAACTTTATCAGAGTTTAACAATAAAAAAATATAGTTAGAATTGATAAACATTCTATTTCAATTTATTACATCAAAAAATAGTAAGATAAAAGAACCTTGTAATGTATATGTTTGTAACCGTGGAAAGAAATGCTACACTTTGAGAATTATTATACATGACATATCAAAGTACTCCGAAGAAAATAATCATCACGAATTTTTCGGGAAGAATGTACATGTTCTTCTATTGTGACCTTCTTGTCCACAACGTCCACAACAATTCGTGTTTGCGGTTAGCTTTTCATTTGGATTTTTCTTCTTTCTTTCCTTGGTCTACCAGACAGTCTTTTGTATCTTGGTGGAAAGAAAAATTCTTCCAAAACACTTTCTGAAACTGTCTAATCACTTTTATCCGACATTGATTTCATTGAAACTGCATATGTGCTTGCTAATGCATCAGGTTTACAGTAATCAGAGCAGTAGGCAGTGTCCACAGGATTTTACAACTTTCACTTACAAATCAACAAAATGATACAAAAACATACCGATGTATCACATTTACCCATACCTCTCCAATGATGCATGATACTTTGTAATTATTCCGCACTGATACACAAATATATAAAACCAGCAATTACAATTCAGCACTAATCCTACATGATGCAACAAGATTGTCTATAAAGTGTGTAAACAACAATGTATCATGAACAATATTTTTGTACCAACAAATTATAAAAATGAAAGAAATATATCAGATCTGTGTATCATGAGATTATTTGTACAAATACTTTTTCTTATCAGACCGTTTAACTCTAAAATTGAAGCTATGTTTTATTTTATATTTTGCCATTACAGCCACACGAGTTATTTTATCCTTGTACAATTGTTTCATCTTCATCTCTGAGATATTTGTATCTAATATATAATTTGCTATCTCCATCTCTGGTATGTAATAGGAATCATCAATTTTCGACTCAACAATGCTTAGAGTATTTGCGTCCCTTTTACACCTTCAACACACACAATTGCACCAATGCTTGCATCAAAGCTTTGTATCTCTTCATCACTTTTATCAGACGTATCAACGCATAGTGGATACATACTGAATCCAACCTCCTGCTTCTTTATTTCTACGTACAACTTCACTCTCATATCATTCGTAATTATCATTAGAGATTAATTACCTTCTCCAATGTATCGAATCTCAACATTTTTTTTGATTCATCAATATTCAGTTCAGTTGCAAGATCGAAATATTCATTATGAATCTTCACAAAATCTCCTTGAAACAAAATTTTGAAGCACATTTCTACAGTTTTTTTTGGAGGAACATGGAGAAACAATTTAAAATTTCAATTTAATAATTCTTTTAGCATTTTATACTGATTGATAGTGATTGTTTGAAACCAATAAATTAAGCGTAATTTGGGGGGTTTACTAACGTTGGTGTATTTGGGGGGATTTAATCTAGAGCTATGGCTCTGATACCATGTAGAGAATAGCAGAAGAAAATTGTAATTGGAGAACCCTTCTGCTAGCCCAAGATCGTTAACTAAGATCGGAACTAAGAAAGAGGAAGCTAGAAAGGAGAACTTGTTTATGGAAGAAGACTCTTTTATTTGGGTTGTTTTTTGGTTACTTTACAAATGCCTAATGCCACCCCTATTTATACTTGTATAGGGATGCTTCTAGAAATTCTCTAAGAAAAAATTAGATATACTTATCTTCTAACTATGTAACAAGAACCTAGATATTTCTATACTTTACTATGAATATCTAATTATCTATAACCTTTAGATTTTTCTTAAGTATAAATATCAAAGATATTTACTCTACAAAATTCTAGAAAGTTCTACTAAATATCTTAGAGATTTTTTGTACCTTCAAAAAATCAACTTTAATTTTTCACAGTTTTACTTGTCAAAATTTTAAACTCCAACAATACTATTTATAAACTGGGGTTGTTCAGTCCAACTTCATTTTTATTATTATTAAGGACTATTTATTTCGTCTAAGTTTATATGAAGTAATTTACTGAACATCAATTTACGAAATAAGGGGAAACTTTAAAATGTTTCAAAACTACTTTAAAAAGAGTATATCTTTATGTACTTTTTTTGCGAAACAACTGAGACCCAACATAAGTAAAATGTTGATAGCATTATTAAATTTTACAATGTGTCATTATTCACGGACTAACTAAAAATCAAAACGTGTCATATAAATTCAGACAGAAATAGTTAATTACTATTCCCTCAGTTCAGTTTTCTTGTCACTGTTTGACTTGACATACCCATTAAGAAAATAATTATTGATAAATGTATTTTATCAAACTATCCCTATTAAATGATTCTTAGTATTAGGTCTTGAAAAATGATTTAGAAAATATATATTTAATGGTGAGGGTAAAACATAGAAAAAAATAATTATCTTTTCTTAATAAGTTAAAATGAACAAGTAAAAATGAAAATCTATTATAAAATAAATGACAAGTAAAAATGAACGGAAGTAATATCAACTACATAAAATTAGTGGCCAAAGGCCAAACCAATTGCATCAATGACTCGACGCCTATAGAACGCACGTCAGAGTTGTCCTCCACCAACCATTTTTTATTGTTGGAAAATCCACTATATCGCATGGCTCCTGCTCCTCATTTCTTTTATCTTAAACCTCATTTCTCTCAAACTTAACTAAACAATATCCCATGGCTCCTGCTCCTCAACTTTCTACTCCATCTGAAACAATAGCCACCGATGCATCATTGGAAAGCTACAACGTTACCATTACTGGAAAGATATACACACGAGTCCATCTGGCTACGAAATCTGATCTGTCTCTCATAAATACCAATTGTTTATCAAATCCATGAATACCATAACTATACTCATTTATACAAAGCTACTGAGTCCTCCTTAGCTAACTTGCTCTTTAAAGAAAACCCTCTTCCACTTTTCTATGGGCCATCCATACTTATACTTGAAGTCTCTCCATCCCCTTTTAAAGAAGCCAAGAATGAAGGGTTCAATCCCGTCCTTACAACGTTCGACCTTAAATTCCCTATGGTGGAAGGACAAGTTGAGGAATTCAGATCCAAATATGATGATAAGAGTGATGTTTACATCGCGGGATATGTTTTCTTTTACGCGAATTATTCATGCTTCAATGACAAGCCAGGATTATATTTGGAGAGTCTTTACTTAAGAGAAAGTTATAGAAAGTTGGGTATGGGGAAATTATTGTTTGGAACAGTTTCATCCATTGCTGCCAACAATGGGTTCGTTTCGTTAGAGGAAATAGTAGCAGTTTGGAATAAAAAGGCATATGATCTTTACGTAAATATGGGGCTCGAAATATTTGATGAGTTTAGGTATGGGAAGTTGCATGGTGAAAATCTTCAGAAGTATGCTGATAATAAGGGGAAAACTGAGGAAGAGAGCTGTTAATTTATTTTTTATTTTTTTGCTTAATTGTGTAATTTATCAATTTCTTCGTATTTCCTTTTTCTAAAAGCAGTTGTATTATCTTTGGTGTGACAAATCATTTCATTAAAAATAAAATTGACATTTTAAAGTTAAATTGTTACTTAATATAAAAATGTGTCATTGTTTTTTGCACGGACTAAAAGAGGACGCAAGTCATATAAATTGAGACAGAAAAAGTAGTAAATAGTAAAATATTTATCAAAATAAATTGAGAATGACCAATTGATAAGATTTTGATATAGGAGTAATATTTATCAAACATGTAAATAAACAAAAAATAATTATATGTCAGTTTGAGTAGCTTATAATTTATGCTTTTTATGTTTTAAGAAACACGCGTGCTACCATCTCTGTTCGTCTTCCTCATTGGAACATTAACAAAAACCTACACATTCCCTCTTTCTTTTCCACTTTTATTTCCTTTCAGTTTCTATTTATTAATAAAATTAATTTCATGTTTAAACTTTCTCCAACTGGTTATGATACGTTTTCTTGCGAGAATTCCAGTGGAGAATTTAGCCGACACCGATTTCTTCGATTATTTATTTTATTTTTGTTTTGATTTTAGGCCAATTTCTCATATGCAGGACTTTGCATTTACTTCGAGGAGAATTACAAATATGCAGGATGGAGCATAGGAAACTTCATAGTATTAAAAACTCTACCAATTTTTCGAAGAAACTGTCATATCATTATATCGCAGGTACACCGACCTTAATTCTATCAAATCAAACCAAGAAAATATCCTTGTGTCTGATTTAAGTAGAGATTGTAACACTAAAAAATCTATCAATTTTATCCGTTTGATTTAGTTTTCGATTTACCGATCGACTAAAAATGTCTTTAGTTTTTCTTATCAATTATTAAATGCAAACGTTATTTCTGGACTATTTTTGCTAAACTTGAAGATGTATGTTAGTCCCTTCGATTGAGTGTGAATAGTAAATACATGCATGTTGAAGTAACATTGGTGGTTTTATTTTGTCTCTTCCTCCAAGAAATGCATTAATCTTTATGAATGTGCAATTTATTTTTCTCAAATTTTATTTATAAGTATATGCCCATGAATATTATTCACATATTTTTTCGTTTGATAGGTGAGGACTTAGCAATTCTTACTTGACAATGTTTTGAAAATTGAAGGATTTGGACAAGAAGGGTGATGAACGAGGAGGATTAGACGTCGGCCGGCACACGCTGTGCATGAACCAACTTATTTTCAAACATACACTGACAACTATGTAGGTTAGATAAGATCTTTAGAAAAAACATATTTAGTATTCATACATATGGATGGTTTTCTGATAATAATAATTTTATGTGGGATCTAAAATAAATTGATCAAACAGCTTTTCTGGTGAAAATTAAAATTCTTTAGTTAATTGCTTTTTTGAGTTTCTTCATTGTGCGTTGTTTTGATCATCTATCGATAAGTACTCCTACAGTGGAGAACTCCAACCTTTTAATTTACTTCATTATTATTTTTATTTTAATCGTTTACTGGTCACGACTTGGTGCAGAATACAATGACATTTTGTAATAGTGGCAATCAATGCATGAAGAATTTAGAAGAATTGATAAGCTGATAAATATTTTAGCTTTACTGGTAAAGTACGATATGATATTTTCTTAAACTTACTTCAAACAACTCTTACCTTAAACCTAGCTAGGACCAATTATTGAGTATTACACAACTCCAGAAATGAACTTGAAGATCACTATTTATTTTAAACCTCTTATTTCATGGAGCAATATGGGAGGTAGTGTAGGAGTTCTAATTGTTCCAAAATACATCTTAGTATGTCATCATCTTGCTCTGTCTGTATTCTACAAAAGCAATTTAGCACCAAATTGGCAACTTAGTATATTTGCTGGTTTCTAAAAAAATTACTTAAAACAATCCAACTTTCATGAGGATAATGTTCCACTCAAACATATCAAATAATAGTGCTTTACATTAGTTGAATCACATATAGACCAACTAATTGAGATGTTATAGATGGACCTTATTATGACTTACTAATATCTATTTTCCAACATCCTTTCAATTTCAATTTCAATTTCTTTAACGATTGGTGTTTACTTGATTTATGGAGGTGGTCCAAAACTTCTTCCTATATATGTTGTGATTTTTAGAATGATATTCAGTTGATGACTATAGCTAATGGTTACAAGAATCATACAATGCACCTAAGTTGTTTGGTGAATAGTGCTTGAACTGATATTTTCTTAAAATATGCATTGATCATTTGCATACACCATGTATCAATACAAAAAATTGCTTCTTTCTTATTTAACGTGGTCTATTGTAAAAGATAGAATTTTTCATATGTTCTCTATCCAAAAGCCAGTGTTTCATTTGCTTTAGTTTTTCTTCTTCTAGGCTAATTTTTCAATCCATACGGAAGAACAAGTTGCACCCTTTTGTCCAAAAGTTCATGGAAAATTAATCTACATTCCACTTATGATTGAACTTATAAGAATTGGAACAATACTTGAAATTAATCATTTGAGATACTTTGCTTTACTTTACAAGGTCTGGGTGTTTGAAATAATTTCTCTGAAATTATCTATGCAAAGTTATTAGAATCTTTAACTCTATATTTTGTTTATTTTGATTGGACAAGTTTTTCTTACTTACCACTAATGTGGTATCTTGAGGAAACATCCATTATGGGTGTGTTAGCTATGATAGTTTTTTTTCTTTCTAAAAGAGTTGTTCATACTTTTTAGTTGGGGTTCTATGTTTCTCCAACTCTATTGAGGGAGAACTTCTATTTTTAGTGGTGTTTGATCGTCCTGTGAATTTGTGATGGTTCTTTATATTTCAAGTTGAGATATTAGCTATTAGAAAATCAGAAAGACAAAGGCTTTCTTAGGGAAGGAAAAAAACATCCCATACAAAAAAAAGAGAGAATGTTATATGTATGAAGAAATATGATCTTTCTGAAAATTTCGAATTTTTAGGCAAGTTGACACAACCCAAATTCTTGTGACATGAGAATCTTCTTTTATTATCAGACAAGGTTAGGATATTACAATTGTCTTTATCAATACAAGTGTCTTTACTTATATTGTATCTACACAAATATACAACTGCTTTTATGTATATAAGTGCATATACAATGTTTTTATTTAAAGAAAATTATGTTATACATGTACACAAGAAGAAGTGTGTATCTTTGCTACAAAGGCCTGAACTATGGAAAGAAGACTAACCTATTTGAGATAGCAAAAGACTTAGGGCAGACTCAACTTTTCTCTACTTTTGATGCAAATTATATATATATGGTAATTATCATGAATTAAATAATAGTATTCAAAGTGGTTTATCTTTTGATTACTTCAACAAATTTGAAATGGAAAATGTGTTCTGGCTATTGATGTGTGACCAATGACCACCATGGTATGATTTTGCTCTTTTGTACCCTGCACAATATTCTGGTTGAAGAATGGGGTTGGAGTACTATGATAAGTAGTTCATATATTTATAATGTTTCATTCATCAAACTTCATATGCGTTCACTGTAATAAAAATACTCAATTATGCACGTATACTGATATCTGTTATATCCTTTAATATGAATCAGTGCCTGCTTTATTTTATTGTACAATAGAAAAATCACAAAGCTCAATATTGATATTAGTATATTAATTAAAAGAATCCAAGAACTGATCTATTTCAGACATTTACATGTTAATATCATATCTCACTCATGTTTATTGTGACATTCGGTCAAAGTATCAACTGCTTTAAATTTACTATTGTTATTACTTATTAGTATTATTTTTATTATGTAAACTATCTCAAACTAACGAGAAAAACATATATCAAATTTAAATATGTTGGGCACGGGCTTTTGTCCATCTAGTACTATATACTATAAGTGGGAAGAATGTTAGGCAAAAGTTAAATTATTATTTTGCCCCTACACTAAATCATAATCTAATTAATTAAATATTAATATATAAATTTCTAATTTATTATATAGTCTTCTAGCTGGACCATAACAAGGTTCTATCGGAAAAATATGTTGAATAGTCAGTCTTCTATCAGAAGCAAAAGAATGTCTACTATAAGGAATACTTTTTCATCAAACTGCATACAATTTTTTCCATCGGAATTTTGACTAATATGAGAATATTCAGAATTGGTGAGAGCATCTGTCAGTTGTTCAGTGGTATAACAGAATCTAGAATCCAAGTAGTAGGAAAATTAATTTCTTCCTATTTTATAGGTCTTCTAGTAGTGACCTTAGATCTGGCGAAATTAGTTTCTACCAAAATAGTTTGATCATATGTATCATATAACTTACATCTAGGATTCAAAGTAGCAAGTAATTTAAAATAGATTCTATAAGACAAGCAGATTAATTCAGAATCAGCTGCATAGTTATAACCATGCGTCTTAACATTCAAAGTTAAAGCATCTAAGATATTAGAATCAGTCAAAGATAACTGCAAATTTGGCTGAGCATTAAAATAAACTGGGCCATAGGCCACTGTAGATTCTATCGCATCCATCAAAGACTGTCAAAAATTAAGATTTCTCGCGTCACGAAGAGCAGCTAAGAAAGTCTCTGGTAACCCTTTAAGAGTCAAAGGCTTGAAAGCAATTTGAACCATGCCAATATGCAAGAACTTATATTGAGATTTATAAAATTCAATATCACACTTATTTAATAAACGAATAGTTTGTTCTGACGAGTTTAACGCCAAAGATTGCTCAGTTGTTTTAATCAACTGTTTATTTGAGATTTTATCAAACCAACCATAATCATAAATAGTTTTTATATTCACTTTCGGAATAGTCCATTTGTTTAACAAATCAAGGTTTTGAGGTATATCTACCTCTTCTAACCGAGTACTTTTAATATCTTCTTGATCCATAAAAGAGAGAATATATCTATGCCGAAATTCTTCACATCAATTATATATATACCATGAAAGCTCCTAGGCTCTGATACCAACGATACAGGATCACTGACCTGGCGGTGGTCCACTCAGTCATAGATCAAGCAAGTCAATATCCTTAGAGGTAGTCCAACTACATAAGAATCGAAATACACAAGAATTTTAATATAGTTTCTCCGACTGCATGGTTTAATTATTTTACCCAAGCAAAGGGCCTGTCAAGAAGCTAATACATACTTTTATTGAGCCCATGTGTCTGATAGTTCTAACCGGGTATCAGGCGCCCTACTTATCAAACTCTTTTTTCGGGCTAAAAACCACGGCTCATCAGACGGAGTCACAAAGACAAAGCCAATAAAAGTAGTACTAGATCCGACTGTACCTCAATCTCAGAACCAAGTCAAGAAGCCATACTAAAATTCTTCTATATTTAAATAAAGCTTAGATCCGTTCATGATCTATATAAGAGAGAAGTTAGTTATCCGGCATAGATATAATTTTTTAACCGGACATAGTCGCGGCTTAGATCGGAGAATTTATAAAAGTAAAAGACATGAAGAATGAGAAAAGAAAGTACCTTGTTGTTACCAAACCGCACACTATATTATTCCGGCCAAAATCCGGCAAGCTTTTTTGTAAACTTTTCTTACTATATAAGTTTTGTAAGTTTGCCAGATTTTGGCCGGAATAATATAGTGTGTGGTTTGGTAAAAACAAGGTACTTTCTTTTCTCATTCTTCATGTCTTTTACTTTTATAAATTCTCCGATCTAAGCCGCGACTATGTCCGGTTAAAAAATTATATCTATGCCGGATAACTAACTTCTCTCTTATATAGACCATGAACGGATCTAAGCTTTATTTAAATATAGAAGAATTTTAGTATGGCTTCTTGACTTGGTTCTGAGATTGAGGTACAGTCGGATCTAGTACTACTTTTATTGGCTTTGTCTTTGTGACTCCGTCTGATGAGCCGTGGTTTTTAGCCTGAAAAAAGAGTTTGATAAGTAGGGTGCCTGATACCCGGTTAGAACTATCAGACACATGGGCTCAATAAAAGTAAGTATTAGCTTCTTGACAGGCTCTTTGCTTGGATAAAATAATTAAATCATGCAGTCGGAGAAACTATATTAAAATTCTTGTGTATTTTGATTTTTATGTAGTTGGACTACCTCTAAGGATATTGACTTGCTTGATCTATGACTGGCGGACCACCGCCAGGTCAGTGATCTTGTGTGTATATATATATATATATACCCTTATTAATAAGTGACAGTTGGAGGGACGAACACAGCACCAAAGTTTGTACGGAGAGCTACATATATTGTACTATAATCTTAGGACAAATAGGGGAAAATTGAAGATTTATATGACCTCTTTTAATAGCTAACACGTGTTCCATTTAGCAGTACTCCATGTTTATCACTTCTCCACCAAAAAATAACAGCGCATCTCTCGTTTTTTTTCCAGCCATTACAGTAGCAACTGAAACCCCCAAAACCTAAGAAGCTTTAATTCAAAGGCCACTAGATCTGATTGTGAAGTTCAGTAATTGAACAAGCAAAGCTCATATAACAAATGAAGAAGAAGAAGATTTCCATTAACATGCATGAAACTGTAATTACAACTGAATGAAAATGCTCTGCTATCTAATACACCTCGTCTCTATGAACTAACTCCTATATATACAAAAATAATCAGCTCACTAATTGTCTAACAAACTTCTAACTAATTTAGCTATCAGCCAATCATTAATTGACAGTTGTACACTTTATTAACTGCTCAACATCCTCCCTCAAGCTAGGTGTATGAAAAACATTCTTCATTCCTAGCTTGGTAAGTAGATATATATGTTGTGCACAAGTAAGTCCCTTTGTAAGTAGGTCTGCAGGTTGCTCTGCTGTATTCAAATATGTTGGTTGAACCAATCCTTGTTGAACCTTTTCCCTGATAAAGTGATAATCAATGTCAATGTGCTTAGTCCGTTCATGAAATACTGGATTAGCAGCAATCTGTATTGCTGATTTACTGTCACTATATATAGGAACAGGTAAATCAATTTGTATTCCCAGCTCCTTGAAAATCCCTACCAGCCATACTATTTCTGCTACTGTTGAGGCCAAGCTCATGTATTCAGCTTCAGCTGAACTCCTTGAGATAGTGTCTTGCTTCTTAGATTTCCAGGTGATTAATGAACTCCCATACGTAACCATGTAACCTGTTATAGACTTCCTATTGTTTGGACATGATGCCCAATCTACATCACAATAAGTCATCAACTGATTTCCAACATTAGCTGCCATGAATTTCCCCAGACCTGGTGACTGTTTGACATACCTAACCACTATCATTGTTGCCTCCATGTGAGATGTCTTGGGACTATGCATAAATTGGCTCATAAGTTGCACTGCATATGCAATGTCTGGCCTTGTTATGGTCAGATTAAGCAATCTCCCTATCAATTTTTGATATACACCAGGGTCCTTCAATAATTTGTCATGATCATCAATTGGTGGAAAGTGAAGATCAAACTCTGCAGTTGTGAGCTTCTTGTTCAACTCAATAGGAGCTCCAACATGTTTTGAACTTGACAATTCCATGTTTGAAATTAGTTCAAGGCAGTATTTCCTCTGATGCATAAGGATTCCAGTATTGTTCCTTGCAAATACAATGCCCAAAAAATACCTCAACCTAGATCTTTTATCTTGAAATTATCTTTGAGTATCCTTTTGTCTCCATAAACATCTTGTGATCATTTCCTGATTTTATAGGAAACCTTGTAAGTATTTGAGAAGGTAAACAAAAGTGTAGGTTTTTATCATGTTGTTATGAAATTCTCTTACTATTTGGTTTTTACATAAAGATACATGCATTTCAACCTTCTGAGTGTGAATTCACTTATAAGAAGGCTTATGTAAAGCTCATTCAAGGTCACAGTTGTGTTATACTTGGAACGTAAGAAAAGATTGTAGAAATTAAGAAGTGGAGACACAACACTTATTTTATGCTTCTAAAAATATTAATATTAATATTAATGACACAAGGGTCATGGCTTCTGCAAAGGATGGTTAATATCATATACTATTAGAAATATCCAGAATATGTACAACAGACGTCAGTATGGTGTCTACTTGAACGATCTGCAAGTACTAACTAATGTTATACACACAAAAAAATATAACTGATGTTTCAATTTTGACATATAAGATGACTATTTCATTATTTATCATACGTAAAGGACATTGGAGTTCACTAACGACTAATAGGTCTATAGTTGGTTATAATTGTAGAAAACTTTATATTCATTTTTCAGTTTGAAAGTATAATCATGAGATGATTTGCAAATATACTTTAAAATGGTGCCTTACGATGTTTCATGATCAAATTATCTTAAAACTTGCTGATTTTGCTTGATAATGATAATGTTCCGCCAACTTAAACGACATCGACTATTTTACTGGAGGTGTCGGGTAACTCTTACTACAAAACTTAGGCAGCTAGAATTTCTTGATTTCTTCAATACGTTTAAACACCTAAGCTAATGTCGCTCCTTATCTCATTTACAAATTCTGTTTGACCTCAAATAATGTTAGGATTTTTATTGCTTAAGACTTCTATTGCAGTATTTGATTGTCAGAAGAAGAAATTGCTATCAATTTCTATCTACTTGCACGATGCTAAGGTTGGGTCACCTTTTATTGTGTTTCACGTTCCAAATTTACAGCCCACTTTATCTATTCCAAGTGCTCATCGGTTCACATTTACTTGTGCTCTATTATTCCATCTTTTAAAATTAGTTTCAATGGGTCACTTAACACTTCAACTCATTCTCGCTTTATCGGATGGACATTTGATGCTGACGTGACACATAAAATTTGAAGGTGTTTAAATGATCATTTGTGAGTTAAAGTATTCAACTGATCACACAATGAAGATAACTTGAGATGTCTAGATGTGTATTATTCAAAGTTGGAGTGTTTACTTGTGTGGTCAAATTTAAGTGTCACGGGCCCAATATTTATTTTATTATGACGAACTTTAATTTGAGAGTAAATAATGACATACTTTGTCTTTGCAAACAGAGGTAATCCCATTTGATTAGTTAGATTATGTTTCAATATTTATTATTTTTGTCTCACTTTATATGATATAGATAAAATTTAGAGAGTCAATTAAATTTTGATATGATTTTAAAAATATTTTAAATTGTTAATTGTTGTAACTTATAGTACTTTTTTACGTAATTTTTAAATAATATATGTTACTTTCCTTGTCCCAATATATGTAGCACAAATAGAATTTCAAGAGTCGATATGTTGTTAATAATTGAGATTTATAATATTTTGTACGTAGTTTTCAAATTAAAATAATACATGTTACTTCTTTTTGTCCCATTTTATGTGACATAGATAGATTAATTTTATGAATCAATCGATTTTTTTTTATAACCAATCAATTTTTATATGTTTTTTTTTATAAAAAAATAAGTTGTCAATTAGCATGATTTATAGTATTCTTTTACGTAATTTTTAGATTTATAAAAAAAATTAAAAAATAAGACAAACAAATTTAAAACGAAGAAAAAAAGTAGGGAATGTATATGTAAGTGTGGAACCACACAGGTGAAGCAGGCATGTCAACCGCCACCTGTGTGGTTATCCACACTTATATATAAGTAGTGGATATTACTAGTGCGGTAATTTTCATATTGTGCAAAATTTATATAATTTTTGTCAGAACTTTAGTTTTTGCAAAGTGGATATTGGAACAATGGGTCGAGTTTAAGCAGTCCTTAGCTTTGTAATTTTATTGATCAATATAAAGGTCTTAGCACTAAACGGTGATAAATGTGAAAAAAAAATTAAGTGTTGTTGATTAAATAATTTTAAACCTTATATTTGAAAAAGTTATATATATTTGTGTTGCAGCAAATTATCTCATTACGTATAAAATGAATATGTGATAAATATTAGTACTCCCTCCGTTCCTATTTACACCATTTAAAACTTCACGTCCCTTAAGAAATTAGGTAAGTTTAGCATTGTACCTTATTTAGTGTTGTCTCAAAGTCGAGTTTTCAATCAATAAACATGAATTGATTTATTTTGATTACTTAATTTGACTAATGGACATGAATTACTTGCTTAGTTTTTTTATGTTGGTCAAATATATATTTTCAAGACTATTAACTCACATGGGTAAAATAGGAAGAACAATGTCATTTATGAATAGATTTTGTGAAATTTCAAAAATAAAGGACCATCTTTTAATAAGCACAACATATAAATAGAAACGAAGGAAAATATTATTACTTCGGTAAATTTAGCTCGACCAGCGAGAAAAAGTGGTTGGCCAAAGCCAAAGGCAGTGTCTCAATCCAAGTGTGGTTGATCATCCTCTCGGACCAGCTACTGATCATCATTTCAATACTCTATTGCCTCACTAACTAGCTAAACAGACACGAGCCCCTCTTCGGACGAATTAAAAGAAGAAGAAAGATTGTGTGGGGGCCCCTTTGTAGCATTTTGATCAACTATTGCGGTTGAGGAAAGAGTTGTGAGCGGATAAAGTCGAGAGAAATAATTGACAAAAGTGAGCCTCTTTAAGTAATTAGATAAAGTTATACCATCTTTTATAAATAATGCATGTACAAGAGAATAGAGATTGCAACACATAAAAAAATGTTAAATATCTAAAATATCCTTGTAGCTATCAGTTACCTCCTAGGATAAATATGGTATTTGTTACTATAAGAATTTTATTGATTTTTTGAGTGTCAAAAGTAAAGTACAATACCAACAGCTTAAATAAGAGAAAAAATATAGTAATGAATTTAAAATGTCAAAGTTAATTTTCTTGAGCGTTGACCATCGGTTTTTTTAAAAAAAAAAAGATAATTATCATTTCCTTGTGTTGAAATTTATGAGTTAAAGCCAAGCTTTTTTTTTTTTTTTTTTCTTCCCAGAATAATACTTTTAAAGTTCATTGGAAAATTTATTTATAAAAAAGTCCATTGTCATATGAGTTTTAATAGTTCAATTAATTTAAATTTGTTTTTGATATCGTCGCTTATATGTGAAATGCTACTTATATAATAGTTCTTCGTTAACCCTCCAATTCATATTAGAGTTCAAACAAGACCATTAAATTGCAAATATAATAAATATAATAAGGCTTTATAGCTATAATTTCGATAATTGCGCTTCATAACTATAATTATGTTTGTTATGGAGGTTGCAGTTTGTATATTTCGCTTGCGAATATACAAATAGGGTAACTATATACAAATTCTGTATCTATACATTTTGGAATTTTTCAGAACTCCTTTTGTATATTGATAATTTATTATGAATTTTTCATAAATCGTATACAAATAGCTAAGGTAAACATATACAAAATTTTGGATTTATACAATCATAAATCGAATTATATAAATTCTGAATTTATACAAATCAAACGAATTATACAAATCAGACAAATAACAAAAATTGAGAAAACTGTAGTTGCAATTTACAATTTTCTTAAATTATAGCTATAGTACCTAATATAGGATAAAATTTTGCTATTCTACATATTTTTTCCTTAAATGAAGAGGAATTTGATTTATATACTTAGCCTCAATCCTCGATGTCTATCTTGATAATTTTTCAATAAATAGCTTATCAATTCATCTTATAACAAACTTTGAAAAGCTGAAATTCCAAAAGGAGTAATATAACACTTTTCGAAATTATATAAACCCAATTCTTACTCGACATAGCAATTTGTGCAAGTATTTTACCGTCAAGAAGCAACTGTCTACTTATCTTAATAATAGATTTCGTATGTCGAATATATATTGCATGACCAATAAAAAAGAAGATAACCAATAAGATTCGGCTACATGCATATTGCATTCACCAACAAAAAAAGAAGAAGACAAAACCAAATAAGATAAGCTCAATAAGATATCTCTGTATTTGTGTGCGCGCACGCACGACTTTCAAGTTCTATAAATATTTGAAATGTGTGTGTGCATACACAACTTTCAAGTTCTATAAATATTTGAAAAATCGTCTCAAAAATATTATTTAAGTTGGTACGTCTCTGTTTCTTGCAAATTAGTTAATCGTGTCTGTTTGGATTTTGGAGCTGTTGAAATTCATGTTGGCATTTAGGTTTTCTTCTATCTTGTTTGTTTTGAAGTTTTTAGCCCGTGTTTCATTATATTGAACTTTTCCTAATTCACATCCTACTATTGTTTCATCATGTTGAACTTCATCTTTGCATTTCATCGAATTGAGTTGAGATCCATTTACGTGTCAGCCCTATTGATATTCGAGTGAAAGGGAAGTTAATACACAGGTCTCGAATGCTAAAATATAGTGTTGTATACAACAGATATGCATCTGATATACATAATAGGTATACAAATCAGAAATGGGCCGAAGGTCAAAATGATCAGCAGCTGAAGGCCCAGAGTCAATCCAGGCAAACAGAACCTGACTTTTGGGCCCAAAATAGTCCACTTTAGACATTTGATAGATTTAGATGTTTATTACTTTTATTATTGTAATTATTTGTTTAATTCTAACTTCGGTTTTAGTTTAACTTAATTGAACTCCCCTCAAGATGAAATGAATTTGTTTTATGTTGACTTATTTCCATGATTTCTTTCTTCAACCTTTTTTTATAAAATTTAATCAAAATATTTAGCAAAGCTTTACTTATGTTTAAATTTTGTTGTTCGAATGAACATAATAAACCATATCACACTTTGTTTTTTCTTTTATTATCAAGGTTTGTTTCATTATTAGTCATTTTTGTACGTTACTAGAGTACGTAAGCAACTGAAAAATATATTTTTATAACCTATAGTTTCTGTTTTATGTTTTTCAAATTTAAACACATACATCTTAAAACGTAAGAGTCGATCCATTAATTTATTGTAAATAGTGTATATACATACAAGTTACAACTAATTAAGCGTTTTTGACTTCTCTATTTATTGAACTTTTTTTAGTTTTACATTTGATTACTTGAAAGACATAAAAAACTTAAATTCAACAAGCACGTGAAACTGTGAAAAGGTCAAAAAATGGGCTATAATTGTCACTGTCTCCATTTTGTCGACTATGATATGTGTGATGGCGGCTGTCCTTGAATAAATTAATTTTTTGTTGTTTTTTTTGTTAGGTGTGGATTTAAGTTTTAAAAAATCGATAATATTTTGTTTGGGTTATAATATATCAATCTAGATTTGAAGTATAGAATACAGAAACTACAAAAATTTGGCATTAATTATATCTTACTTTGAAATTATCCAAATTATGATAATTCTGATTTTTTCAGAACTCGCAGATATATTGTTTCTTTACTCGATACATAAAAAACAATAAATTATGTATCAAATACATAACTATAAATCAAACTCATATTGATTTAGGTTTGAAATAATTAATTATCAACAATAACATTTGTACTAGATACATTATACACAAATAAAGTTGTAATGTATCTAATAGAGGTGAAGTGATGTATCCAAATGTTAAGAGAGAAGGAAAAAGGGGATTTTTACTATTAATTCAAATTATAAGAATTTTTAGAGATTATATTATCTTAAGTCGTGTAATTACGTAATTTTCTCAAATTTTAATAGATTGAAATAAATTGAACTGAAATATAAGGGGTGAGCTAATAAATGGATGGGTTCATAATCTGCCCAAATATGATATATTTATATTGATATCTTATACATGAGTCCGAAGTCAAAAGGGTAAGAAAATTTATCAAAAGTTTCTAAAGAACAACTAAATTAATTTTAAAAGAATAATATTTTAATGCTCAAAATAACGTTATTTATATACGCGCGCGCCTTATAAGACGCAGCTGCCTTATAAGGCGCAACTGCCTTTCGTCTTTTGTAAGGCGCATATAATTAGCGCCTACCTTTAAATTAAAAAAAATAAAAAAAAAAATGTTTGCTCGTTGTTGTTTGAATTTCATGTTATAGGGGAAGACGCAGGGTCCTGCGCCTTACAAGGCCGTCACGCCCTGCGCCACTCTTATTTAATTTATAGAAACTCTTTTTAGCCATAAAATTTAGTTAGAATGATATTTTAACTATGTTATTTTATTTTTAAAAATATTTTTACCCTTTTAACTTTAATACCTTATAACTAAAAAATGAAAAAAGATCAATTTATTTTAAAATAATTTTTTTATATACTTTTTTTAAATTTTCTGGCCAAATTCTGACCAAATTTTTTTTTATAATTTTTTATTATGTTTT
>CM071683.1:26635000-26647500 GCA_036553675.1 Solanum okadae | reverse complement strand
TGGTTGTGTTATATCACTACACGCGATCGTTTGGCACTTGAACCGAAATAGTGTTAGTTGATTACGTCTAACATCAGCTAGCGAGCTAGAAGTAAATTTTTCTTTGTAAGTAAAGGTTTGGGAATCAAGATACTTACCGGTGGTATCATGATAAAATTTAACATTTATACCTCGTTCCATTTGTTGTCTCCTTTCCAACGAGATTTGTGCATTGGTCGGTAGGGATCTAATTTGATTTGGTAGCTTTTGGAACACAACAGTTTGCCAAGTATCATCGTCATGGCGCGCCAGTGACGGCATTGGAGATTATTGTTCTTGCTTAAGTTTTATGGGTTGTGTCTTTATCGTATATGCACAATTTAATTCGGTATGTCCTAATCTGCCAAATGTTTTGCACAAAATATTTGTTCCTTCATATAAATGTTTTTGGTTATGTCGTCCTATGGTGATGTGGATTTTAATTTTGGTTTCCATCGGGACATCAATACAAAATATAAGTATATCTTCCCCTTATGGTTGAAGATGTACAATTATTGATTTTATGGAGATGACCAAGATTAGATCCAATCCTAGATAAAATGGTTGTTTCATAGAACTCAGTAGGAAGTTCCGGTAATTGAACATAAATAGACGATGAGGTAACTTTTGCCTCAGAGGCTACAAAATTAGGCTACCATTTTTTGGTTGACATAACAAAGCCATTGATAAACCATGGCCCATTATTAAGGTATTTTAGCATACTTTCATGCTTCAAGATATTCACTATGAAGTAGTCAAATCCCAAATTAACCAATAGTAACTCTTCAGAAACCTTCCATATACAAGTTAGTCTTTATTTTATATACTAATGACTCATATGCTTTGATACGCTCAAATTACACCTCCTTTCAGAAGCATAAGCGATCGTTATCAAGTAAAGAACCCAACTTGTAGGTTGGGATCGATCCCACGAGGAAAATGGTTTAGACTTTACTTTTAACCAACAATTATATTCGATTAGTCAAATTATTTCCAAAAAAACAGGTAATAAAAAAGGGGGTTGTGCTTGTGTGAAACAAATAGTAAGACTTAATAGTGTAATCAATAATTAAATTCAACTTTGGTTGTTATCAAGATAAGAGAAATAACTAGGGTATACGTGTTCCCCATAATCTCATAACGCAGTAATCCTAGTAATAGCAATCCTTTTCTAGTATATTGCATGCAAAGTGATAAGTTAGGTATCTCTAAATCCTTGGTCCGGCATCTAGAGAATTTCACCCCGCACCTTGGTCCGGCTACGTGTGTATAATTTACTAACCCTTACCTTTACCTCATATTAGACATCATAATCGATGTTTGGCTTAGTTATTACTTCGCACCAATCGACACTAGCCTATTAGATAGTATCACACTAAATCTATGTTGATAATTCTTTTCTTGTTAATTACCTCCTTGGTCCGGCAAGTAGTAACAAGGCGAGTTCTAACGCGTGCACTCGTTAAAAAGACTTCTAAACGAAAGAATTATCAATACATGCAAAACACTATTCAATAATTGCTTATTTACTATTCATACTTTGTTAATCGATCATGGTTCCCACAACCCTAGTTGTGGATTTTAGTTACTCATACTAGCGAGAACACAATTCATAATTGTAGATGAAGAAATCATGAACTTACTTAAAGAAAATAATAAACCCAGAAAATCTACTTGAATTGCAAAGCCAAAATCTTCAAAACGAACTTCAGAAATCAATAATTGCTAGGGTTGCAAATTAATCTCCAAAGTTACAAAGCAAAAATAGAATAATAGTGTCTAACCCCAAAAAACGAGGTTTACATGTCCTATTTATAGAAAACAAATCCTAAATAAAAAGGGAAACAAATTAAGGAAAGTTTTGTTCAGGTACGCATCTTCGATCCACGAGGCTGACTTACGGACCGTCGATCCATCTACGGTCCATAAGTCCCTTCCGTCACTCGGGACTTAGAAAATATTTCAGCTTCCAAAAAATCATCTTCTCTGAAGCAAACGACGGACCACCAGTACGGACCGTAGATCGACCTACGGTCCGTCAATCCCTTTCGTAGCTCCATACTTGGCATCTTCAAAAATCAGGTACTGGAACCGTCGCAGTCTCAATCTACGGATCAACAGTACGGTCCGTAGATCAATCTACGGACCGTCAATGGGCACCGTGGTTCCACACTTGGTCAGATTTCCCTGATTTGTCCTCAACACTTTCCTGCTGATCTACGGTCCTCACCTACGGACCGTGAATGGACCTACGGTCCGTAGATGACCTCCGTGGATGCCTTTTTTTCTGCATTTTCTTCAGCTGTCTCTAAACTTTCGCGCCTGAACACCTTTCCTGCAAAACATGATAAAACACATAAAAATCAATATAAAAAGGCCCTAGACACACACAACTTGTAAGTGAAATGTATTAGAAATACCGTAAACTCACGGTATATCATGCTTCCCAAATAATTTGATCATAATAGAGAATTTCCAAGGAAGCTACAATCGATTTTTGTCTCAGGGGTTAGAGTAATTGTGTCGTCGTCATCGATGAATTCGTTATGACCATTTTCATTTTCAATCAGCAACTCATTAGAAGAAGGTTCCGTAATTGTATTAATAGACCCTAATGTGGTGTAGGGTGTGAGTAATTTTTGTGTAAAGGATGTTTTGGGTAATGATGTATCCAAATTCATAAGGTTTGAATCGGGTGGTTTTGGTGGTATACCAGGTAGGAAAACGACAACAACATTTAGGGATGTAGCCATCGCAATCTCCAGCACTTCCTGGTGCGTTTGAAGTATTAAATTTGGAAGGGAGATAGGAGTAAGACAGGGAAAGAGAGATGAGAGAGCTTCTCTCTCTAGACATTGGTTGATATTATTAATTAGTGTTACAATATGAAGAACCTCGCCATCTCCAACTTTTTATGAAGTTGATTATAACAATGAAAAATATGAACTAGCAAGCTAAATGTTTATTGGTGTAAGACTAATAAAAGAAGATGATGGAGAGGAAAACACTCGTAGGTTAACTTTTCTCTATGCTTGTAAAATTTTATTGCTAGGAAAATTGAATTACACAAATTAATAAATTATATATAGTACCTAGGTTCATCTTCCAAGTCAAGTAAATTTTAGAAAAATACCTTCAAATATATGTTGGGGCAAGTTCTAGACAACATGCATATACAAGAATGAATCAAATCCATTCCGTACAAGCTATTACAATCCAAAAAAAATATCAAGTTAGTCACAAGATCAATTAAATCGATTGACTTTTGACAAACTACAACGGAAAAAGTTTTAATCCCACTTGTAAATCAGGAGTCCAAAACAAGAAATGTATGTATTATGACAAGAGATCACTTTCAATTCACTTTTTTGATCCCATTATGAAATAACTTAAAACCTTTCTTCGCCAATTTAATTTTTTAGTGGTCCCTCTTGCAAGATGTGCGTCACCAAACTCAAATAAAGACTAAAACTTGGCACTTTTCCTTAAGAAAGTCACCTCTCAATATATCCTAGGGAGGTATCAACCCGTTTCAACACAAAAATACACAAAAAAAATAAAAGATAAAAGAAAGTTTTTATCCTCGGGAAAGAACCGTGGCATAAATAAAACATTTGGAGTTTATTCAACTAACTACTATTCACAAAGAAGCTATTGAATCACGCGCTCATAAATTCATTTAGAGAGTGAGGCCTATTTGAAGGCACTAAACACAATTTCTAAGCACATGTAGTAAGAAAATGAAGAAATGTAAGACCAACCTAGCTACTTTAATTCCATTCAAAACAAATCTAACAAAGTATAATTCAATACTGCACAAAGGGAGTGAAAATAAGTTGTATAACAAAATTGATTATCCACTACTTGGCACAAAAATAGCAACACAAATGACCAAATTAAACAACCCCGACTTCAAAGTTAGCATTGTCTGCAATGCTGTCATAATAAGGTCACAAAGGGGGGAAACACTCCCTGGATCACTCTTCTTCATCCTCTTCATCATCCCTGTCATCATCATGTTGCTCGAACGAAATAATAGACTTTATTCCATCCCTTTGTGAATGAGTTGTCCTCAAGAATGCCTCCATGGCGTACTACATATATGTTTCTTCTTCATCAACCTCTACCTCCAAGATTCTCATGCTCCACTCAAAGCATCTATTGGTCTAAGGGTATTATTTGTGGCTCACATTGCCTCAATCAACATAGCTATACCATTTTACCCCATTTGATCTTTATCATTCAGATTTTTCATGTCTATCTTCAAAGCATTGATAACTCCTTCTACCACATCAAGCCATTTGCATTAGTTGTCTAAACTATTGGCCAAACCCCTCATTTCTCTTTCAATCGCATCTATGAGCACGCCATTCAAAACTTCTGTAAGCTTTTTCAGTTGGCAGACATTGAAATTACTTCCATTAGTGTGTGGTAGGGACTTTGATTGGGTGGTGACTCTGACGAAAATCCTCTTGAAGTAGTTTCCTCTCACATCGAGGCATGTCTTGACCTATGGGAGTTGGTACATTCAAAGTATCATGAGGAAAAGAGTGGTATCCTAAAATTTGCACTTTGCACTTTTTGATCTTTAGAGTGTCAACATCTCTCTTGCGATCCCTTCAATCACCCTAAGAGCGGGGGGAAGTAACATCAAATGGAAAATACATCACATATGCATGAGCACACAATTGATTAGAACCAGGAAGGGCAAACAGATGGTATTTTGCCGTGCCTTTTTCGTATTTGCAATTATTTCCCCATAGTTGATATGGGCACCCGTCCGTAAACAAGCAATGAGTATCACATCTTCATTATGGATTCTTTGATCATTTTTGGAGGGCGTGAGCCGATCACACAAATTTGAGCCAGAGTTTGTCTTCAAACTTCAAGTCATTGAGAGATATCTCACCTCCCAAGATCCACCAGCTTGGCTTCTCCACAACAATAGTGTTAGCAACCCATTGTAGTTGGTTGCTCTTTTTGGAAATTTTCTCAGCATATGGAAACCCTTTCTTGATCTTTTAGTTCTAGAAGAAGGAGTCTATTGCCTCTGGTATGATGTTGACCTCCACACCTCTCACAAGAATTGAAGGCTGATTCGAAAACTTTTCCACCAGCCCACGAAGGCCTATCGACTCCTTCCTTGCCTGATATGAGGTATAAAATTCCATGAACAACTCCAGGAAGAAATCCTGGTGTGTCTGCAAGGGGCATCCAATTTCTGGGGTAAACTACTACACGATTTTAGGGAATCCTTCCCTTAAGAAAACATTGTTGAAACTCTTCTTCAGAATAAATGTATGATTGATTTTTGAGAGAGTGTACCTTTTATTCACCCCCCCCCCCCTCAACTCCAAATCAGATGCGCTCCATCTCAATATTTGCATTATGAGAAGCTTTTTCTTCTCACTTACCTTTGGTTTATGCCCTTGCTCTTGGAAGAAGAGGGTTGAAGATCCTGCTTGTTTGAATGTCCCTTTTTGGAAGTTAGTCTCTACAATGGAAGATATGCTGTAAGACTAATAAACAATTTTTTGGGGTTTTAGATTAATGAGAAGAAAACATAGCTATAAAAAGTGTAAAAAATAATTCATCATTTAGTTTCACAATGAGCCTATGTTTGACCAGCGGCTTGCAGATGTGAGATTGTAAACGACCAGTTAAAGCACCACCTCCAAACAAAAAAAATTGAAATCAATTGAGCAAACCAATGTTATACCAGCTTTTCGCCCATAGAGACCTGCATCTCGCAAGTGAAACACTAGTAGAGGATTAAGTAATTTTTTAAAATTCCTATTTGACTGGTTTTGCACCTATAACACAGAGCAACCATTGTGATGCGTCGATGCTTCACCGTTGCCACTAAAACTAAAATGGTCCACTTTCAACTCAACAATTCATCAATCAATTCCAGTGGGTACTCAGGCTTCCCCAAAGGATTCAAAATTCAATTTCAAACAAACAATGAAAATTTCACTTAAGAAAGATGTCACCCAATCTATTATTGGGAATTATCAAGCACACAAGCAGGCAATTTATGCAATGTAACAATCTCATTCGTAATTTCATCCTCACCACAATATAATAATCACTAACATCAGCTCAACAACACATAGGAATGCTACCATACACAAATTTCAGCCAAAAACCTAAGTACTCATATAATGAATAATTTACCCTTAGGAATAACATCACTCAATCTATTATAGGACAATTTCATGCACTGTGTAAACAGAAATGGGTTACTCAAAATTCACCTACAACTCAAATTTTAAGCTGACTACACAAAATTTCACATGTTATTTCGCATTATCAAACACAAACACTAAGATCTAAATATTTCAAAGCATAACCCCTTTTTTCAGCTCATTGATTTCAAGTTTTCCATATGGGTTTTGAAGAAAACCTAGACTATAGCAAGAAATATTTACCATATTGTTAATATATGAAGCTTAAAATCAACACAATAGAGTAGCATACCAGATACTGTAGAGAGTGAGAAGAAAATAAAAGACCTACAATGGAGTATTAAACTTCTCAACTCAAGAACTTCGCGAAAGATGATTTTTGGATTTTGGGGGGAAAAGGGTTTAAAATGAGCAGGGAGAAGAGAGAATAAGAGTTTAAATAGAGAAAAGAGATTAGAGTTGGGAGTTGGGAGTTGTTATGGTGAATGGAGGTGATGAATGTAGGTAATGGAGTTGTAGGGATGAATGGGGGTTGATGATGGCAAAGGGTTTTGGGGATTTGAAAAAAAGAAAGTCAAAATGCGGTCTCTTTAGTTCTCCAAGAGTCAAAACTAAAACACCTTTCAAATTTCCTAACTTATGTGTGATTTGTGATACTCTAATCATAACTGGTGATATATCATTCTATAGTACAAATGCTAAAGATTTCTTACCGGTGCACTGAGTTACACTGGTGCTTCGACTGGCATTGTACAATTTCTGATTGGTAATTTGTCGGTCAAGCACATGTTCTAAAAGTTCTTCCAGTTATCTGTTGGGAACAAATATTTGATTGTCGCTGTACAATTCTCAACCGGTAGTACACCTGTCTAGCGCCGATGAACAAGACACTTAAATTTCATCTTGTTTCACTTAGCATAATTTTGCACCCCTGAAAGCACAACAAAAACAACTAGAAGTGAAGTAAAAGGAAATAAAGATACTTGGGTTGCCTCCTAAGAAGCGCTTAATTTAACATCGTGGTACGACACAAGTACCTTATGATTACCCTACTTTGGGTGGTACTTATTACTCATATGGATCATTCACCAGCTCATCCACAGACTCATTCACACACACTACTCTACACCCGCCAGGTGGCTTTGCAGATGTGCCCATATTGAACTTCACTGATCTTGACCAAATCTAAATTGGAGCTCGCCAAGCTTCACATCACAAGTGCTCGACCCATGGAAAGATAAAGTAGGCCTAAAATGATAGGCACCTCTAGATCCATGTTGCAATCAAGCACTACAAAGTCCATCAAAAAATGAACTTGTCTATTTTGACTTAGACGTCAAAGGGTATACCCACTAACTTCTTAATTAAGCGATCCCCCATTAATAGCCTCATAGGAGTGGGCTTGGGATTCTTGAGTGCCAACTTTTTTGAAAATCAAAAGAGGCATCTAATTTATACTCACCCCCAAATCATATAGGACTTTATCGAATTTGTGCACCCTAATGGTGAAAGGTCATGTATCCTCTTTCTTTGTGGCGAATGAGTTGGCCATCACAACGTTGAAATGGTGAGACATTTCGATCGTGTTTATGTTGGTTACCCTCTTCTTTTGTAGTTGTTCTTCACAAACTTCGAGTACTCTGACATTTGCAATAGACCATCAATTAATTGAATATTCACGGACAATTTGCTAAGCAAATCTACAAACTTCTTAAAATAATCATCTTCCTTCTTCTTTATCACACTTTTTGAAGATAAGGAGGGCGAACCTTAGGCTCATCACCCTGAACGGATTTACCCCTTATTTCTTCCTCAACTTCCACTGCCACCTTTGAAGATTCATCCTCCCTTTTGTCATCAAAACTACCCTTCTCCACATTCAACAATTCTTCTTCAACAACAATTCGGATGGTTGATGAGTGGTAGATTTGTAGTTATATAAGGTCTATTTAGCTCAATAATTGGTGTCTTCAATGACTAAATTTGTCCTTTTCTAATCAAATATAGATGATTTGCAGCTATGAAGGCAATTGGACAAGGCATGGCCTAAAGCTTGAAAGAATGGCAAAAAATGCAAAAGAAATGCAAAATGAACATTGTTGATCGCTAGCATGAAGGGCAGATCACCGAACTAAGCTAGACTTCACCCAATATGACAGTGCATAGCACTTTTGTTTACCAAAGAAGGTCAGCGAACTCCAGTTGAAAAGGCGAATTGCCAAATGAGAAAAGAAGACCTGAAGCACATCATCCTAAGTGACAGTGTGCAAGGCAAAGATTTAATGCTTGAACGGCGAACTAAACTGGTAGTAGGTGATATGCCAAATGAGAAAGGCTGACTCAACGAGTTCACCAACTAAGGTTCAAATACTTGAAGCCTAGATTATCACAAAGGCAAGCTGGGGAATGAAGGGTGATTCATCGAGTTAATTAGGTGAGCCCGACTAATGTCATCGATTTGGTTGCGAAGTGGATTTTTGAGCCAAATTTTGGGAAAATATAAATAGACAAAATGATAGAGTTTTAATGGAGTTCGATTAGAATGTTGAACAATTGAGTTCAGGAGAAAGTTTTGAGAGAGAATATTTTACTTTTTAGAACACTTTTACTAGTCTTCTTGGGGTTTTACAATTTGAATCTTTAATTTAATAATTTGAAGTAAAATTCAAAGTGGGTTTACTCTTAATTGTTTGATTTCAAGTTACCCATGATTTCTTTCATAGAATGTATACTTTCTTTACTTCTTGTGATGGGTGGCTAAAACCCCAAGTTCTAGGGGTGCTCTAATGGGCCGGGGTTGGGTGCTAACTTAATATAGTGGGTATTGTGTCATGCTCTATTTTGTTGTTGTTCATGCATGAATGTGATCTAATTATCACGGGATTAACTTAAGGGTTAAGGTTGCAAACTTAATTCCTACTTCTGACTTAATTCATAAAACATAAAATAGAAAAAACATAAAACATAATAAATTCACAGATTTTAGGTCTCACAGACGCTTTTTTATCTCCAAGTCTGAAATTTCTTGAAGATCATTTCAGATCCCTCTCATATTTCTTGTTGAACGACGCCTTTAAGGTTTTTCAGTTTCATGGTTGTTCACCTATGACATACAAAAATCTCACATAGATTTCTCGTTGTTCATCAAGGACAAAACAAAATGCTTCACTTGAGAAGATGATGTCTTAAAGCTTCATCACACTAAAAGGATTTTTTTGGAATAGGGTTTATCAGGTAAGAAATTCTATCTTTGAAAGTCTAAATTTATGACATCTAGGTTTATTTCATGCGTGGGGTTACACATTTAGCTTTACGGTTTTGATATTTTTGTGTTGTTGATACGATTATTTTTATATTTTTTGTAGTCTAGCTCGTAGTTGTATCACCCACATCAGTTGATTCTTTGCCCTAATTTTCTCTTTTAGATTTGTCAGTTTCCCTTGAACCCACTGCACGTTTGGAGATTTAAGAAGAAACAAGAGAGTAGAATCTTATTATCAATGATACGCCTAAGTGTTAAAGGTGTTGTGTTTATACTGCTATTTTCCTCTATTTATAGTTTATGTTATTGGGTATTAGTGAAAATTTTAAATGTTTGAACCAAGGCTCTTTCTTGATGCATGTAGAACTTTCTTTTTTAGGTTTAGTTTTTGGCTCAAAATTAGAGTCTCTTAGTATGAGATTTTTCTAGATTCATGTATTTAAATGATTTTTCGTATGAATGTCACTTGGGAAATAAGTCTTTCCAAACTATTTAGAGACTTAGATTTTCAGTTTAGTGTAAGATTGTTGAGATTCTATAGTTTCAAATTAATCCTAGTTTAACTACTTCTAAGAAAAAACTGATTAGTTTGGAATGAAATGAACTCAATTAGATCAGAGTGGATATTGAAGATTCATATAGCTAACCTGAACTAGTTTGGGAATGTGGTGTAGTTGATTGACTGATCATTGATATTTGTTTGAATGATTGTGAACTACTCAGTTAAGTTGTTGGTGGGATTGTGGCATAATTATTATCTGCTATGTTGATCTTGCAGACTTTGACTATGCTGCTAGTTAGTCTCATACTTGTTGCATTAATTACAAAATAAATATGATAATTTCTTTTTATTAGACTGATGAGCCGATTAGGGCTGAAATCGTCCATGATAATGTAGGTTTCATGTAAATCTTATAAGTATTATGTTTTTGTTGCTTCACCTTTATTAGTTTCTAAAATTTGAGCTTCTTAGATTGACTAGAAGGGATTCTTTCTTATAGTATTATTAAACTCTTAGTTAACAGAGGATTCGTCTTTTTATAATACAAAATTGAGGATTTCTCTTTGCACAAATTTCAGACGAATTCAAAATTCTGAAGGGTTTCTACTTCATCAGGTAAATCATATGAAATTGTTATTGTTTTCTTTAACTTCATAAACTTTTGCATCCTAGATCTAAAAGGTTTTCGTGTTATCATGTAAAACAACAAATTTCTATATCAAAATTGATGAACCTTTTCTATCTAAAAGAGCTTCTATGTTATCAAGAAAGACTCAAAATGAATCCCATCTTTGTTGAGAAGGAATAGAAGTGATTAAAACAGGGTTAACAGGACAACTTTCTTGGTTATCAAAATAAAGAGAGTTTTGAAGTGAAAAATTATGGTAATTTGAACAAGTTTTTAGCATTCATTCTACCTAAGCACTGTAAATTGGTTAGCTTTTGACGAGTATCATATAATTTTCTTAAACCACCAATAGTACTTTACTGAGAGGACAATGGTCTTTTAATTCTATTTTGATTGATTGTATGTTTACAAGATGTTTACAGAATATAATGTGTCTGTGGCGCTTTTAAACTAGTAAAGATATGTATTACTAAAGTTGTTGAGCTTGTCTAAAAATAGGAGCACTTAAAATCTGATTCAACTTGCCTACTTTAGATCATGGTAAGAATTTGTATTCCTAATTTTAGAACATGGAAGGCTATATAACACTTGAAGTAAAATTAGTGAATTTTTCTTAAAATCAGGTTTCCAGTAAACTTTATCACAGAACTCTGTTAACCCTTGAATACTTCCAGTGTCTTGAAAAAATTCATAACTTCTTCTTATTCACAATCCTTATATAAGTAAAATTTTACCCTTGAGGATCCCATATTACAACAAATCTTGCTTCAGGTCAGGGATAACTTAGAATGTAATAAACTCTATGAAGCTTTAAGCTTTTGGTATGATCGACTATCTATTATTGGATCATTGTAATGTTTTCTTGAATGTTCAAACATGATAGTAGATGTTTGATACTTGACTGTGTGTGTCAATGTTATTAAAAGTGAGTGCTTCGTTGCTTAAAGTGAGAAGCAAAGCGAAGCGAAGTTGTACGCTTTTTTTGCAGTGAAGCTAAGCTATGGTAAAAAATCAAGGCTTCAGTCCCAGAAGTGAGAAGCGATTTCTCACTTTTCTGCTTAAGCGAGGTTGACAGTAACTAGGGCTTTTCTTTATTTCGTAAAAACACTTTGTGTCTTCTTTCCAAACATTTCCCTCTAGTTCACTTCTCTTGATGTGACACTCTTTTAAGTGACTGCAAGTTAAGTTTTTCATCTCTTCTTCTCTTTTTTTTACTTCTTCTTTCTCTGTTTCTTTGTTTTGCAATATAATCTTCTCTGTTTTTTTCTTTCAGTTCCAATTTTTTTTTCTGCTTTGTATTGCTTTCTCTGTTATGCTCTGTTTTTGGTCATATTCTGCAGTTTTCCCTCTGTTCTATAATTTTTTTGGTTGTTCTATCTCTGTTTTCACTGTTCCTTTTTTTTGGGGGTAAATTATATTTACTTTTAAATTTAAGAATTGAAAGTTTTGCTAAATATGTTATTTCTATTGAGTTCTTGGTTATTTATCTATGCATATTTGATATTTTTGTTTTTGTACTAAATAACGCTTTAGTTGAAAAAGGTGTGCACTTTGCTGCACGCCTCTTGCTTTTGTCAAGCGAGCCCTTGTCGCCTTTTTGGCTTCTTGCTCTTCAAAACATTGTTCTGTGCATAAGAAGGAGATTTTAAAATTTTGGACATAATTTTAAACAACTGTAAAAGATTTCACACTATATTGTACTGTTGGTCTTCGAGAAAATATGTTTGAACTTCTTTAAAATGTTTCTTTCAATCTCAACCTTCTTCTTGATAGAATTTCATAATCTGAATTAGTTCACTTAAATTCCTTAATTGGTAAGGATATATTTGTGGGCATTAGTTATTTGCTTAAATGAAGTCCTATGTTGTTTCAGCACTTCAACACTTTGTCAATTTTTCTTCG